>OY757315.1:120029581-120458548 GCA_963583905.1 Stenurella melanura
TAAGTGTGCCAATTCTTCGTAGCTGGGTAGGGTCGTTGCTGCCTCCGTGGTGGCGGTGGTTCGGGTGTCCGTTGTCGGGGCCTGAGTATGTCGTCGCTCTGCCGCTGGTGTGAGCCGATGCGAGGGTGGTGTCAGTTCCAAATGCTTTTGGAGTGTCTTGGTTACCTGCTCCCAGGCCACGTCGGAGGGCGGCGTCGATTTCTCTGAAAGCCCTTGACCCTCTTGGAATATGGAGCTGGGGCGAGGCGTCGGACTTCGTGGTGGTAGCATCGGTGGGCGGGGGTGTCGGCTGACTGAAAAGGTCCCCCTCGGTGTCTGACAGAGCGGGGTTGAAGGCTTTACCACTTCTGGTGGCCATCGTTGTCACTTATTTGTTTATTTGTATTTGAGATAATTATTATTAATACTTATTCACTACTAATAAAACAACTGGTTAAACAAGAGAGTGCCAGGGGAGCACTGTTATCGTTGCTGCTGCTGGAGTTAAGTGGTGAATTGCTGGCGGTCGACTGATGCCTGCTGACTCCGCAGGCGAGTTTTTATATTATCGCGGCCGCGAAAGCAGCGCGCTGATTGGTTGGCGGTTGGCGCACCGAGGTATTAAATATCACCCCGTGTCCACGGAAATTAGGCTCCCTGGCGTCATACGGCTGTGGGGAGCTCCGTGCAGTGATGGGGGGCCGGCTATTTTGTTGCTGTGCGGTTACTTGAGCAAGATTCCACGTTGTCAGGGCCAGTAGTTGGGCCAATTGTTCGTATGTTGGTAGCCCTAGGCCTGGCTGATGGTTCCCTGTTGTGGTTGTTGAGGGGGCAGGGATCGCCCCGGCTGTTCGCGCTGGGATGGCGACTTGTTGTATTCTTGGAGTGGCGCTGGGTGCCGTCATTTGGTTGGCTGGTGGCATCTGGTGTAGAGGGGTAGTCATCCCCCGGAAGCCCAGTCCTGGTTCGCTGGTCGATAGGTAGGTCGGCGAAGTGTGCGCGATGAATCGCTGATCCTCCGGGGATGGACTCCTACTCGGGCATGCAGCGGTCGATGGTACCATGCAGCGAGGGGTGGCCGACAGTCGGCGTGGAGTCAGCGAAGCGTCGCTGAACAACTGTGGCCAGTCCGGGGTAGAATCGATGTTGAACGGCCGGTCGCTGAGCTGCTCTGGGCAGGAGGTGGAGACGTCTTCGGGCAGCGGAGTGAACCTGGCAAAATGCTGCTCCTCTGGTGACAGCGAGTCCTCGCTGACCCGGAATGCTGTCGGGTCTGCCATACAGTGAGGGGGGACCGCCGTGGGTACGTCGCTGGTAGTCCTTGGGTCCATTGCCTTGCCGTCCCGAGTGAACCGCGCTTCGCTGTTCTGGGGTGCTGTTGGGTATGCCACACAGTGAGGGGGGGCCTCCGTGGATACGTCGTCCATGACCCCTGAGCCCACTGTCTTGCCGTCTTGGGTGAACAGCGCTTCGCTGTCCTGGGATGCTGTCGGTGGTGCCATGCAGTAAGTGGGGGCCGTCGTCGAAGCGTCGTTCGTGGTCCCTGGGCCCACTGCCTTGCCACTGCGGGTGAACATAGTTCACTTGTGAAACCTTATTTATTTATACTGGATTATTAGTCCAGAGAGGCGCCCTGGAAAGGGCGAGGGTAGTAAATAATAACACACAATTAACTTTGAACTTCAAGAAGGGTGAGCGGTCTTATCGACTTAAGTGCTCGGTAGCTGCTGATTCCGGCGTGCGCTTTTATGTAAAAGCTAGCCGGCCAGCGCGCATCTGATTGGTCAGAGCTATTTTCACCGAGGTTATAAATATAGGTGGCGGCGCGCATCGCAGGTCATTTCTTGTCTGACTGCCGATGACACCCGGCGCGCCACCGGTTCATTTGATTCCGAGCAGCGTTGGCAATGACAGAACTACTATGATGAATAAATTGCTACCACTATATAAAAATCCATTAAAACGGATAGGTTTAAACAGAGGCGAGGTCTTTAGACCTTAAAAGGGAATTTGAGACTATAAGCGTTTTTGGGACGTCCATGTGCTATTAGGGTAATATACAGCAGGTGGCGCCCTTGAATGTCTACACACTCCTAACCCACACGTTGATCTCGGCCCTATGTTCTCCAACAAAAAATCAACTGCCGTTCGCACCGGTATAACACATTTTAATATTTAGGTGTTAAAAAGGTTACACCCTCCCCCCTTGTGTCACGCTCGTCCGATCTACCCCCCCATCACCTGTCTGTCACGTCACAGTAACTTTTATGTAAATTACTAATATCAAAGGTGCTGATAATAAATATTCAAGATATTAGGCATAAAATTATTTTCTTGTATTGTAACATCACAATTGCTTTCGCCCCCTCCCGTACCCCTGTCACAGTGTCACTAGTTTCAGAACCCCCCTCCCCCCCTTCACGCGTGACAACATTTATGGATGGCTCCTTAGGTTTCAAACAATATTTCAATAAAGACAAATGAGAATAGAACTCCGGACGATATTTCTTACACTATATATGACCGGGATTCTATCAGCGAACAGCTTTTAACCTCTAGAATCTAGATAGGCGCTATCCGTATCCGTCGCATAAACGACTTCATGGAGCCAGCGTTAAAACTGACCCTAAATAGATGAAATACCTACACAAGCTATAAATCAAACTAGTCTCTACTATAGATTCCAGCTATAATATTATTTAATAATGTTTAGAATGATGTTACAAAATATTCGTTGTTCTTGGCTAGCAAATATCAAAATTACCACTCCTTTATCGCTCTGTTGAACTCACTAATGGCAGTGATTTTGAGTTTTCCATCACTGTTGCTATCAGTGATTTCCTAATCGCTGTGATTTAATCACTGGTACTGAAATATTGTTAGAATGAGACTTAGAGTAGGAAAGAATATATTGTAATCTTTCTCTTCTGTAATCTGTAATCTTTAATCATCTATCTTTCCTAGTCTAAGGAATGAGAGAATAATGAATTAATTGGTTACTTTTATTTTGTAAATTCCATTCCTAGAAGGCTTATTTCATGGTAGTTTCCTTTTAGTTCACTTGTCATAATTAATTGATTGTCTTTTATTTAGGGCCAGTTTATGAATGTAATTATCCTATGGTTAAAGCATATGACATATGAATAGGATTTAACCATAGGATAACTTTTATCGCCGCAAACCTCAGATTAATAAACCGGCTCTTGGTAAACAAGAGAATTGAACGATCAAACGAACTTACCTGTGAAGTTCGATCGTAATTATACTAGGCTCCTCGTTCCGAACAGGTCACTGTTGTTTATAACTATGTAGTACACCGTTTCTGTACTAGATGGCACAAGAGTTTAAAAAATAGGAAAACTTTTATCGTACAGGATCCACTCCAGCCAGCAGCCTGTAGATGTCATTACGTTTAAAGCCGTCACGATATACGGTCTCAAGGGCGGGCAAAGAGAAAAGAAAAAAAAAAAAAAACAAACTCCAAGGGCAGGGAGTGACCTGTTCGGAACGAGGAGCCTAGTATAATTACGATCGAACTTCACAGGTAAGTTCGTTTGATCGTTCAATTATACCCCAGCTCCTCGTTCCGAACAGGTCACTGTTGTTTATAACTATGTAGATGTTCAAAGAAAATAACGTATATCGTGACTACCAAAAAGAAAAAACTAAATAAAAACATTGTATAAATGCGAATAGTATATTATTACACTATTGTGAAGCCAATAGTGTTTACAGGAGGAAACAAAATTAAAGTATATATATATATATAAAAAATTAGCAATTAACATTCTAATTCTTAATGAAACAATAACTTTCACTAGTGTCTAGAAATATCTAGAATACTTAAGGCATAAATCTGATCAGTATTTACTGGCCTATTATAAAACTTATTAAAGGTATCCGATGACTGCGACCATCCAGCGGATCGTCTAACAACCTCTAAAGATACCCCATTCCGATAAGCAGCAGAGGTTGATGCATGTCTGCAAGAATGTGGTTTAAACCTTCTTGTATCTACCCCCGCTTCTGTTAATGTGCATTTAACCCATCTCGATAGGGATTGTTTGGAGATAACCCGATGAGGTTTGGATGTTGACACAAATAAATGGGATAATGCTTCCGTTCTTATGGGAGCTGTTCGTTCAATGTATTCAATTAACACAGCAGCTACACAAATCTCTTCCTTATCATAAAAAGGTATTTGAAGACAAGGCTGTGAATTTCCAGGACGTGATGTTTTAATTTCGTCCGGTATAAAAATTTGTATGCCTCCACTAGAAAAAATAATATTTTCAACTCTAATCAAATGTATTGTTTGCAGTCTATGCCCTGTTATTAGAACCAATAATGTTGACAATTTTTTTGATAGGTCTAATAAACTCAAATCTTCATTTGGGTATTTACTACCAAGGTACTCAAGGACTATACTCGGATCCCAAGTGAAATTATATCGGGGAACTTGTGGTCTTAACCGAGATACCCCTTTTAAAAATCTTCTTATTCTCATGTCATTGCCTATATTGCCTGGCAATATCAGTGATAGTGCTGACCTGCTCGAATTAAACGTACCATATTTCCATGTTTTTGAGACCAGCATTTCCTGTAGGTATGACAAGACCTGTGGTACATCCGCTGTGAATGGACAAGAACGATTTTTCAAGCAATACTCCCACCAAGTTTTGTATGTTGAATTATATTGCTTTAGGGTCGATGGGGATAATGACTCAATAGCAGTCGAAACTGAAGTGTCAGGTAACATCATGCGTAGGAATGCCTGGCGGACAACTTCCCGGCAACCAGGGAAAGTTTGCCTGACAGTGGGTGCGTGTAGCTAAAAGGAGAAATTAATAAGTTAGGTTGAGGTGTTAAGACAACAAGTTCACTAACTAATAACTGTTTAAACAGTGGGTACCAAGGCTGTGAGGGCCACATAGGTACCACGACTATGCCTTCTGCGTTATCATTAATTATTTTATTGAGAACTCTCAAAATTAAGGAAAATGGGGGAAATGCATAGAATCGCAAATTGTTCCAATTTATGGTAAATGCATCACATCTTAGTGAGCCAGGATCCTTTTTCCATGAAATATATCTATTGCATTTGTGATTTACCTTCGATGCAAACAAATCGATTTCTGGTTTCCCTAACGTTTCAACAATTTTCAAAAAAGCAACATTTGACAATTCCCATTCAGTCTCGGGAGGGAGTATGCGTGAACTCTCATCAGCCATATTGGCTTTAGACTGAATGTAAGTAGCAAATAGCCAAATATTTTTACGCTCGCACCACTGCCATATCTGTTTTGACAAGTTACAGAGGTTCTGGTGTTGTATACTACCCATGCGATTAACATATGAGATTGCAGTTGTATTGTCTATTCTCAATAAAATGTTACATGAATGTAAGTTTCTAGCAAAGTAATTCAAGCCATAAAAAACTGCTTTTAGTTCTAAAAAATTTATGTGATTTTTAGCCTCTGCATCTGTCCACCAGCCATGGACAGTTTCATCCCTGGATACCGCCCCCCACCCCGTTTTTGAAGCATCACAGTAAATCTCAATGTGAAAGCTATCTTTCTTGATTTGATTAACTCCATTGGAAATATGAGATTTCCACCATAATAAGTCGCTTTTAATTACATCTGACAGAGTCATAGAAGCATTATAGTTCTGGTTAGAAGCTTTAAGGGCAAGATATTTTTGATGTTCTAGAGATTTTGTATATAGTGGGCTATATTTGAGGGCTGGGGTTGCTGAAACAAGTAAGCCAATGAAACTTGCAAAGTATCTAATTTTACATTTTTTAAAATGTAATACTTTATTTACATAAGAATTTATTTTCTGTCTTTTATCAATAGGCAACTCAATGGTCATATTTGTGCTCTCAAAAATAAAGCCCAAAAATTGACACTTAATACTGGGGTTCAATACACTTTTCTCCTTATTAATGATAAAACCAAGTGACTCTAGGGTCTGAGTAACATAGAGAACAGAACTTAGACATTCGCTTCTAGAATTTCCAAAAATTATGAAATCATCTAGATAAGCAACACAATTAATGCCCTTCTCTCGGAAAATTTTTAATACTGGCTTAATTATTTTTGTAAACAAATAAGGTGCAATTGAGAGTCCAAACGGCACACAAGTAAATTCATAAAGTGACCTATTAAACTTAAAACGAAGAAATTTTCTAGAGCTTTTATGAACTGGAATAAGGAAATAGGCATCTTTCAGGTCTACGGTTGCCATAAAAGAACCCTTCTTGATCAGTTTCATGACCGTTCTGGTATCTTCCATTTTAAAATGGGGTGCCTTGATAAAAGTGTTTAACTTTTTAAGATTGAGAATAAACCTTTTTCCCCCATTATTTTTATCAACCAAAAAACAGGGCGATAAAATTTCATCTTTGTGATGTTTACATTTAGCAATCACGCTTTTTGCAAGGAGATCATCTATACAAGTTTGCATTTGTTTTTTCTCCAATAACGAAAGTTTGGGGTCAACAGGGGCAAAAGTTTGATAAGGCCTCTTAGTAAAAGGTATTTTATAACCCGAGAGCCATTGGCATATCCTGGAGTCAACAGCAAATTCCTCCCATTTTGTTTTAAATTCTGAGAGCCTGCCTGCCAAAACACTTACCTGTGGCTCTACCGCTGACGCCGATTCCCTGACTGTCGCTTTGGGCTGCGGTATTGTCCCCTGCTGTAGCTTGTTGTCCTTGAGGTTTGTGGCCCTTGACGTCGAGGCAACCTCATGTTCCTCGATGGGCCTCTGAAGTTTAAATTACTTCTCGGTTTATTCCCTGTGTTAAACGTTGGCTTCTTGACCAACGTATGATTCTTTAACTCATCACCAGACTTTTCAATTGCCTTTGACGACTTCATACGATCTCCTAGATCGGACCCGAATAAAAAGGGACCAACGGGCACAGATTTGGTAATTTCTCCTACACTTTTATTAAGTGTAGGTAATAACAATACTCGTCGTTGTAAGGAGTGTCGATACTGCAAATCGCACAAAATTTTTCCAGCATCTGCAATTGAAGAAATTAAATCTTTTTTCTCAGCGAACTCAGCTTGTAGCACAATGTTAGCAGCTGTGCCAAGTGCAGTTAATCCTTTACTCAACTGGTTCTGGAGCAAAACTTGAGAATTATCCTTGCTCACCGAGTATTTTGGAACAGCCAATAGAACTTCAGGATTTAATTCTGGTGGTTTTAGATTTGAGAAATTGGTTGGTACATCATATTTTTCTAATAGAGCAGCC
The DNA here is from genome assembly GCA_963583905.1 of Stenurella melanura. Taxonomy (NCBI): domain Eukaryota; kingdom Metazoa; phylum Arthropoda; class Insecta; order Coleoptera; family Cerambycidae; genus Stenurella; species Stenurella melanura. The sequence goes on from OY757315.1 coordinate 120,036,827, forward strand.
CTATCGCTTTTCTCCAAACCATTAGAGAGAATATTGGCCCATCTGGGTACCAAATGTGGGGATAAATTAAAAGAAAACGAGTCTTTGGGATTTTTGGGGTCATCTCCCAACATATTTAAAATGTCATCAGCAATACTGACCTCCAAAATCTCCTCCTGGTTATTGGGTGTCACATTTTCTATGTTTTCTAGTGTCATATACTCCGGCTCCCCAACAGGTGTGGGAGATTGATTATCATCTGCAAATTCAATTGGAGAGGGAGTCCCTTGCGGGGAACGAGCCCTTGAGTTCCTCGAGTAATATGAGGATGAACCTGACTCTTGCGGAGTACCGGCTCTTCTTCGCTGCGAGGCTGTCTCTTGCGAAGAACAAACCTGTTGCCGATTCGAACTCAGCTCTTGCGGAGCTTGGTTAATGGCACTGATTCTGGAACTACGAGAACTTGAATTCCTCGAGTAGTATGAGGATGAACCTGACTCTTGCGGAGTACCGGCTCTTCTTCGATGCGAGGCTGTCTCTTGCGAAGAACAAGCCTGTTGCCGATTTGAATTCAGCTCTTGCGGAGCTTGGTTAATGGCACTGTGTCTGGAACTACTAGCAGTGCTCCCAGAGCGAGATGAAGAATATTTATAACGTTCTCTCTCAATATCCCCAAGCCTTCTCTTAATAATATCCAACTCATGTTCAAGCTTTCTTGAGGATTTCTTATGACGTGATTCGTCACGATGCCGTCCCATGGTGATAAGTATATGGCTATATCCTGAAAATAAATCGCTAAATAAGGACGACAGGTGGTCAGACGCAAATCGTGCGCAAACCACGTGTTAGGAAGGTTATGATAATATATTAGAATAAAATTTACGTTATATCGTAAGATTTCTTAACTAACAATAATTTGGGTTTAAATAAATATATTCAATGATAGGTTGATTTTTACTTACGTATATTTTACGGTTTTAATGAGAATTGAAAAATGGAAATAAAATAACTCAACATATGCCATCTGCACAAGAAACAGTAATGACATCTACAGGCTGCTGGCTGGAGTGGATCCTGTACGATAAAAGTTTTCCTATTTTTTAAACTCTTGTGCCATCTAGTACAGAAACGGTGTACTACATAGTTATAAACAACAGTGACCTGTTCGGAACGAGGAGCTGGGGTATAATTCTCCGTTGACCCGAGAACTAATTGCTTTTAGTTCATTTGCTTAGTAAGTTCTTTGAACTAGTTCGTTCAAGAACTACACAAGCCTAATTCCTAGCTAAAGTCATTCTGGTGCATTTTGTCTTAAGAATGTAGGTTATACACTTTGATTGTTTAAAGTTTGTGTAGTTTATCTACGTTTAAAGCCGTAATTTACTTTTTATAATAAAATGGCAATGCAAGAAAGAATAATATGCAGACTTTGTTTGAAAGTATGTGACAATTTTAGAGCCATAGAGGGAGATGTGAAAGATATGTTAGATAAACTTTTACCAAAAATAGTAAGTGTTAAAAATAGTCCTAGTAAAAAGTGGAAGTTATGTGTGAATAAATTTGACTTCAGCCATTTATTTCACGTTTTAGTTGTGCGATGACTTCAACGAATTTTGTTTTAGGATTTAATTGCAATACGGAAACCAGTGATGTGTACAAGCTGTGTAGAAATGCTTATAGAATGTGTTAATTTTAAAATGACATGCTTTGATGCACATGATTCGATAGTTTCATTTGTCGACGACAAGGACGCTATCGAAGTAGATCTACTAGATGTCTGTCTGAGCAAAAATGGAAATTGTTCTGCTGTTCTAGAGAATCAGAACATATGCGGATTTTGCACGAGTCCAAGATATAATTGCTCTGATATAAGCCTTGATGGTGAAGTAGGAGACTTTATGTTGCGGAATATGATAGAAAAATGTCTTCCTGAATTGGTAAATATCAGTATTTTTTATATTAACCCCTTCAGGCCGGTGGTGTATAAGGGTGCGCCACATTTGCCAAGTCTAGGTCACGCTCCTAATCAGATGGTGCACAAGCTTGCACCACTTTCATTCGCATTTTATTATACCGGATTTATGACCGTATATACATTTTAAAGAGCAGAAACATTTAAATTTTTAAATATTTATTTTTGTAATAATAATAGAAATAAATACACCTTTATTTTACAGATTTACGTGTTTTGAAAATATCGCTTTATATTATATAAAATAAATTTACATTTCATTATAGTTATAAACACATTTATTTCCAATTAACGGTAATTTAAAATTTAACTATATAAAAAATTGCTCTGAAAGAATCATATTAAAAAACGCATAGTTTGTTTATCCCACCGCCGCCGCCACCTGAAATAGATGAGGGTGTGTTCTACACAATCCTGGCGAGCAACGGAACATTTTTTGCATACTAGATTTTGTTCTCAATATTTGTCTTTTAATTACAGGATATGAGTCTTATCAAGAAGCCTGTGATCTGCGTACCCTGCCATAGCTCCCTAGAGAAGTGCTTCAGTTTTGTGAAGAACTGTTTGATTTTAGAAGAAAAGATTAAGAAGTATTGTGAAATTCGAAAAATAAACAGCGAAGCCCAAATAGATATAAACCATTTATTAGAGTTTACATCGAGTGCTGATGCAACAAGTGAGGTGGATGGCAACTCGGCTGGTATCATAAAAGTAGAGGAACAACTCTATAAGACAGGAGAAAACTCTGCTAAGGTAGAAGTTAATAACATATGTGATATATTTAAATTAGAACCAGTATTTTGTGACGTAAGCGAAGATGTCAAAAAGGAGGTTGAACACAACAATAAAAGGGATATGGACTTGGATGACCTAGATTTTAATGATGAACGACTTGCACCACAAAACAGGTTAGCATATAATGTCGAAATTGATCAAGATGTGATTAAATTAGAGGAAGTGTTTTGTGAAGAAACCGGACTTAAAAGGGAAAATCTTGTTGAAGAGGAGGACCACAAATTTTTATTTAATGAAGAAATTGAAGTAAAATCAGATGAACCTGATTTTATACGGTAATATTAAATTATGTTTTTTTTAATATGAAATATAATATAATAGATTATTTATGTTAATATACAGAAGTATTAACATAGTCAAGATATAATAGATATACAGAATAAAGTTATTACCAGTCAGAATTACTTATCGGATATGAGGTAAAATCGGAGTTGGGTTTAGGTGGTTATGTGGCAGCACATAAAGATTTGCATACATGTATGAAAGAATATCTTTCCTAGAAATTTTTTTAGCGAATTGCAAATTGTCCAAAGCTGATAAAGTTAATTTATTATAAACACTTACTCGAAAAGAACTGGAGATATAAAGGGACATACTTAACATTGAATTAATAAACACAAATATTTTTCAATGCCGATTACAAGAATAAAAGTATATTACTAATATCTTGGGGGGGTAAACTTAGGCATCTTTCATTAAAAATATATTTATATTGTGAGGACTGCTTGATGCTGACAGGTGTAACTGAATATTGCCTAAATGTTATTTGTGGCATTATCTTAACATTTTTTCCAATTCATTGGGACTTCCTGCCACATGTATTTCTTCTTTTTAAGTGGTGTTCTGGGAATCTACAAAATATCACAATTAACCAGTATGTTAAATAACCTCTATGCCTGTGACTTTTATGTCAAAGGATCAGTTAGGGGTTGCTTTTTTTTAAGTAGACCCAACAAAATCAATTAAGGGCAAAATTTATAGAACTTTATTTAATTTCAAAAATGAATTTAATGACTGAACGACGGAAGCTTACACCGCATTGTAGCAAGACTTCATATTTTTATGGCTTACTAAAAATACATAAACAGAATGTCCCATTAAGACCAATTGTTAGTTCCATTAATTCGCCATGCCACAATTTGGCAAAATTCTTTCTTAAAATTGTTAATTCATTATCAGGAAATACTGATACGGATATAAAAATAGTAAACATTTTATAGAAAAAGTTTATAAAAACAATATTCATAATACACATCTGATGGTTAGTTTTGATGTAGTTAGTCTGTTCACTAACGTCCCAGTAGACAAAACGTTAAAAATAATCAAAGACAAATTGTTAAATGAAAATAATTTGGAAGCTAAAACTAAATTGAGTGTAAATACTATAATGGAACTATGTGTATAAAAACAACTTATTTTCAATTGGAAAATGATTTCTATCAGCAGGATTTCGGTATGGCAATGTGTTCTCCATTGTCACCGATTTTTAGCAATATATTTATGGAGGATTTTGAGATTAGACATGTTCAAAATTGTGCATACTAACTGGTTATCTGGTGAAGATACGTAGATGATATCTTTGCAATCTGGCCTCACAGTATTGAGCTACTAGATAGTTTTTTGGAACATTTAAATAATAAAGAACCTTCTATTAAATTCACTTTAGAAAAGGAAACTAGAATTGAATTACCGTTTTTAGATGTTTTAATTAAAAGAGTAAATGGTACAATTGAAACAAGTGTTTATAGAAAACCAACACATACCAACGGATATTTAAATTTCAACTCAAATCAGTCAATGCACGTTAAGAGGGGTGTTGTAAAATGTTTGTATGATAGGGTCAAAATCATTTCTTCTAATGATGAAATACTAAATAATGAGAACTGCATTTATAGTATTCCGTGTGAGTGTAACAAACATTACATGGGTGAGTCATCCAGATCATTTATTGTCAGATTGGGCAAACATCAAAATTATATCAGAAAAAAGTGAAATTCAGAGGTCCAAGATCTGCGAACACACTTGGGAGAATGGACATAGAATAAACTGGGGCAAAAATTTTAACAAAAGAAGCAGATTATTGAATGAAGATAGATGCGTGTTGAATTGTTCCGTAGATGTCTGTACAACTTGATTGCCAATGTTAAAAGAAGAACTTCACAAACTTAACATTGTATAAAAATTAAAAAGACTGTTAACTATATCAACAGTTCTGTGTAAATAGTAAGTATCTATGGATATTTAATATAACAAACATTCTTAGAGCTGAATATTTATCAAACACAACAAAAAAGATTTTTCAAAAAAGCCTTGAAAAAGGAAACAGATTGGATTTCCGAAACATCAGCGAAATATTTAATTTCAAGTTTTTATGCTTATTTGTGTTATTTATTTAAAAAAAAAATAACCCCTAACAGCCGGTTTTTCAATGTTGAGTTAAAGTTCGAGTTAGATAACTCTTACTCGCACCTTAACTCGAGGCTAAATTCGAGTTAACGTTACAACTGTTCTTCATTACTATTTCTCATTCGAGTTAGTTAACTCGAGTTGTGTGAAATATTTTGTTATGTTGACACGAGAAGTATGAATTTTAACCATATTTTCGGAATTTTACACAAGTATTCTAATAATGTCTTCTATAGTTCTGTGATGTTAAAAATGTTACATTAACCTAACTTTCTGTGATATTATTTGTAAAATGTAATATTTATATATTTGTTTATACAATTTATTTTAACGAGGTCACTTTAATGATGGTCTGTTGATCGGCAATAGTGGCCATCCTGTGAAACTCTACCTTATAACGCCTCTTGTGTGGATCAGAAATAATGTCGAGAATTTATTTAATTAATCCCACATCAGAACGAGAAACACAGTGGAGAGGAGCATTAGCACTAAGGCTGCGCCTTAAAATGACCATACAGACAGTTGCGGCTACAACTAGTGATGCGTCGTTCATGAACGATTCGTTCATAATGAACGAATCAGTCCAAAGACCTGTGAACGATTGGATCACTCTCTGTGACCCTATCGTTCATTTGACCTGATCGAACTTCTGAACCTGAACCATGTTCTGAATGTATTTTCTACTAAGCAATTCACGTCATTCACGATCGATGCGCGGCGAACGAGAACCAACAAAGAACAAAATGAACCTAACTGAAATAAATATGCGGATGTTTACACTCTATATATTGCCGCAGTAAATGCCTGGTACATCTTGCTCTGAATTGTAATAGAAAATATATTATTATTTAAAATGTTTCATAATTCGGCGAGATCAAAAAGGCAGTCATACTCATAACTCATAATTTATAAACTTGGAAATTAACAATGAAACAATGTTGACTTTAAATATGATCTCGGTACCTTTTTATTGATTCATTCAAAAAAATGTAAAAGTTCTGCGTTATTCACATTAAAGTTATTTTCGGTGGAAAGTGCTTAATACAAAAGATAATAAAACATCAAACGACCCGTCACTGCACAGGAATGAACGTTGAGTTGTTTCGAAACAGATCTCGCGCGAGCCGCGTCTCTAAGCCTTAACAAATGACCATGTCGTTCATATGAACGAATCATCGAGAACGGGTCATTTGAGTGATTGACCTGGTAAGACCCGGGTCACTCAAATGAGCCGGGTCTTACCATCACTAGCTACAACAATTCTCCACAACATAGCATGCGATGAGAGGAAACCAGTTCCCTCATGTAAAATAAACATTGCATGTTAATATTTATACAACACAAGATAACAAATACATATTCGTAGAATACGAAATAATATATTGCACTTCTTTTAATATATTATCTACAGTTCTTGGAGGCAAATGAAATCGCGCAAAAAAAATCGTGTCTAACCCATTCTTCCATGTGGTTTGGCCTATATCTGGTTACCTTGGGTCTTCTAGCTTTTTCATCACTGCTGTAAGCATTTACATTAAAATCATAATCCATGATGTGTTTGAAAAAATATCATAATTTATTTACACCATAAAATAATTTTAGGTTAGTTTTAAGCCGAAATTTGTAATTAACTCATACCTCGTCTAGAGTTATCTTAACCTCGATTTAACTCGAGGTTTCAAGTTAACTCGCATTTGAAATACGCAACAGTGCGCTTAATCCAGAGTTAACTCCAGTACAAGAGTTAACTCGACATTGAAAAACTGGCTGCTAATGATCTTTTGACGTAAAAGTCACAGGCATAAAAATTATTTACCAGTAACATACTGGTTAATTGTGATATTTTGTAGATTCCCTGAGCACCGCTTAAAAAGAAAAAATACCTCTGGCAGGAAGTCCCAAAGAATTGGATAAAAAAATAAAGATGTAACTGGGGCATATTTAAAATATCTAAACTTTTGTAAAGTCACCACATTCATCCTCGGTATAGCAAGGTCTACTTCTTTGCCGTTAAAAAGGTCTATTACCCTAGCAGCTATATCTCCCTGTAATTGAAAAATATTATTGCATCTACTGTAGTAAATTCTGATGTTGGCTGATATTGAAGGTCCAGTTAGCTAGTGGAATTCGTGAAAAACATCCGTGTATGGTCTCCAGATTTTCTTGAACACTATGATCTATAAATACCTGTTGCGCCTGTGAAATAGCGGCAGCATCATTTGGATTTAACTTCTGTATTACGGATTTTACATTTTCAAAATTACTGTAATAGTATGATGCTGCCCTTAGCCAAGTTCTCCAGCATGTTATAATGGGTTCTGGAGGTAATAAAGCATTTGGTAGAATTTCGTGAAAGAACCATATACGACTTGGTGCTTTAAGAAAAACTTTCTTTACACTAGCTATTAATTTAGCAACATTAGGGTAGCACCTCCTAATATTTTCAGCAATCCTATGAAGCCCATGTGCTAAACATGTTAAACACAGTATATTCAAATGTTTCCTTCAAACTTCTTCCAGCAGCTTTCATATAATTCACTCCATCGGTAAGAAATAATAAGAACTTGTCCTTATTTTCAGCATATTTGTCACCCCAAAGGTATTTTAAACTTGAATTTACTGTATCTGCTATAGTGCGAGAGTTTGTAGCTTTTAAATCTTTAGACGTGATCAAGTGTCCATTCATTGCACAATTTTCCTCCAATGCACCCACTAAAATACTCGCTACCTTGAACCCACAAGCATTGATTGTTTTGTCCATGCTAACTCAGATGTACTTTGCATTAAACTCAGAAAAAATTTTCTGTGTAATATTTTAGCACTCCGTAATTAAATGTTTTTTTCTTAGTATAGACTCCAAAGGCACCTTAACATTGCTATATTTGCCACTAGTACATTTTTCCAAAAATTACCTAGTTTCGACCACGATATGTTACATCCTCTCATAAATTCCAATAACTCTTAAGTTAAAATTATGTTGCGTGTCACTGTAAGTAAAGCTACCAACGCTCTGTTTATGGTTCTCTGAAGAAATATATGCATTAGTATTTGGCAAGATCTGACAATAATTCATAATTTCAACTTGGTTTGCTAATATCTACTGTTCGAAAAACCTTATTGAGTTGTGGTTTTCACTGATATCTGAAGCTTTTATTTCTCTATTTTACTGTGTAAAAATAAATATACCATTCTATTTAAATTTTTTTATAAAACGTGAAATATTTGTTGTCGTGTCACGTAACGCCCTCTATGGCGACAGTAATAATAATATGAAAACAACATAAAGCGCCCTTAATAGGCGAAGAAAAGCACTTTGTAATCGGACCATGTTTGTTAAATTCCATTGAGACTAATCGGAGTAATCGACATTTAATGTTTTTTTGGCATCTCCCCACCACTTTATTGTTGAAGTTACAGAAAAAATGGGAAACTAAAAAGATTCGAAATTGTCTTTGAATTACAATGCATATCATAATTTCAATGCCATTTAATTGAGAAAAAGTTTGTTTTCTATTCAATCATGGCTGTTACGCCCCTTAACGGCCATTTTAGAAACGTGAAAATATTTTCCACCAATTTCTCAGGGTCACTTTATGTAAGGTAATTTTTTTCCCTAAACTTGTGTGATGATAGGTTTCTGAGATATGGTTGGCCTCCATTCTTAGTTGTCCACCTTGTACGTTATAGAGTACTGATTGTATATCTACATTTTACAAAACTTCATCCATTATAAAAAAAAAACAAGAGAAATAGGTATAGGAATTGCAAATATCAATCAATGCAGAATTGAACACTATTAAATTCTGTGAAAAATTTGAAAAAATTGGCTTTTAGACATTTGAACTGAAACAATGTTCGACCGTGAAAATAAAGTATCCTGTATGATATTGTGAAAATATAAGACAATTTTTAGTTAGATCGTAGGGTACTTGTATGAGTTTGAGAAGATAGTCTCTAAATCGGCCACATGATAGAAGATATCGACTTTTTTCAGAATGGTAGAACCTTAAAAAATTCCAAAAATTTTAATTATGTCGAAAACTGGTAGGATTAAGAGTACATTATGGTACAAAAACCCAAGCTAAAATTTTATAAGGAAGGCAAGTATGAAATAAAATATAGAGTGTTCCATTTAAAACAACAAAGTTAAGTTAGGTGCTACATCTGATGTAAGCGGTAGTAACACATGCATTATCTTAGATCTGCCATATCCAGAAGCCCCCTTAGCCCAGTCTTCAAATTTCTAATCTGAACAGATCCCAAGAAACGGCTAATACCCGCTTTCCATGAATAACCCCGTATGTATCGTACCAGTTCTTAACAAAAGTATAGTGATGATTATTAAAATTAGCCTAAACATACTTTCTCCTCATCGGTTGTTTTAGGGGTGTTTTGTATAATTGTCTGAGGTAACTTTAAATTTTCTGTTGATCTGGAGCTTGTCCTTGAAATTCTTGATCATAATTGACCATAGTTTTGTTTGCTTCATTAATATTTGTTTTGTTAAATTTCTGTTTGGCAGTTTTCTTGTAGCTAATTTCTATCTACATATCAATGGCGATTTTCAAACCGAGATGGTCAGAGCAAAGATCAGGCATAACTTCAAAATTTAACTCGTTAGTTCTATTTGAATAAAAGTAAGTTTTTAATTAAGTGGTAATAGTATCTTCCGATCAAAGAACAAGTCTAGATACATAACAGCTATCTCTTCAATACATACCTTGTTTTCTCCCAACATAATCGCATATAGCTATTCTTTTTTTTAGTGACTGGTGAAACTTGATCGTATGTATGATAATGCCACCGAAAGAGGATAAAATAGAAATGTCTCTAGTAGGGTTTATGTCCCGGGAATCCCGGGACGGGATTTCCCGGGAATTATGTCACTTTTTATCGTTCCCGTTCCCGGGAAATAACAGTCGGGATTTCCCGGACCCGTGGAAATAAAAATAAGTTTTAAAAATATTAAATTTGGTGCTCCGAAATTTTAGAGAGCGTTCGCGTTGGACGGCATTTATGTTTTATTTGATTATTGTATTATTTCCTGTAGGTAGTGTTGTTGTGTTTTTTTAAATATAAATAAAACAAAACAAAACTGACGGATTTATTTTTTGAGCAAAGAAAGAAAAGAAAAAAAAACATTTAAAAAAATCGGTAAAGGTATTTACATAGAACTTCCCTCGTTATTTGTGCATGACGGTCACTCTAAAAAATTATTAATTATGAAATGACATTGGGAATAATAATCGGAATATAGTTATTGCTAGCAGCAAAAGTTCAATACTTAATAACAAGTGCCAAATATGGAAGGCTTGCGCAAATACCTTTACAAATGTCCAACACGACTGAATTATTTCTTGAGATGACCACCCTGTACATTTTTCAATAAAAGTATAATAGGTGCATATGCCAGATATTATTGCCATCTGTCACATTTTCAATCCCACATTTACGTAATGGAGTGGAAATATAGTGGTGGTTAAAAAAAATTTAATTTTTTAAAAAATTTTCAAAAATGTTGGTGAAAAAATTTTCTACATTTTTTTTTTCTGAAATGTCATGAAACGTGAAATTTTAAAATTTGAGCAAAAAAAAATTTTTCCATCGATTCTAGTGTTAAATTTTTTTCCAAAATTGTAAAAAAATGTCGCAAATTTTTTTCCGAAATAGGTTTGGAATGTCATGAAACGTGGAAATTTTAAATTTGAGCAAATAAAATGTTTCGTCTATTCTATAGTGATGAAATGGATTAAAAATGTTTAAAAAAAATGTTTTAAAATTTTCAAAAACATTTTTAAATTTCTTTGAATAGTTTTAGAATGCCATGGAAACGTGGAAATTTTAAATCTGAACAAAGGAAACAAATTTCCATCTATTTTAGTGTTACAATTTTTTAAAAAATGGTAAAATAATTTTCTAATATTTTAAAAAATAGATTTAGAACGCTATGAAAAATAAAAAATTTTAATTTGAAAAAAGAAGAAAAAAATCCATCTATTTTAGTGGTAAAATATTTTTAAAAAATGATAAAAAAATTTCAATTTTTTTTTTTTAGGTTTAGAATTTCATGAAACGTGGAAATTTTAAATTTAAACAAAAGAAAAATATTTTTTCATCTATTTTAGTGGTAAAAAATTTTTCAAAAATGTTGGTGAAAAAAATTTTCAAGTTTTTTTTTCAGAAATAGGTTTAGCGTGTCATGAAACGTGGAAATTTTAAATTTAAGCAAGAAAAATTGTTTTCATTATTTCTTCCCTTGGGACGGTCCACCCTGTATATTTTCCAGTGAAAGTTTAACCATTTCTTCACTGACAGTAGCGTCAACTACCTACCAAATTTGACTGCTCTCTGTCAAGTAGTTTTTTAGTTAATGCACCAACAGACAGACTGACGAAATTGGAAAACCTATATTTTCGTAATCTACGTATTCTGAAACGTCAAAATCCGAAAAAATCTCGGAGGGTGATTATTTCTCGAATGCGAGGGAAGTAAAATGAATATTTGGATGATGTGACATTTTGAAACAAAAAATTTGTGTTTTTCAGGAAATATATGAAAAATTTAGTATTTCCCGGGAATCCCGGAATGACAAATTTTATTTCCCGATTCCCGGGAATGAAAAAATGTCGGGAAATCAGAAACCCTAGTCTCTAGATGACATTTAAAAAAAAATGTATTATACTTTGAAAATAGATACTTTTAATTAACATTATAATTTTTATTGTTGTAAGTTTATGTATTTCAGATAAAGAAAAAAAATATTTCAAGATATCAAAAGTTTAATGTAGTGCGTAATACTTACATAAATGATGAAAAAATGGAGATTTAAAAAAAGCACAAAACCAGCAACATAAAAAGAATGTAGCATTTTCCATATAGATATGTTTGGTTCATGTAGATGCCAAATGACCCCTCTACCGCCCTCTTCCAGATCGGCATCGCCTTGCCAAACACCCTGTATAAACTGTATTAAAGGTTACTAAAAGTTGTATAAGTCTATGATAGAAATGTTTCCATTGCCATTTTATAAGACCTAGTCTTATTATCTTTTAGTAATTTTACGAACTTCCTGGAACTACGCAACTCTTTGGTAATCTTATAGATTGCTTATATAAACTCACAACCTTAATAAACCACTTATAAAAATAATTGTTAGAGGAAAGTTCAGTGATACTAAACTAATAATTTCCAGGTTTGACGAAGGTGTTGTTTTGCCACAATCTGAAGTCACCGCTAAGTCTAACCCTGAAGTAGATCGATTGAAGGCATCTATTAAGCAGGCAGCGACAACATATGAATGTGAAAGCTGTTCATTTCAGACAAAATATAAACGAACCCTCAACAACCATTTGCTGATACACAAGGACCCTTCAGAAGTAACAACGTACAAATGTGATTCTTGTTCATATGGGACAATTTACAAAGATCAGTTGAAAATACATTCTCTGCAGCATAAGTATCCTTCAGAAGTAACCATGTACAAATGTGACGTTTGCCCTTATCAGACAAAATACAGCAGATGCATCAAAACGCATTTGTTGGTGCATAAGGATCCATCAGAAGTAACAATGTATAAATGTGACACTTGCTCATTTGAAACAAAATACAAATATCAACTCAAGGGTCACTCTCTGTCGCATTCTCAAGTAAAGGCGTATAAATGCAACTCTTGCTCCTTTCAGACAAAGTCTAAACATTATCTCAAAAGACATTTTCTAAAGCACAAGGATCCTTCAGAGGTGACAGCTTACAAATGTGACTCTTGCGAATTTAAGACGAAATACAAACGTCACCTCAAGAAGCATTTTCTGGTTCATTCACAAGTGAAGATGTACAAATGCGACTCGTGTTCTTTTCGGACCAAATGTAAAACCTACCTCAAGGCACATGTATTATTGCAGCATAAGGATTCTTCAGAAGTGACATTGTACAAATGTGACTCTTGCTCGTTTCAGACAAAATATAAATATAGCCTCAAGAAACATTCAGTTAAACATAAGAATCCTTCAGTGGTAACGATGCACAAATGTGACTCTTGTTCATTTCAGACAAAGTATAGTGATAGCTTGAAACGTCATGAATTGACATACAAACATTCTCAGAAATAAAACAGCTCTAATTGCCTGCACAATCACCTAACTTGTCTCCGTTAGATTATTTCTTATTGGGATATTTCAAATAAATAGTCTGTCAGTGATTTTAACAACAACATTGACTTCCTATAGTAAAAAAACTATACTTTTTGTGAAAGGTGAATATTGGCCTTTTTCACTAAACTATGTATTTAACCACTCTTTGAGTTTTCAAACAATTACTTGTTAACTTCCTGGAACTGTAAAAGCTCTATGACAATAGAAACAAATTAAAATATATTACCAGAAAATCCTAGTAATTATTCAAACCTTTACAAAATACTTATCACACATAGGTTTAAAACATATATCCTTCTTATAACAATTATAAGAAATATGCCTATTATGAACAGTACAACTGTTATCATAATGTTATTTTTAATTTAAATTATTCTGCTCAATGAAACCCAAAGATAATCAAAACAAAAGCACTTACCAATATAGCAGTAACACAAAACTTTAGAACATCCACAGACATGTGTTTCGACTGTCTCTTCGGTGCGGCTTTTTCTAAAGTTCACAATCAACTGAAATATGTAAGCAAATACTCGTGTTATAACTGTCAATGGATTACCAAAACAGGATATTAAAATTAGATTATAGGAAATTCCCCGTAAAGGGATAATTATCAATATAATTAGATGCCAATGCAACTTCCTGAAACTGTAAAATTAAGACACTGCTTAATAACAATTTTACATTTTAGAACATCCTGTATATTTCCTCACAAATCTGACCCCTGGTCATGACTTCCCAGAATAAGCAAAACTTTTTATCAAGAGAAATATTTTTCAGTCTTTTTAGATAGCACAAAGATTTGCTATTGAAGCATAGAGAGGAAACAAAGCAAATAAAACACGTTTTGTAGACTCAGACTGCAGAAAATGAGCATTAGTAGCCCATGAATATTAGTTGATAGCTAAGGGTTACTAATGCGTTTTCTGCATGTGTGACACAACATGTTTTTCGCCTAACACTAAACGGAACGAAAAAAAAAGGAAACATAACAGAAATCTTTAATTTTATAAATAAAAACAGAATTTAATAAGAAACGTAAGTCGTAACAATTTGCGAGTTTATTTATTATTATTTAGTGTTAATTATGCCTTGAGCACGATTATAGATAGTAATACCAGAATTTGTCGGTAAGTGTTTAAAGTGCTGGTGACTTATTTCTATAAAGTTGATGGTTCATTTGAAACTTCTAGATTAACTGGCATTTCATGTATATGGTCGAAAATATTTCATATATAAACTGTGATTTAACTGTAGGATAACTTTATCCTCGCATTGATAAACTGGTCCTTTACAGACTATTTAGGGCCGGTTTATCAATGCATGGATAAAGTTATGAATATTATTTTTAGTAAATATTGCAACACCACCGTGCTTATTAGGTGCCCTACAAAATGAGGCCGAGAGACTAATCAGTTCATTTAATTGACTTTATTTGGGATTTATCAAGCCAGTGTTCAGAAAAGCAGGTTATAGAGAAATTTTTATTTTCAAGAAAAATTTCCAGCTGGTCAACCTTATTTGAAAGACTTTGTATGTTAATATGAAATATACTCGCAGAATAATTACCACTATTATTATTATTTGAACCAATTAAATCTCTGGTTGAGTTGATGCCGCCTTGTGAAATTTTTTTTGTTTAGGAAACCTAAACCTTACTGCTGCTCCGGCAGGCCATATCTGGGTATTATTTTCGATGGGAAATGCTACTTCCCAGCAAACATCGTTATATATTTAAAACATTTTTGTTATATAACCTTTCCAATTTCAAATATAACAAGTTATGCAACATTTATATAATAATGTTATAGCTCTTATGTTGCTATTTCCCACTCAGGCTAACCGAGGTATGTTATAACAATAACATAACTAGTTATAATAACACATATGTTACAGCAGCATAACATTTGCAGCTTTGTAATATAATTATTATATAATAAATATTATAATTTTTAAAGAATGTTATAAAAATATATATAACAATTATGTTGTTAGTATAACAACATTATAGGTTTTATAATATAATTATTATACAACAAATATATCGATTTTCTCAAAATGTTATATAACAGTACTATACTTCAGTTGCTTCTGCCGTAGTTTCCACAAACACCAAAACCCTTGAATACCACACTCCAATAATCTACTCGACGCGCGTTTTGCCAACCATATTGAAATCATCTGGGGATGATTAAAGTTTTAATCATCTCCAGAAGATGCCAACATGGTTGGAGAAAGGTGCGTCGAGTAGATTATTTAAGCGTGTGGTATTCAAGGGTTTTAGTGTTTGTGGAAACTACGTCAGAAGCAGTATTACACCAAAGGTTCCAACTCCATCCAGGGCTCCAGGACAAAGATCTTCAGAACTTCAGAACCAATTAAGGATTTCAGGAATAAGGACTTCAAGACTACACTACAGTTACCAAACGTACTCAATTTATTAAGGGCGGGTTAGTACCGATATAATTTAAAGGTGGTTCAATTGAACAAAATTCAGTTGCCAGGGTAAGAACTATATTCGATTAGTACTGCGCGCCTACTAACTAAACTTGGTTCAACTGAACCACCTTTGAACTAGATTGATATGCACCCGCCATAATCATTTACCTTTATTTTTAACTTATCGACATTAAATTTGGGGAATATAAATAACTACCATTAAAAATGTATTTTTTGACATGTTACGCCATATATGTACCACACTACCTAACAAAAAATCGTCCCCCATTTTCAGGAGTTCACTTTGGTAACTTTTAGGGAAGCAGTTTATTAAGTAAAACATAGAAACCAGTAATGGTATAATAAATCTATATTTGAGGGATATGAACACAACATAAGTATAAAATAAAAATCATAAAGTCAATCACATATAAAAGTAAAATGCATTTTGTAGTTCAGTTCAATAAGTGAATTATAAAATGCTATATAAAATTTATATAATATAAAATAAACTAAAATCTGCAGTAGTACCTATACTATATTGAAACATTCTTTATAGGATTTTGCAAACAGCAGAAAAATTAACTATCTATAAAAGAAAAACTTTGTGTAGAAATATTAATGAAATCTTTGCATTCTTTCGATAACCTGAATTCTGGTTATGCTAGCAAATTAAAATACTAAAATGAATTTGTCTAATTTCTTATTTGACAATTCTCATTCTAACACTAGCATCCACACAGTCCCCTACGGCCATGCAGATTAAACTAGTATCCACATAACCCCCTACGATTATGAAGATTCAGTTAAAAATGAGAACAAATACCTAAAATGAATTTATTTATCTACCTTGTCTTAAAAAAATTTTTTCATTCCAATGGATTACATTTTCATGAAATCTATCATTCTGTTTCCTGTAGATAAATAAATTCATGTATGTATTGTAATTACTATATTATTAAACTATCAATTGTTATATAAGTTTGGTATATTGGGAAAGTTTTATTTGTTAGGTTAGGTTAGGTTAGGTTAGGTTGACATGTGAGTGGGCTCTTGTCAGACCCTCCACTGCGACCATCAGGTCTATTGTGGCTCACTCCTAGTTATAGTTCACCCAACAGATTCAGCTTTTTTATAAAGCCGATAATCTTGTTGGGTGAGAAACTGTCCAGGTCCTCTGGCGCCAGTTGCCCTTTGCCAAAAAGTGAGAACCTGATTCTTTCTGCTGCAGGACAGGTACACAAAACGTGTTCTGCCGTTTCATCATCCTCCAGACATAGACGGCATTCGGTGTTTTCCACCAGTCCAATTCTATGTAGGTGATGATTTAGTCTGCAGTGCCCAGTGTATAGGCCAATTAGAGTTCTTAGGTGTAACCTATTTAACTCTAATAGTTTTTTAGTTCTTGACTTCAAGGGGTATGTGATAAACTCCTTTGAGTGAACTAAACCTGGTAGTTCCTGCCAGTGTTGAATTGTTTTCAATTCAGCCCAGGTCAGGATGGCAGCCTTGGCAGAGTTAGCAGATATGCCAAGTGCCGGTTCTGGACCTATAAATTTGGTTGCCGCGCCTTCTCTGGCCAGGGAATCAGCAACTTCGTTGCCCTCCATGCCAGAGTGGCCAGGTATCCAGATCAGAGTCAGTTTGTTGTCTCTGCCCAATCGGGCAAGAGCTTCCTGGCAATTCCATACCGCTTTAGAATTACAACGGTAGGATCCAAGGGCTTTAAGAGCCGCTTGGCTGTCTGAAAATATTTTTATTGATTTGTGTCTCGGCTGCATCTGTTCGAGCCTCCGTACACACAGCTCAATGGCATGGATTTCTGCCTGAAAAATAGTCGCGTTATCACCAAGGCTTGAAATTATCTTTACCTTTGGTTTGCGACTATATACACCAGCTCCAGTTCCCTCGGGGGTTTTGGAGCCGTCTGTGAACCAACAGCTGTCTGCCCTTTGTAGGTCGGTTTTGTTCCGATCCCATTCGTCTCTTCCAGGAAACAGGACTTTAAAGGGCAGTTCATGATTGATCAAGGTAGGCATCACATCTGAAGGCATTCCCAGGATGCTGTGACCGTTTAAGTCGTCCAACAGCCTGTTGTGCTCCATGATGCTAGCCTGCGGCATATTAGTTACCGCTTGATGGATTCTGTATGTTGCCCACCTGGCCTCTCTCTCCAGGTAGATATGAAGAGGAGGTAGTTCCAGGAGGACTTCCAGAGCAGCTGACGGTGTGGTGCTTATTGCACCAGTTATTGCCAAGCATGCTTGTCTCTGCAATCCAGAGAGTTTGGCTTTGGTCGTTTGTTGCAGCCCTTTCGACCACCAAACTATTGACGCATACGCTATCATTGGTCTAATGACCGTAACGTATATCCAATATATTTGTTGGGGACCAATGCCCCAGGATTTTCCGCAAATTCTTCGACATGTCCACAGGGACAGTCTCGCTTTGTGGATTACCTTTTCCAAGTGGGAATTCCAGCTGAGTGACTTATCTAGGGTTACACCTAGATACTTCACTTCTTCCGCAAATGGGATGATTTCACCTGATATGGAAGGTGGTTCCAGGTTGTCCAGCTTCCTTTTTCTGGTGAAGGGTATAATTACCATTTTGTGGGGGTTGACAGACATCTGCTCCCTCTCACACCAGATATGAATGGCATCTAGTACCTCTTGAAGGGTATCAGAAAGTACCACTTCAGATTTTCCTCTAACCAGAATGACTAGGTCGTCAGCATATGCCTGAATCTCGACTTCCCACAGGGAGATAATGGCAAGCAGATCGTCCACAAGAAGTGACCACAAGAGCGGGGAGAGAACCCCGCCCTGTGGGCACCCTCTTGCGGCCCTAAAGCTCACCGCTTCCCCCCTTAGAGATGTCGTAATGATTCTGTTTTCCAGCATAGCCCGAATCCAGTCAGTTATGGTTGGCTCGATTCCTCTGGCAGCTGCTGCTGTATATAAGGAGTCGGGCAGTGCATTGTTGAATGCTCCTTCGATGTCGAGAAATGCTGCCACCGCAATCTCCTTTGCTTGTAGAGATTGGGTGATTTTCCCAACCAGGTTGTTTAGTGCTAGTTCTGTTGATTTGCCTGGTTGATAGGCATATTGGTGGACACTGAGAGGACGTATACTCAGGATGTTTCCTCTGATGTGTCCATCCAGTACCTTCTCCAGACCTTTCAACAGAAATGATGTCAGGCTAATGGGCCTAAGCGATTTTGGGTCAGATTCTGTCCGACCCATTTTTGGTATATAAACCACTTTAACCGCCGCCCAACTGGATGGAATATAGTTCCATACCAGACTAGCTCTGTATAATCTGATGAGGAAAGGTAGCAGTACCTCCAGTCCATTTTGTAGTAGCGCTGGAAATATGCCATCCTCACCAGGCGATTTGAATGGTTGGAACGATCCAATAGCCCATTCTATCGCTGAGGCTGTGACGACCGTTTTTGCCACCTGCCAATCGTTTTTGTGGGGACGTTTTTGTCGCCCTCCCGATGGCGGCGGCAGTTGGTTGTCCATCAGAATCGAACTACCTGGGAAGTGATTCAGTGCAAGAATTTCTAGGGTTTCTTTTCCAGATTCGGCAAACGAGCCATCCGGTCGTTTTACCATACCAAATGCTCGAGCCGGTTCTCTGGAAATGATCTTGTGGATTCTAGTGCTGCCAGGTAAATCGGTAATACCCTCGCAGAACTTCCTCCAAGATTCCCTTTTTGCTTTCCTGATTTCTTTATTATAATCTGTTAGTGTAGATCTATATAGCTCCCAGTTGCCCGAGTCTTTAGCTCGATTGAAGAGGCGTCGAACTTCTTTTCTCATTTTATCTAGTTTTTTGTTCCACCATGGTGCCCCTCTGTTGTCCTTTTTGGATTTTAGTGGAGAATTTTCGTGATAGGCTGAAATAGCAGCATTCCGGATCTGTTCTGCTGCAATTTCTATTTCATCACGATTCCTGATTGTGATGAGAGCTGATCCCAGGTGCGACTCGAGGGACTGTTTGTATCCTCTCCAGTCTGTACATCTGGGATCCCGATAACTCACCACCGGTCTTGGTCCAACTTCTATGTTGAATTGGATGTGTCTATGATCTGAACATGACGGTTCAGAGGATACCCTCCAGTTGGATATCTTATTGCTCATAAAAGTTGAGCTGATTGTCAAATCTAGTACCTCTTTCCTATTTCTAGTGACAAAGGTTGGTTCCGTTCCAATGTTATTTACAATTAGTCCTTCACCTAATAAATAATCAAAAAGTGACTCACCTCTTTGGTTGATGTCTGTGCTCCCCCATGTTGTATGATGGGAGTTTGCGTCACATCCAATGACCAGGTGAATGTTGTTCCTCTTGCTGTAGGTGATTAACGACCTGACTGCAGATGGAGGAGGTTGTCCTGCATCCCTGTCTCCCGGGAAGTAAGCAGAGCAGGCTATTATGTCCATCCTGCCCTCTTTCACCGGTAGCGTCAAATGAATGGCTGCAACATCCTGGGTGCAGTAACCTGAAAGTACAGAGTATTCTATATTGTTCCTGATTAGGATACAGGCTCTGGGTCTTTCACCGGAGCCAATGGATATTACCTTACCAGAAGTATTGCCTAGTCCGTTTATTCGGCCTGTGTTGGTTGTCCAAGGTTCCTGGATAAAAGCAACATCAAATTGCTCTTCCTTGAATCGTTTGCCAAGGACGTATGTGGCAGCCTTGGCATGTTGTATGTTCGCTTGGATGCACCTGATGTGGGTAGTCATCAGGTTAGGATGGGTATTAGGAAGGGAAGGGAAGAAGTACGGAAAGCTGACGGTAGGGAGGAAGGAGGGGACTTTGTGTTACTGTTTTTTGGGAGTGTGGGTGGGGGGGTGTTTGAGGAGGGGCGATTTGTTGTCCTTCTCCTTAGAAGGTGGTATGACACCCCGCTTCTTCAGAGAAGGTTTGTTTGGGAAGGATTTTCCCTTCCCGGGTTTTTGGGACTTTCCCTCTTTAGGGGGCAAGACTGGCTTGCTCCCTTTAGAGGGTTGTTTAGCCGCCGGCTTCAGTTGCGGGGCGGATACATTCCCCCCTCTGGATTTCAGGCGGAATTGCACCTGCCCGTATCCAAAGAAGGGCCTGTAATCCAGCCCCTCCAGTGTAGCCTTAGACATTTCATCTATTGAAAATGTCCAAGTCTGCCCCGGACCTGATTCTTCCCGATGTAGGATAACCCACTCTCGGGTGTTTAGACCATGGTTCATGTTCCGTAGCCTATTTAGTACAGTCTCAGATGAGAGCCGATTTCCGGCCCCATCTGGGATGTATGCCACACAGATGTGTGGCTTGGGAAGGTCCTGTCCCTGCACAAATTTAAGGCGAGCTCCATCCCAAGGTCGGAGGGACTTTATTGTCTCCTCCAACCATGAGACGCTCGTCTGGTCCGCGCAGGAAATCAGGAGGTATCCAGGCCGATGGGTACAGCCATGGAACCTGACCTGAGGACTTCCACATGGGAGATCATCTACAGACTTCATGATTGAATTCTGCAGCGTCTCCAACTGGTCGTTTGTCAAGGTCGTCCCAGGGTAATCAGGGTGGATAATGCCCACCCTGATTGACTCCGCAACGGCCTTGAAAGACGGTTTGGCAGTTTCACCATCCCGGGGCCTTTTAGCCTGTTGTTCAGGTGAGCTGCCGTCAGAACGCAAGCGTTTAGCCGTTTCAGCACGGCCAGAGGTGGATTGTCCTTCCTCCGGTGGCTGGTTGGTGTCACGCGCTTCCAACACTGTTTGCAAGGCAGTGTCATAAGGGACACCGCTCTTGATTAAACGACTGAGGCGCCTTTTTCTAGACCCACTCAGTCGCTTTCTTTTCAGGGTAGGATTGGGTGTTTCCTCCCCTGACATGCCTTCGCCCTCAGGATCAGAGGTCGGGGGCCTTGACGGCTCCCTACTCTGGTCCTGCGGGATCAGGCAAGTTTCTGGAGTGGGATTTACCCCAACCTCCATAAGTTCTCCATGTTGGAGATCGAGGGTTAAACCCCCCTCGTTGGGTTTTGTTGTTTGTACTATGTCCATATGGTTCCCACGAGTAGCAAGGGAAGGGTAGTCCGCCACAGTAGAGCCCCGCATTGCTGTGGTAAGGCAGAAGTACTCCGGAAGGTTGCCCGGTTTTCCGGAGGCCCCGTTAGAGACACCTTTCACCCCGGTGCCATTCAGCCTACGGCACGGGTCGCACAACACCTTGGCTTGGGGGAGATTATCGACTTAACCTTGTCTAGATCCGCCGTGTTTAGCCGAACGCAGGGTCACCTCGAGCAGGATGCGACATTGTGTCGCGCACGTTTTATTTGTTACAATATTATTATATTACTAAAACATAACAACAGGTTGTAATATGATTATATAATTATTTTATAAGAAATTTTATAACATTAACATAACGTCAACGAATAATATTATTATAACCCGTTACTTCCAGGTTATATAACAGGAATATTTTATGTTTGCTGGGTTTATATGGAGAAATGATCGGAAGGGGTAGAAAACACCCCTTTTATCACGGATTCTGTAACTCGTAGAATTAGGTCAAAAATGAAAAAAAAAAAAACAATATGTTTAGCTTTTTTAGCCCAAAATAAAATGTTTTTACTCTGGTGAGTTTTTCGAGAAATGCTTATTTTTCGAAATATGGTCATTCGAAATTTCCTAAAAGTGGGGGAAGAGAAATGTAACAGTTGAAAAAAGATATCCGAAAAAATTCGTGAATGTATCATCAAAATGCAAGACTTCTTTTTATTTGCAATTTTTTCACCGAGTTCTCCGTAAAAACATGAGAAACTACCCCTGCTTTCCAAAGTCCAAAAAGTCTCGTAAAAATCCATTCATTCCGTACAACATTTTTAAGTTTAGGTAAATTTTCTTCTAATTTGCTTACACTAAGATTTGTTCATTTGTGTTGATTTAAAGCAGCTTCAAGCAGTTAAATAAAGATAGTGCTATCACAAATAAAGTGAATGTGAGAGAGATAACGTGTTTCAAAGTTGCTATAAATCAACACAAATAAATGAACAAACTAAGCTTAAATAGTCCAAAGAATTTATAGTCTCGATGACAGTTTTCAGCCATATTGATAAACTATCTCCAAATAACGTCTCAAAATGTTCACAATTCTTAGAATTAGACACTCGTTCATGTTTATCCTTGCTTGGAACCAATTGAGGGTGTTGTATGAACCAATTGTCAATTTCCTTTCGAAAGATTCGCACCATTCCTTGATTCGCACAAGAATCGATTTGTGTTTGACATTTGACATCTCTGTTGCTAAGTTCACAGTTCACTAAACTGCTTTTGATTGTTTTGACACAGAGTAATACAGAGTTTTCACTCAATGCTATTCCCTATGTTCACAGTTTCATTTTTTGTCGTGTGACGTATACCTGCCCAGATTATGCGCAGAAATGTTCCTTGCGATAGACAGGGTTGGCTTCAGCTCAAGAGCTACTTTAGGCAGGGGTGGTGTTAAGTATTTATTTCCGTGTTATATTATGAAGGTGATAAATAAATGTTGTTAAATAAATTCTCATCAATCATAATTTTGTAGCATTCACGTTAACAAATTACTTTCCCTTTTTATTGTACTTACATGCATTCCTAACCAAAATAAACCGAACTCTACTGAATTATTTAGAATTTAAAAAATATTTCATGGAAAATCCACAAGACAATATATGAAATTGAAACTTTTATCCAACCGAAAATTAAAAGAACATTTCTTTACGAGGATAAGCGATCATACTAAAATATTACAAAATATTAAAAGTTGTATTTCTTTTTATTCCAGTTTATTGTAAAAAATGTAGATTAACACAAAATTGATGGTTGAAAATTTGTACATAAATGCTTCTAATTGTTCAAAAGATGCATAAATTTAAGTTTTGTGAGTAAAATTTCTGAAAATCTTCCTAGCAATAGTTTATTTCCAACATTTTCATATTAATACTTTCTAATATTAACTAGGAATAAACTATCTATGTTTGATTTTTAACATTAACACTCAGAAGTAGAAAAATATATATTTGTCGAAATACGCATAAAGAGCATACAATTGTTAACAATATAACACACTGAACGTGGGTATATACAGAGTACATTGATTGTAAATGAAATTTAAAAAAACAGATCAACAAAAATATTTAGATATTTCGATAACTAAATATTCAAAATAAAAGTTATTACAATAGTTTTCATAAATAATGGTAATAAAGTACATAGATATTTTTATATAATTCTTGCCAGTGTTACTGCAAAATAGACTAAGTTTCAGAAGACAGTCTCAGATGTCTCGGAAGAACAAATTTTCATGTGTGTGTGTGTGTGACAACAGGTGCCATTTTTTTTATGGTATCACATGTTATTTTGAAAAGCGATCTTCACAAAATTGAATAAATCCATCTTTTTCCATTTTTCTCCTTTTCGACTGACGTTCCTGATGAAATAATTTTCTTTTCAGTTTTATGACTTCTTCCCTAAATTTAGTTTTCCATGGGGAATAGGAAGTAAAAAAGACGTTGCAGTCTGGGTCTGAGCAGATGTATCTGAAAATAAATAGTTTCTGTTGTACATAATTGGTCAAAAAAATATTATGACTATTTCGTTTTTTATTTCTAATATTTATCCTGAAGTAAATGGTGTACGTTGGATATACACGAGAAAAATTTGAGTCATATCCACAAACTAAAATAACAAAAAAAAAAGAATTTATATTATGATACACTGTATACGTCTATACAAAATAAATATAAAGCATTTTAATTTTCCTTGCATAGCCCACTTTATTTCATATATAATATGTATACAAGAACAATAAAAAATGGTGGATAACCTAACGTTGAAATATGAACCGTATCGAAACCAGTTAAGGCATAGTTAGAGTGTGATGTGCATAAACAAAGAAACATACAAACAAATGTACGGATCAAATAAGGCATATCTTTTTCTTTTCTGATAGGAAATTAAAAAGGACTTTTTAAGATGTTCATCATTTATTTATTTCTCTTCCTATTTAAGGATGTATTTCAAATTAAAACAAATCGTAAAATACCAAATAACTTTCAGTATACATTTTGAACTCTTTAGAAACGAAAATATAACATACTAAAAGGAGGAAATTAATGACTTATCAAGAGAATCAGTACTTGAACTCGATCCCGGTTGTTCTACGGTAGTAGCAAAGATTAAGGAATTAACGTAGTAGTCACCAAGTGGGAGGTAATAAATATGCTTTATCAATGCTGCTAGAGCACATCTGTGATTTACATGCAATATGAAAAATAATTTAAACAAAAAAAACACATTTAATTTAAGTATACCTACTTAACCGATTATAACCTTACTAAAATATTTGTTTGTTTATACATTTCTAACAACTTGGTTGTTTTAATAAAGTTAAATTGAAATACATCTATGCACTTAAACAAAATTTTAGCCATTTATGTCCCTACTAAACATTAAATAATAAATAATGAAAATGAAGTATAGGTACCTAATGAATTTCGAAACTTTTCTTAAATTATTAATGGTCTTCTGTGTAAGTATTTAATAGTTGATTACAGACTTGTAAGTTAATTTATGATAGTCTTACCTGAATCTGACAGACTTGAAAATTGATGGTATACCCATATAATGTTCATTTAACTTTGTTTTTCAAAGGATCTGAAAACATCTCTCCACCGAAATGCAAGCTGCACACCTTGCACATATACGAGTGGGGGATTTTATTATATTTCCACGTCCATAATTCTTTGCCCAGCTATAAACATCTAATAAAAAAATATAATTAGGTATACTTATGCTTTTATTTAATTATTAATTTCTTTTTACCTCTCATTATCCTTAGGGAACCTGAATAATATGATATTCATTACTTTAGAAAACAGTCACCCAATTAAAAAACACTATTATAAACGTATAAAAACATTTCTACATAGAAAAATATTATGAAAAATGTTGAAATTATGAAATGTCTCAGAGCCTAATCACGACGTTCGACGTTCAAGCAAATACTGATTAATATAATGCGCAGATCATTTCTAAATCGGTACCTGCCCAGAGTGGAGGAGAGAGAGACAGAAAATTAAGCCATGATACGTCATAAGTGAAAACTCTGTATTTAAATCTACTCTGTGGTTTTGATGTTTGACCACATATAAATCCGTTTAACCCCAATGCTAAAAAGTTCTCTTTTCAATATTTGTGGCGAAAATGGAAACACAAGAAAGAATAATATGCAGATTTTGCTTGGAAATATGTGACACCTTTAGAGCTATAGAGGGAGGTATAAAAGAAGTCTTAGAAGTAGTTCTACCAAAGATGGTAAGTAGCGAGAAAGAAAGCTCAATTACAAGGTGGAAGTTTATGTATGAATAAATTTGGTTCAATTAAAATTAAATACACTTTTTAATTATATAATTCATGGGTGAATTTTGTTGTAGGTTTTAACTGCAATACACAAACCTGTGGTGTGTACGAACTGTGCGGAACTGCTCAATAAATGTTTTAAGTTTAAGGCAACATGCCTCAATACACATATTTATATAATTTCATTTGACAACAACGAGGACTTTGGCAAACTGAACCTAGTAGATGTCTACCTAAGCAAAAATGGAAATAGTAGTCGTGTGCCAGAAGGTTATGGCATATGCCGATTTTGTATGACTCCAGTGAAACATTGTTCTGCTATATCCCTTGAAGTTGAAGAGACAAAGGCTATGGTGGAGAATATGATGGAAAAATGTATTCCAGAATTGGTAGGTATCGATGTTTCTCGTTTTAAGATGTATATAGACTTGAGAGTACATGCTGTGCGTTACATTACACAGCAGGCGGGAAGTATCAAATTGGCACCCAAGCTGGTTAATTTCGGTTTGTTTTGCAAAGCTTCATGCTATTTTGAATCCTGTTTAACAAACAATACAAAAACTAGTAGCCCGAGAGCTCACGACACCGTGGATAAAAGAGTTTTGTAAAATCTAATAGTTATTTACCAGTATATTTATTTATTGGTTTATTAAAAAATAGTGGTCAGCCTGCTCGCTGATAGAACAGTAAGCAGTCAGCTCGCATTTTCATAGAACCTACCCACAGTGGGAAATTTACTACTTTTTTCGAACAAAAGCCCATTTGGCGCACAGTTCTTGACTTATTTGAATATATTTCTTTTTAAAATACTCGTGAATGATTCTAGTTTATCCTCCGATTGCTACAATTTGAATGTCTACTCTTCTGATGAACGTATCTGACCCAATATCGGAAACTTTAATTTTTTTTTTTTACAAAACTAGTAATTGCCCTATATTGTAGATCACCATAATTTTATAGTTGCATTTCATGTTTTTTTGGTCGCTGATTAAGAATATAATACTCAATTTGTCTAAAAGTGGTATAATTTTTTAATATTGGCCATTTTTTTGTTGTTAGGAGCTTTTTTGGGTTTTTCGATATATAATTTCTTACTTTAGGCTGTTGTTGAATTATTCTTAGATTGCTTTAGGCTCTTGTTTAATTATTTTATTATTTTTGGATTCCTGATTACGAACAGGTTATCCAACTTGTCCAATTTCTAGATATTTGATACTTTTTGGGTCCTAGGAAGTTTTCAGGATCTTTTCTATATATAATTTATTACTCTATGTTGTTTAATTATTTACTTATATGTATGAATAAATTTAATTTTAAAAATCCCAACAAATATAAAAATAAGAATATTTACTCAAGGATCATGTTAAATTCAAGCTTTATAAAATATAATAGTGTGATAGATGTATTTAAATGTTTACAATTAAGGAGCAAATGAGTAACTTTGAGGTTGCATATCTATGGGCTTTTTATACTTCCAACTTCTTATGCTTTCTTAGCGCCAACATTGAAATTTTGTTACTATTTTACTTTACTTGCTTTTTAAATTAAAATAATAGCTATACAGGGTGATTTACATAGGCTGTGCATTAGAAGTTTTTCAACTTGCAGTTGGATTCGAAGCTTGAGACTAGGCACATAGCCATAATAGATCATTCCCGTTTTATCTAAAATATTTTCAGTCCTCCAGTTAGCTATACAGGGTATGCCAGAAATCGGTACCAACTTTCTTATTTTAAATAGAAACCTAAATTTTTTTCACATGGTTCGATTGTCCTAATTCTAAGTTTAGGCAACCCAAGTTATGTTAACTTATCTATTTCTATTACAGTTTTTGACATGTCATTTTTTTTCAAAAAATTAAAAACAAATTGTATCTAACAAACCATTCAAAATTAGGAAACCAAATTTGTGTGGCAGTTAGCTGGAAGCCTAGACTAACTCATGATGTCCCATCGATGGTCTCATTATGTACCATATGGGCACAGCTGATTTTTAAATGTTGCGACCAAAAATTTTAAAAAAGTCAATTTTTTCAAATGGCACCTATTTTTTTCGACGGCATTTGAAAGAAAATTGAATTTTAGGGTTAGTTACACTTGAGTTAAAGTTAGGTATAGGGAACTTCAACCTCTACCGAGTTATTTAATAAAAGTCAAGAAATGCCAAGATATTCCTTGCTTTTCAATAATTTAATAAAAAATGTAATAATTTAATAAGAACTATGGATTCTTCTATTTAATTTTCATGGAAACAAAAACACAATTGTCCATTTTCGAATAATTTTTTTTTAAGAATTAGCGCTACTCGTTTTCTCTTTAGCAGTATATCACTTTCTTAATTATAATTATTTATTGTTTCCATGGTATACTTGAAAATTTAATAGTAGTACATATTTTTTATTAAATTGTTACAATTGTCTTTTGTTTCCATGGCATACGGCAATTTTTTCAAAAAAATTGACATGTCAAAAACTGTAATAGATGAGTTAACATAACTTAGATTGCCTAAACTCAGAATTAGAAGGACAATCGAACCATGTGAAAGAAATGTAGGTTTCTATTTAAAATAAGAAAGTTGATACCGACTTTTGGCATACTCCGTATATGTGGAGGACCGAAAATATTTTAGATAGAACGGGAATGATCGATTATGGCTGTGTACCTAATTTCTAACTTCAAGTTTCTAATCCAACTGCAAGTTAAAAAACTTCTAATGCACGGCCCAGGTAAATCACCCTGTATTACTATTATTTTAATTAAAGAAAGCAAGTAAAGTAAAAAAGTAACCAAATTTCAATGTTGATGCTAAGAGAGCGTAAGAAGTTGGAAGTATAAGAAGTCCATATGGATATGCAACCTCAAAGTTGATCATCTGCTCTTTAATTGTAAACACTTAAATACATCTGTTAAACTATAATATTTTATAAATCTTGAATTTAATGTCATCCTTGGGTAAATATTTTTATTTTTTATATTTTTAGGCTTTTTAAAATTAAATTTAGTCGTTCATATAATTGATTAAGCAACCTAGAGTATTAAATTATATATAGGAAAGATCCGGAAAGCTTGCTAGGACCCGAAAAGTATCCAATATCTAGAAATGGGACCATTATTAGACAAGTTGGATAACCTGTTCTTAATCAGCAATCCACAAATAATAAAATAATCAAGCAAAACCCTAAAGTAAGAAATTATATATGGAAAAATCCAAAAAAGTTCCTAGCAACCAAAAAATGGCCAATATTTCAAAATTGTACCACTTTTGGACAAATTGAGCATCATATTCTTAACCAGCGACCAAAAAAGATGAAATGCAACTATAAAATTATGGTGATCTACAATATAGGACAATCACTATTGGCATTTGTCAAAAAAAAAATAGTTAATTTCCCACTTTGGGTCAGTTCTATGAAAATGCGAGCTGACTGTTCGCTGTTCTATCAACGAGCAGGCTGACCATTATTTTTGAATAAACCAATAAATAAATAAGCTATTAAATAAATATTAGATTTTACAATACTCTTTCACCCTCGGTGTTATGAGCTCTCGGGCTATAGTGTTTTTGCAAAAAAGTCAAAATACATTTTAGTTTTAAACATTTAACGATTGGGAAAAAGTACAAGGATTATTTTTTCAATAACGGATCCCCTGTTAATTAGAAAAACCTATTACCGCACATTTTCCAATATTTAATATTAAATTATGAGAATTAGAATAACGCTCGATAGAAGTTAGGTCTTGATTTATGTTATCAGATGTGTGTTTTTTATTATTTGGGCCAAAAGAACATGATAATTGTGTGTCATCCGCATAACATTGAATTTGTGCATAGTTTACACTATTGAAAATATCAGCTGTATATATTAAGAATAGAATAGGCACTAGAGCAGAGCCCTGGAAAACAGTTGGGGTGATTCTGGTGATATTTGAAAAGATATCATTCATTTTGACAGTTTGATATCTATCGCTCAAGTAGCACCTGAAAAACTTAATACAATTTTCATTAAATCCAAAGTAGGTAAGCTTAGCACATAACAGAGTGTGATCTAGAGTGTCAAATGTTTTTGAAAATCCAAAAGCACTAACAAAGATGCAAGACCAAAGATTTTAAAATGTCATCGGTAATATTTGCCAATACACTTACAGTAATATGACCCTTTTGAAATCCAGACTGTAGATGGGAAATTATATTATTACTTGTGACATGTTCATAAGCTTGGGGCTGGATGAATTTTTCCAAATTTTTAAAAGTGTCGTTATGATACAAATGGGCCTTAAATCGGAGTATTCCTTGTGGGTACTATCTTTTGGCAAGGGGGAGATTATAGTTATTTTCCATGAATTGGGAAAATGGCCAGGAATTACATATATGGGTAATATGTTTGTTTATAACTGGTTAACATAATTGTAGCATGTAAGCTTTTACATTGTCACTACCATACTCATTTAACTTTAGATTATGAATTATTACATTTATGTATCATGTACCATGGCTAGTTGAAAGTTAAATGAAATTTCGTCGTTAAATTTATTGGACAAATATTGATTTACAGTTGCTGGACAGTTGTTAGGGGGACTATAAATAGATGTGAAATAGGTGTTGATACCTTCAACATTTTTTAAATTGTGTGGAATATGAGGTATGGTTTTGTTTTATATTTAATTTTTGTAAGGCTTTCCATAGATGTTTACTATCTAGTCTATTTTGATAATATATCAAACATGCACTTTTTTCACGTCTAATAGACTGCAAGGTAAAATTATGTAGCTGTTTATAATAATACCAATTTTCTACAGTTTTGTTTTTTTTTTTTCATATTGACTTGGTGCCTTGTTACATTGTCTCATCATCCCTCTGATAATGTCTGTCAACCACAGAGAGTAGGGTTTAGTAATGCACGACGTATCGAAGGGGGGCATGTTTATTAAACAAAGATAATATATTTTCTGTTTTAAAAACCAAGTTTATGATCTATATTATGTACATAGAATGTTATCGCAATGGATATTGTTCAAATCTTTTAAAAAGTCACTATGATTAAAATGTCTAAAATCCCACTGTTATATATATAATTGGCCTTGGTTTTTGTACTGCCAAATTTCAAAATATCATATGGTGGTCGGATATTCATGTTCCCCAGACTTGAATATAATTGAATGTGTAGGGTAGCTAAGCAGCTTTCCAAAACACAGGAGAGCTGCCTTAATTGAAATATGAAGAATCATTCCAGTCATATAGACTTGTAGGAGACACTCAAGTTGTTAAAAAAATAAACCTTGTAATTTTGCTTCATCATTAAATGAACATCAATTTTTGTGAACCTCCTCCCACTCCATTTTTCACTTTGTTATATTGTCGCCCCACCCCCTTTTTTAATGAATAGCCCCTTATTATTATCACATTTATGGGCTTTTATCCAAACAAAGACCCTTTTTTACAAAGATTGGAAACAGACAAGTGTTATTTTCTATATTGGATTCATTTTCAATAATTACTTTCATTTTTGATTTCTAGGACTTAAGCATAATGAAGAAATGTGTAATCTGTGCATCCTGTCATAGTTCTCTAAAAATGTTTTTCAATTTTGTGACCCACTGTTTGAATATAGAAGGGGATATTAAGAGATACCGTGAAACTCTAGATGTTAACAATAAAAATCACATAGAGCTAAGGAATTTATTAGAGTTTACGATGAGAGATGTAAAAGTAAATGAAGTGGATCACTCGGTTGATTTAATCAAGGTAGAGAAGCAATTCTGTGAAGAGGAAAGTGGTGATTTATTTAAATTAGAGCAAATGTCCTGTGAAGATGTAAATATCAAAGATGAGACTGAGGAGGAAAATAAAAATCTTATGAGCGTAGATGAAG
Source organism: Stenurella melanura (assembly GCA_963583905.1). Lineage (NCBI taxonomy): Eukaryota > Metazoa > Arthropoda > Insecta > Coleoptera > Cerambycidae > Stenurella > Stenurella melanura. The sequence goes on from OY757315.1 coordinate 120,068,825, forward strand.
AGAAACTTAACACTGAAGAACAATTTTTACCAGAGACTATGTTAGCCCCTGATGAAGAGACCGGTAAACTTGACGAGATTAAAAGAGAAGAAAAGTTTTGTGAGGAAAGCGGGTTTAAGGAGGAAAACTTTATTGAAATGGAAGACCAAAAATTTCTGCACAACACAAAAGTTGAAATGGAAACAGATAAACTTGAGTCCATCAGGTATTATAAAATTAAGTTTAAATTGAGAATATGAAAAATTCTATTGCAATTATTTATACTTACATACAAGAGATTAAATAAGTATTTTGTAATGAATGAGAGTGATTAATGCTCGTTGTTAGTTAGTAATTTATTTCAATCATATAAAATACAATACATTTATTCATGTTAATATACTGTTCTATATTCTGATATCTGTTTTATATTTTTATACGTTCGAATTTTACTTCTTAAAAGTAAATTGAAATGAGTTTACTGGGCGCCAAACAGTTTCTTAAAAGCTGTTAATATTATAGACTATAAAACACCATTAGCATGACTATCTACAATCTATAGAATGACTCTTACTCAAGGTCCAACGAAGTCGGTTCAATAAATGCTCATCGATCAAGATAACAATCTAAATAAATCAAACTCAGTATTGAACGAACAAAGTATTAATTTATTAACAAATTTGAACTTGGAATGTAATTAACAAATTTAAATAACAAAATCTAACTTAACTAAAATGATAAATATGGCCTTTATTTAAAATAAATATGTACCATGGATTTCTGATATTGTAAAGCTTTACCTTGTCTTTCTTTCGACTCGAGTAATGTTATATTATAACCTCTAACTGGTTATTATGATCCTTGAAATATTATGTCACTTGACTGACTTTTTAACCTCTCAAGGCTTCTTCTTCTTTACTGGATTGACGTTTGTTTCTAACCTCCAATTTATTTTCAAGATTTCCTTGAAGTATTTCTATCACTTGCTTGACGTTTGAAATTTCTTCACCATATAAATTTGCTAACTGGATTAACAAATACTTCCCTCTTCTAAATCTGCTTTCCAGATAATCTACTTCTTAATACTTTCAAAGTATACTCACTTCTTATATTTAATCAACTTTTGCAATTTATTCTTGATATCAACATATCTGGATTGTAATTTTCTAACCTTCAAATTATTCACCACTATTCTTCTATTTTGAATTTATTAATTATTCGAGGATGAATATTTTTCGCAGCTCGCTGTTCAGCGGTGTCTGATCAACTGATTTGTTATTTTTAGTCGTTTCAATGGGTTAATTTCCAATATTTCAATTGTTTTTTTCTATTTTGATCTAATATTTCAAAATTTAATTTTAATTTAAAATTTAAACTATTCAGTTTTGTTTGTTCTTTACCTTAATTGAATACTGTTTTTAATTCTTTAATTTTCCTGATAAGTTTCTTATTCTACTTTTCAGGATTAAGTGAATAATTGTAATTACTCGAAATATATTGACATATTACATACACTTTCTTAAAATCTACTTATAACTACAATTAACAATTCCAATCTCAAATAAATACTAATTCATACATTTAGATGAATAGCAATGATAAACACAAAATGCTAGTAGTTAAAAACGTACTGCAGTTTTCATACTGACATAATACTGATATTATAAACTAAAACAAGAAATTGATACGCCAACAAACATTTAACATCATACTATTAGTCCTTTCTTTCTGCATGATGTGAAATATCATTTACAAAACACCTTTCTGCAATGATATTTAAAAATATCTGAAAACTTAAAATGTCATTCAGTGTTTTGTATTCTATGGACTTACTATTTCTAAATTAATTACGCTGCACTGCAACTACTGTTAATAGTCTTTCATTCAATATTCATTTTGTATAGATTTACAGTGTTTCTACACAATTTATGATTTTCAGCCCTAAGTTTTGACATAAATGTCAGATTTTATAAATTTTACTTTTTTGTTTTCCAATTTCATTCTAAATCATTTTAAATGAGATTGTGATTCTCTATAAGTTCATGTTTTATTATATACTATTTAGAATAACCTTGTTAAACTAAAATAACTTCATTTTATGTTTATTTAAATATTTTGTTCGTATTCAATATCAAGTTTCATTCTCTGCATCCTACTCGCTGAGAATAAGTGAACTTGAATCAATTAAATAAACCACAGATATTCCTGCTTCTGTATGATCCGTTAAAGTAAAACTGTTATGATTATTTCCTAAAATACATACAAATTTGTGAATTTTATTTATGATTTCAAACACGATACTTAGGTAATGTTCCACAGTGTGGATACACAGCAATACATATACCAATATTTACATATGTCAAAATTATGGATAAAAAAGAAAATTATTATAGTATACATACATATATTATTAATAAATAGATACAATAATTGAATTACAACATGAAATATTAAAACAGCTAAAGTGTTCAGAACATATGTGTAAACAGTTGTCAGTTGGGCACAGTGTTTAATTTCATCACAAACGTCCTCAACTGTATAGAAAGCCTTACTGATGAAGAACATTTTAATTGTCGCTTTGAATTCATCCATGAGTGGCTCTCTGATTTTGGGGGAAGACTATTAAAAAGTTTAACTCTAAAGTGATTTATACGTGTTTGTCCTTTTGTTAACCATGCGAAGATGGTTCTGAAATGATCGTTGTTTCTGGTCTCATAATTATGGAGTTCTTTATTAGATATGTATTCCTTAGTATGTTTTTTAATGTATGTTAAGCATTCTAAGGCATGTAAATAGGGAAATGTTAAAATTTTAAATTTTATAAAAAGATCCTGTTTCGCTTTTTTGCTATTAATTTACCCCAGCTACAACTTTGAAGATGGTATTGTTTTTAGGGGATAATTCAATTCACAGTATGTTAATCGATGGTGTATCATATTTAGCATATCTAGCGTTCCCACTTCATTACAAATTACATCATTACTTATGCATATAATATCTAATAATCATTATAATTTTCAGGTTTGAGAATGTTGTACTGCAACCAGTGTGCACTACTAGGCTACGTCGAGGACGAAAACCTACGGATCCTTTAAAGCCAAAACCGAAGAAGGATCCCACCACGTACATGTGTGAACGCTGTTCGTTTACAACGAATCGCAAAGGTAACCTCAAGCTCCATATGATGTTGCATAGGGATCCTTCGGAACTAACGATGTACAAATGTGAGTTCTGTTCATATCAGACGATATATAAATGTTACCTGAAAACGCATTTTCTGAAACATAAGGAACCTTCAGAACTAACGATGTACAAATGTGAGTATTGCCCATTTGAGACAAAATTTAAATCTTACATAAGAAAACATCAAGCGAAGCACAAAACTCCCTCGAAAGTAATAATGTATAGTTGTGCTTTCTGTTCGTATCAAACAAAATGGTTGGGTCAACTAAAGTCACATCTGCTGATACATAAAAATGCTTCGGATGTAACAATAAACAACTCTGCGTCTGGGAACAATTTAGATAGCGTCAAGTCAGACTTGCTGATCCGGGAAGATGCTTCAGGAGCAACGATTTTCAACTGCGCGACTTGTCCACATCAGACGACGTCCTTTGCCAACCTTAAGGCGCATCTGCTCTCACATAAGGATTGTTCAGAAGTAAAAAAGAATGCACAAACATGATTCTTGAATTAGTTGTGAAAGAACAAATAATGGTATATTTGGATGTTCACAAAATATCAGGCAGGTTTTAGACAAAAAGTCATGTGAAACGGCATTACAAACCAATTGTAAACTGGAATGATAAACTTGTGTGTGAAAAACATGTGGGAAATGTGTTTTTAAACTTCCAATGAGCGTTTGAGGAATTGTTACTCATGAAAATGAGAAATGCTGGAGTTAGGGGTGAAGTGTTACAGTGGGTGCACGACTACAAGCGAGATAGAATGCAAGTAACAAGATGTAAGGAGAGTGTTTCAAGTGAAGTCGAGACTATCTGGTGTTCCACAAGGTTCAGTAATTGGTCCATTGTTATTTGTATTATATATTAATGACTTCGTTAATGTAATAAAACAATGCAAGATTCAACTGCTTGTCGACGATTCTATATTGTTTTGTGCAGCAGTCTATTAGAAAATTAGTGGTGTTCTAAACAAGGAATTGAAATTGGTTAGTGAATGGCTGAGTGTAAATAGTCTTAAATTAAATGTCAATAAAACAAAATTCGTGCTCTTAAAAAAATAAGAAATTAGGACTATTAGAAGAAGTCAGAACACATACATTATTATACATATAATAGAGAATGAGCATAGAAACACTAAAAGAGATAATATCTAGATATTTATATACATGAACATTTGTTTATGTTGTTTCTTAGGTTTTCACGGGTGTTAAATGAAGTGTTGGTGTTCTTCCAGGTGTTTTCCCGTATAGTTGGTAGGCTCCTGTGGGAGCCACGCTTGTCTAAACGACGTTTCGGCGGAATCTCATCTGCCATCTTCAGGTTCTAGCTGAATGCTGCCGGCTGCTGCTGTTGCTGCTGCTGCTACTGCTGCTCCTCGTTGCTCGAACTGAACATTTGTTTCTATAATGCAAACTACATTATGAAAAAAAGTATAATGAAAAACTGGTACTACTAGCACTTCAGTCCATATATATAAAATGTTTTTAGTTCATCCTTTTTGTAAAAATGTGGTTTCTTTGGCGATGGTTAATATATCGAAATATAAGAAAATATAATAGGATGTTATGGGACGTTTCAGTGTGTACTTTGTACATCATCTAATGTCCCTGTAGATGCCCATACGTAGTACTTACGACGTCCAGAAATATCCCGGGATATCCTGGTATGTCCTTAGCTTCAGACATCCTACAGGACGTCCATCGTATTGCCTTTATCCGATACCAAGCTGTGACAGCAATATACACTATATGACACTGATGGATGTCAGTAACTGAATATACATTTCATATGTATATTTAACAATACATATTCAAATTCCAACATCTAATGCATATGCTATGGATATACATATCGATGAGATGTTATGTAGGTTGTTCATCAAACGACAATTCCTAGCCCTAGAATTAATGAAACTTAAAACATTTTTTAAACTATTCATTATAAAATTGTCTTTAATTCTATCGAGACCGAATTTCGAAATTTCAAAATTCAAGATGGCTAATCTGGACTTAAAGGACCCCGCACCATTAGCATTGGAAAAATTATTTCGGTGGAATTTTCTTCAAACTTTGGGAATAGATAGTTCAAGGACTTCCGAGCAAGAAATGTCATAAAAGAATAGATTTAATGCCTTCCCTGAAAGAATACAGTGTCTGGAAGTTAATAATTTTTTTAAATTTTGAAGATTTTTAACTTCCAGCTACCGTAATTCTGCAGGGAAGGCATTAAATCAATTCTTTTATACGGCATTTTTTGCTCGGAAGTCCTTGAAGTATCTATTCCCAAAGTTTGGAGAAATTTCCACCGAAATGATTTTTCCAGGGCTAATCGTGCGGGGACCTTTATGTTCGGATTATCCATCTTGAATTTTGAAATTTCGAAATTCGGTCTCGATAGAATTAAAGGCCATTTTATAATGAATAGTTTAAAAACAATGTTTTTAAGTTTCATTAATTCTAGGCCTAGGAATTGTCGTTTCATAAAAAAATGAGCTATTTGCACCACTGTGCGCCGGCTCTGTATAATTTCACACTAGGTTTGTAAATACACACGGCGATCTTGGATGGTCTACCCTTTCTTTTTATTAAATGTCAACGTTAATGACAAGAATTGCCAGTGTAGGTAAGAAGGGATTTTGTCAAAGCAGTGTTTAACAATTTCGGCGGTGTCGTCTAATTAAAGGAGATAATAAAACCGCATTAGTAAAAAACAAAGTAATGCCATACACTGGAATCTAATGTTAACACTCGGCTAGGGTCGAATGCCTTCAACACTGCAATAATTGTAAAAGAATCAACTACGTCTTTAGGTAAGTTAGTACATTTCACAAATGTAGTAGATTGCTGATAAAGGTAAGTTATACGTAACATTTTAAAATGAAATAAAATTTACCACACAACAATTGTTTCTGTTTGCATTTGAAAAGAAAAGAATTTGATTACTGTTTACACAGAAAATTGTAAAAATACTTTCTCAGAGATAAGAGAGTATTAGCTGCATAATGTATATAGGTATTAAAATGCCTAATATATATAAAAAAAAGGTGAGCTTATTTGAGATGCTAAATGAAAATCATGATTATGATACATGGTTACATCTTAGCTATTTCAAGACACTTAGTGACCTCATTTAAATGATCACCAAAATAATGTATTTATTTTTGCAAAATTTACCTGTTGATATAAGAAAATATTGAAAATTATGATCAATATAAAAATGCAAGACTGAGTTATTCGAAGGAGAAAAGAGTTCTTACATCATTGAGGACTTCCCATATTTTTATTTTTATGCTGACTACTCCAGTAGATGTTTTGTGACTTATTTTGTGATAGCCACTTTATATTTTTTGCAGTTTGATTACATCTATAAGTAATGTTATATACAAATTATCTATTGTTGGCTTGCTATATGTACTTTATTGTATCAACATGGTTAATAAAATTATTATTTCTTGTGCTAAGTGTATCTAATTAGTATAGTATCTAAATTGGCTGAAGGAAATCAGAAAATTTTTACTTGTGCCATAATTACTATACTCGTCAAGGGCATGTAATTTAAAAAAAGAAAAAAATTAACAAATTAATAAATCTTTATTGGTTCTTTACCTTTACCCAAAAGAATAAAATAGAAGTCAAGACTGTACAGTTAGAGTCCACATATGCATATACACTCATGCACATAAAAAACGTAACCGCATATATACACACATGTACATAAAGTAAAGATATTAATATCGCTTGTATACATTAATGTTCACATATACAGTAAAATGACAGATAAAGGATTATATATACATATGCATACATTTCAAAATTAAATGTACACGAGACTCATACATATACTTACACATTAAAATATTAACGATATTGAAATAATAAAATCTAACAATTATTCCTATGATTAAAAATTACGTAATCGCATTTATTTAAATATAATACAAACAATAGTTGACTCCTACATAATAGTGAAGGTAGCAAATAATAATTTCGGTCATAAATTTAGGAACCCCCAAAGGGTTGTAGGTACCATGAAGGGACTAGCCGGATAAGCTAGGCAAAACGGCCTCCGAAAGCGATCTTTGAAATAACTTATGTTGTAATATCGGCAAGTCATAAGTACACAATTCGCAAACTTTCAGCTCCTGATCTTCATTGGTCCTTAAAATAATTGACAAATCATGTGCCGGCACAACTATAAAAACTCGTTTTTCTCGAAAACTATTTTAGCTATACGAATGAAATAAAAAGGACGTTAGATCATTAGTTGCTCTGTATATATTTATTTTAGATTTTTTAAATAATTTGAATTATTTGAAAAATTGAAATTAAAATTTGAAAAAATTTTTTTTTCATGGTTAGCGCAAAGATAAAATCACCCAAAAAATATATAGTATGGGTAATTACACTTACTATTACTACTAATTGTTTCATTAAAACCGAAGATTGGTTTTATGTGCCTCTTATTTAATGAATGCAATTATGTCATACACACATGCATAATATATAAAATTACATTAAAAGTTCATGTAAAAAGGGAATGGAAGCAAGACTTATAAAAAGAAACTTTTAAATTAACTTTATTATACAAGCTTCATATTTTACTCATCACCAGTATCTTCAGTGATTACTACACTACCACAAAGTTGCTTCAAAACCAGTACTGGCATACAAAGCGCCGAACGGTACAGTGCAGGAGACAATTTTATCATGTGGTAGTCAATGAAGATAGTGACAATGATTAATATACATTTAAATAAACTTTTATAATAAAATAAATTTAAAGTATTTTTTAATTCTTGTTCCCATTTTCCTTAAATGTGAATGTTTACTATAACTTCATATACTATGCAGGTGTATGATATAGTTGCATTAAATGAGAGGCACACAACCAATCATTGCACCCATTTGTTTTTAATGAAATAATTACTAAAAATAGTAAGTGCAATAAGTCATATTATATGTATTTTTTGGTGATTACCTCTAGTTTAACCTTAAAAAAATCATTCCCACAATTTTATTTTCATTTTTCAAATTATTAATTTAAAAAATCGAAAAATATATAAATTATAGATTAAGTAATGGTCTAACAGAGCCTTTTTGTTTTATTAGTCTAGCTAAAATAGTTTTCGAGAAAAACGAGTTTAAAAAAGTCTGGCTCGCGCATGTTTCTTCAATTATTTCAAAGATCAATGGAGATCAGGGACTGAAAGTTAGTCAATCGTATTTTTATGACTTGCCAACATTATAATAAATGGGTTAAATAAAGTTAAATAAAGGTTAAGTGTAAAACTGATGGTCATGATTGTGGCACATCAAACTTTGCCTTTTGTATACCACATAACGAAGTAGTAATATTGTTTTATTCTCTGTGTAATATTTTAGGGGACATAATAAAGACTATTATTATTTCAAAAATCACTTCCCAGGGTCGTTTCGCCAAACTTATCCAACTACCCTTTAGTAATCCAAAGATTTAGGTCGGCAAATCTAAAAAATAAAATATCTGTAAGCATCCAGTATACAAAAGTACCACAAATAGCCGCCTACATAATACAAACTGTAATTGATTATAGCTTGTATTTGTATATTATTCAATTGAGGAAAACAAACCATTCCTTAGTGAAGGTAAGAAATGGCTTTCTTCCTCAATTGAATTTTCTAACAACCCAATTTGCTACCTAGAGTTACCATCCATCACTCAACGTGCTTTACAGATTCTAAATGGCCACCAACCACCCTTTATTTCCGCTTAATTGGAAATCGAATCCATTTATGTTAACAATCTATATTGAAAACCACGATTTAATGGGAACTTGTAATTCACTCAGTGACGTACTCGACCACGCGTTACCCCTCGACCGTTGATAACCAACATGGCATACTGCTCTGCACCTAATTATATAAACTTAACTGAAACATGAAGGATCTAAACAATGGTTTGTTTCATATCACAACACAATGTGTTTTAATGCACCAAAAATTATCATGTACTGGGAGGCACAAAAAAGTACTAAATGTATTACAGTATTAACCTGACAGATTATAAAGCAACTTCTGTTGGAGGAACTTTATGTACCAGTAAGTGTTTCGTCAGGCTACTTTTACGTTGTGTCTGAAACGGACAAGAGCTACATTTGTACACTCTCTCTTCTAAAGGAGCATGCCATAGCATATGCCCTTTAAGATTACCTTTACGTTTGGTCTGAAATGAACAAGAATCACATTTATATGTTTTTACCTCTGAAGGATTTTTATGCTTCTTTAAATGTTCTTTGAGGTTACGTTCATATTTAGTCTGAAAAGAACAAGAGGCACATTTATACATTTTTACTTCTGATGGATCCTTATGCACCAACAAATGCGTTTCCATCGATTTGGTACTTATTGTTTGAAAGGAACAAGAGTCACATGTGTATACTCTTACTTCCAAATTAGCATGCATAAGCATGTGCTCTTTCAGACGACTTTTACGTTTGGTCTGAAAGGAACAAGAGTTGCATTTATGCGTTGTCATCCCTGAAGGATCCTTATGTAGCAATAAAACATGTTTCTTGAGGCTCATTTTTCGTTTCGTCTGAAATGAACACGAGTCACATTTATACATCGTTACCTCTGACGGATTCTTATGAACTAGCAAATGCCTTTTGAGGTACATGGTACTTTTTGTCTGATATGAACAAGAGTCACACTTATACATTGTTGTTTGTGACAGATCACTATGCACCAGCAAATGCTTTTTGATGTTGCGTTCATATTTTGTAAGAAAAGAGCAAGAATCACATTTATACATTGTTACTTCTGAAGGATCCTTATGGTTCAATGTATGTTTTTTGAGGTAATATTTATGCTTTGTCTGATACGGACATAATTCACATTTGTACGTTGTTACTTCTGACAGATCCTTATGTACCAGCAAGTGATTCTTAAGGCTAACTTGATATTTTGTCTGATACGAACACGAATCACATTTGTACATTGTTACGTCTGATGAATTCTTGTGCACTAGTAAATGGTTCTTCAGGTTCCTGGCTTCTTTCGTCTGATACGGACATGAGTTGCACTTGTACATTGCTATTTCTAAAGGATCCTTATGTTTGAGGGAATGTGTTTTGAGGTAATGTTTACTTTTTGTCTGAAATGAACAGCAATCACACTGGTACATTCCAGTTTCCAACACATCTTCATTAGTCGGTGTGTGTTTAATGTCTTCAAGGTTCGATATTAAACATTTCTGTCTTCCATGTAACTTTCTGATGCCTTCGGGTTGGGGCAAGACAATACCATCTTCCAACCTGAAAAATTAAAAAAACTTATAATTTATCCAATATCAATTTAAAATATATTAAACAAGAGCGCGGCATTTCTTTGTAAACCGACATCGAACGCGTGTCATCCATAGGCACACATAACTTTTCAAAGCAATACATGCCTTACAATACCAATGGGGCATGAGTACTTTTAACCAGAATGGAAATGGGAAAGGTATACAGATTCAGAAAGTATTCGTTTTGGTATGGCAATAATTGGCAATAAGTGGAAGCGAGAGCGAAGCAACTAGGCTATTCTTTTCTATCGTATGTATAACACATCGTACAAAGCGCCACCTGCTATCTCCACCACATGTGTGTGTGGACATCCCTAGAGTTTAAATTTGTTTCCGTCTTACACACGTCAGTTCTCGTTTTGCCCTATACGATAGAAAAGAATAACCTAGTTGCTTCGCTCTCGCTTGCTCTTATTGCCAAATATTACCATGCCAAAACGAACACTTTCTGAATCTGTATAATGTTAATAAAGTGGGACGTTAGAATAAACTTAATGAACCTGATAACAGCGATAACATTAATAGCTAATAGTCTCTTCAAATTAGGAAAAATTAAAGAAATTTGCTGAGACCTGTAAAAAGTGAAGTATTTGGGTTGCCTAAACATGATTTTCACCCCCGGCAGTTCTAAAAAAGGGTGGTTTTTGAGAAATATACATATATATGAATTTTAGCGCTTTTTCGCCTTTTTTCCAATTTTGCTGAAAAACTGCGTATTTTGGGGAAAACTATAGGGAGAGCAAAGTTGTGTGCTTTTTGTGTTACTTTTTGAATTTTGGACCAAGTTCTTCTTTTTGTTTTCTCTATTGACAACGTTAATTCAATTTAGTGTGGTGTTTTAAAACGCAGATTTTGGACATGGGGGATTGCACTTATCCAGAGCTCGCGGATATGCACTTGGTGTATGGAGAAAGTGGTGGAAATGCAGCTGGTGCGGAAGAGATTTAAAACAATGGCAGCAACGTATTTTAATGTGCATAGAAACCATAAAAAATAATCCTAATTTACCAAATGTATTGAACGGAGTGCGTATGTCCTTAGTTCGATGTGCCCAAATGTGTATTCGTGGAGATGGAGGTCATTTCGAATAATTTTGTGTGACACTAACTTTCGATTTTTAAATGGAACACTATATTATTGCATTTTTAAATTCTGCAAAAATTCACCAAAATTGTTGGGGTAAAACTCAATTTTTCAAATAGAACCATATCGGTACAGTGGTACCATTTATTAGTACTATTAATAAGGAATTTATTTATGTCGTATTAAAATGTGCAATGAATACAAACAAAACTACAGCTAAAAGAAAATAAGAAAATACAATTATATTATAATTACCTTGTTACACATAAGGTGTTTTGGAATACAAAAAATTAACACAAAACATTACAAGTTATTCAAAATGCTATTCATTAACGTCTATGCACTTCTGAACTAGCATAACTGTTTCTCAAAGAGCGTTCGCCAATCGCTGGGCTGTTATGATATTAATTGCTCGTCTTACTCGTAGCACCAGGTCTTCATGGGTTGTAATGGCAGTTACATAGACAATATTTTTTAAATGACCCCAAACAAAGAAATCAAGGAACGTTAAATCAGGTGACCATGAAGGCCACCTCACAGGACCATTAGTCGAAATTACGTTTTCTCCGAATCTCCGTTGAAGGTAATCAATTACTATCCTTGAATTATGGGGAGGAACACCATCTTGTCGGAAATACTTTCTCTGTCCTAAGTCTAAAGGTAACTCATCTAAAATGTCCTCAATCTTAGTTTCCAGGAATCTCAAGTATCCGGCACCAGTCAGAGGTCCTTCAAATATTATTGGACCAATGATTTTACTACCAATTATTCTAAGCCAAATATTGAAACCGAACCGCACTTGAAACTTACTCTCACGTAATAAATTTTGATTTTCTTGTGACCAATATTTTGTATTTTGTCAGTTAAATAATCCCAAATTTGTAAACCTTGACTCGTCCAAAAACAAAATCAGTCCCAAAAAATCATTGTTTGGCTGCACGTTATTATACAAAATCCAATTGCAATATTCCATCTTACGTTCGTACAAATGCTGGTGCAATTGGTATTTAATAGATTTATAGTGGTATTTGTGCAAAATTCGGCTTACTGTTTGATGACTGATGTTCAATTCAAACCCAACTTGCCTTAAAGTAACAGTTTTATCAACTTCTATTCGAGCCAAAACATTAATTTTCGTTACTTCGTCAATAATGAAGTTGTCTTCTGAATCATTGTTGGGCTCTCTTCGGAATTGGTTTTCAACACGTTTAAAATAATTTTTCGAGGAACATTGTCTAGCAGGATATCGTCGGCCATAAAGATCCATAGCTGCAATTGCATTTTTTTATTTTCCACATAAATAATTAAGATGTCCACTTTCGCATCTCTTGTATAAATTTGCGGCATTTTGAATACAATTAACAAGAATTTTAAACAATTTTTAAAGACACAATAAAAACACTGTGAAACCAACAAATGTTTGACAGGCTAAATATTTCATTGTTTTCAAAGCCACCCTAGTTCTTAACATTTAATTAGAACAAAATTGTATTTTATTTTGTTTTAGCTGTAATTTTGTTTGTATTTATCACATTTTAATATGACATATGAATAAATTTCTTATTAATAATACCTATAAATGGTACCCGATATGGTTCCATTTGAAAAAATTGAGTTTTGTCCCAAAAACAATTTTAGCGAATTTTATTTGCTCATAAATCACGTAATTTAGTGCTTTTAACGAGATTTCGATTTTGGTAGCATTACACGGATCATTTAGAATAAATCGGAACCGTCATGGCACATTTAAACGGAAAACTAACAATTATATTATAAAAAAAACTGATGCTTGAAATGTCACTTATTTGGCATCGTTGGTTTCAGAAAATTATGCAGAATTCACTTCCGTCAAAACCGGAAGTGAATGAAAAATCAATTGTATGTCAAAAACTGCCGGTATTATGTATATAGTATATCCTAAATTTCAATCAATTATCTTCAAATTTAAAGGGGAAAAGTGGGGTATACCATGATCCTGCACAATCGGTATAATGATTAGTACATGTAAGTATTCCTAGTTTTTTAATAATTGGTTTACATGTGTCCCTATAACTGGAGCTAGCTATTAATCTGATTGCCGTTTTTTGTAGTTTTGAAATTTTTGGGGCATGTGACGATTCTCCCCAAAGCAATATCTCGTAGCTCATCACACTGAAACAAGGCATATGTTGCAAATATATAATTTTGATCAATTAAGTTAGTTAGATTTTTTAAGATATATATAGTGCTAAACAGTTTTTTTGCACACTGACATTTAACCGGACCGTTGTTTATCAAGAGGTTATGAGGGTTTAAATTAAAATTTAATATTTGAGTTTTATCCAAGTTTAGTTTCAACTTAACATTGTTAAAATAAGATACTGCTTCTGACTGAATTTTCTTTGTTGATATTGTAAGATGTTTTGGATCATTTCTAGTTGAAAGTAGTATCATCAGCATATACAGGGTGCGCCAAAGTTCTGATTTTGGTCGATTACGGCTGTATTTGAAATGGTGGAAATATATTGTCTATAGATTATTTTCTTGATTTTCAATTCTGAATAACCAGAAAATATGTACAATTATACAGGGTACTCCGTTTTCGTTGTCCGAGCAACAACTTCGTTATTTTAAATGGAACACCCTATATTTTTTTCCTTTATCGAGTTACCCATCTAATTATATTCATAATTCTATTAAGGTGGTAGGTACTTAAAATGAACCGTTTACGATATAAAAAAGATTTTTTGACAAAAAGTGAGGTTTGCGGATAAGTTTTTGAGTACCTCTGATTTCATAGACAAGAGAGTTTTCAAAATTCTGCTTATACTGTTATGTTGAGCATATTAAGGGCTAGTAGGGCAGAAACATTATTAATATTAATCTTATACAGAGTGCTGAAAAAAATTGAGTTTAATGTTTCGCTAATAAAAAAGGCCGTAATTCAATTTTTTCAAATGGGACGTACTATTTTCAGTTCTGTCATCTAATGAAGTGTTAAATTATCTTTCCATTGATATATCATAGTAGGTATTTATCTTTAGGAGTTGCATAGATATTAAGGTTAATTGTCTGGATCAGTCATTTTTCTTGCTGGAACTTCATGAGGTTTGTACTGCACTTCACCAGTTTCGATAAATCTGTCTCTAAGATTACTAAATGCAGGTTCTAAAGGGTGTCTCCTTTCAGGATATCTGGTTTTATAGACTCGGGATGCTAAGAGGCTGTTCCTTGAGCACTCCCCCAGAATAAAAATCATGTCAACCATTTCTTCCCGCGAATAATTCATATTTAATATAATTATATGCAAATGCAACTTCCTGGAACTGTAAAAGCTACTAGTATTTTATTAAAGACAATCAAAACAAAAGCACTTACCGATATAGCAGTAACACAAAACTTTAGAACATCCACAGACACGTGTTTTGACATCTTTGTCTCTTCGGTGCGGCTTTTTCTAAAGTTCACAATCAACTGAAATATGTAAGCAAATACTCGTGTTATAACTATCAAAGGATTACCAGAACAGGATATTAAAAATTAAAATTAGATTATAGGAAATTCCCCGTAAAGGGATAATTATCAATATAATTATATGCAAATGCAACTTCCTGGAACTGTAAAAGCTACTAGTATTTTATTAATTATTTTTATATTTTATTATCAATATAATTATATGCAAATGCAACTTCCTGGAACTGTAAAAGCTACTAGTATTTTATTAGCTAATAAAATACTAGTAGCTTTTACAGTTCCAGGAAGTTGCATTTGCATATAATTATATTGATAATTATCCCTTTACGGGGAATTTCCTATAATCTAATTTTAATTTTTAATATCCTGTTCTGGTAATCCTTTGATAGTTATAACACGAGTATTTGCTTACATATTTCAGTTGATTGTGAACTTTAGAAAAAGCCGCACCGAAGAGACATAGATGTCAAAACACGTGTCTGTGGATGTTCTAAAGTTTTGTGTTACTGCTATATCGGTAAGTGCTTTTGTTTTGATTGTCTTTAATAAAATACTAGTAGCTTTTACAGTTCCAGGAAGTTGCATTTGCATATAATTATATTAAATATGAATTATTCGCGGGAAGAAATGGTTGACATGATTTTTATTCTGGGGGAGTGCTCAAGGAACAGCCTCTTAGCATCCCGAGTCTATAAAACCAGATATCCTGAAAGGAGACACCCTTTAGAACCTGCATTTAGTAATCTTAGAGACAGATTTATCGAAACTGGTGAAGTGCAGTACAAACCTCATGAAGTTCCAGCAAGAAAAATGACTGATCCAGACAATTAACCTTAATATCTATGCAACTCCTAAAGATAAATACCTACTATGATATATCAATGGAAAGATAATTTAACACTTCATTAGATGACAGAACTGAAAATAGTACGTCCCATTTGAAAAAATTGAATTACGGCCTTTTTTATTAGCGAAACATTAAACTCAATTTTTTCAGCACTCTGTATAAGATTAATATTAATAATGTTTCTGCCCTACTAGCCCTTAATATGCTCAACATAACAGTATAAGCAGAATTTTGAAAACTCTCTTGTCTATGAAATCAGAGGTACTCAAAAACTTATCCGCAAACCTCACTTTTTGTCAAAAAATCTTTTTTATATCGTAAACGGTTCATTTTAAGTACCTACCACCTTAATAGAATTATGAATATAATTAGATGGGTAACTCGATAAAGGAAAAAAATATAGGGTGTTCCATTTAAAATAACGAAGTTGTTGCTCGGACAACGAAAACGGAGTACCCTGTATAATTGTACATATTTTCTGGTTATTCAGAATTGAAAATCAAGAAAATAATCTATAGACAATATATTTCCACCATTTCAAATACAGCCGTAATCGACCAAAATCAGAACTTTGGCGCACCCTGTATAACGTTTTTGTAATTTATTTGATTTGAAATATCGTTTATATAGATGAACAGTATTGGTCCCAAGATGGATCCTTGGGGTACTCCATACTTGAGAGGGATCAGGGATGATGTAACGTTATTTTGAACTACACACTGATATCTATTAGTGACATAAGTTTGACAAAAGAAAGGGCAGGTCCGCGAATGCCATAACATTCAAGTGTTAACAGCAGAATTTCCAAAGAAATGCAGTCAAATGCCTTGCAGAAATTTAAGAATCAGGCTACCGTCATACTAAATAGGAGTCACACTGATGTTTTAAGACATTCCGGGATGATTCCCTTTTCAAAGCATGTGTTTATAAGATGTGTAATCTGAGACAAAAGTTCTAATTTTGCAATTTTCAATATATAACCATAAAATATCACATAAAAATCTTTACATTTTGATGTGCTTAGCGGATCTTTAATATTCCTACCTCATCCTCACTTACAGAGTCTAGATAGAATGAGAAACTAACTTGATTTTTAGTTAACATATTCAGATTATTCAGAGTTGTCATTTCCCATGTTTTCTAAGATTTCACTTGCTATATTTGTAAAGAACACATTTAGATCTGCAGAGACTTCAGAAATTAGATTTGGTTTATTTTGATTTTGATTAATAAATCGCCCACGCAGCCTTTTGTTTGACCTGAGCTTTTGCAATAATGTTAGTATTATGATTACTAGGTTGTATTCTTTTTTAAGTTTGTCATAGTTTTCCTTGAAATTGTTGTTATATTTCTTAAGACGATGTACCCTAGTAGCATAACATATTGGACCAATATATAATCCATATAGGACCAATATTCATATATTGGTCCTATATGGATTATATATAGGTGCAATATTGGTGCTACTAGGGTAGTATCATTAGATTATTTTTTATTATTTTAATCTTCTCAGAGTATTTAATTTAATTTTTATATTTACTTACTTAGCATTGTCTACGGGGGAAAGATGTTTCATATGACTTAGTAATATTATTGATATTGCTAATGGTTAGCAAGATATAATAAAAAAATTTAATTTGAGTCTAATTTTTTGAAGATGGCACCTTGAGCTCAACCAATAGAGATGGGGACTTTTAGTATGTTTAATAGTACACCTTAATAAACATCTTATGCTAGGTTTCTAAATGTCATTTTTTTCCTATTTAACTGAGTTGTATTAAAAAAAAATGACATTAAGGAGAAAATTAACTTTCTGTGTTTAAAAATGAGGCTTAATTTATTATTACCTGTTGAAATCGGATTCCTCGGTTTTTATTTCAACATCTTCATTAGTTAAAAATTTTTGCTCTTCGATTTCAGCAACAACTTCCTGTTTAATCTCGTTTTTTCCACGAAGTATTTCTTCTATATTAATTGCATTAAGATCGTGACTTTCTTCTCTACAGGTTAACAGATTTTTTGGTGTAAACTGTTCTTCATTGTTAAATTTCATGTCCACATAACTTTCATGTTCATATTCAAGCTTCTCTTTAATATTTTCTCTATCATCACAGGAAATTCGTTCTAGTTTAAATATATTGCTTGCCGTACTAATTTCCATATCAACCAAGTGATCTTCTACCTCTATCTTTGTTGCATCTTTTACCTCAAGCTGCAATAAACTACTTAGCTGTACTTGATGCGCATTGTCTATATTGAGAGTTTCGCAATATTTCTTAATCTTTTCTTCTACAATCAAACAGTTTGTTACTAAACGGAAACACATCTCTAGAGATTCATGACAGGGTGCGCAGACTGCAGAATTTCTGATATTTAAATCCTATAAACAAAAATGTAACGGTCACGTTTTTACAGGGACACCCGGTACGTTATAGTAGGTTTTTTATTATAAAATAGTTCGTATTTGTCGGTTAATAGCATAAGGGAATAAGTAAATCAAGGAATACCTTAGTTTTGGCGAACCCGATATGCACAGTTGTTTTAAAATTCAGTTAATATCCTTAAATATGATTTCACGTCGGAAAGGAGGTTTTATTATTAAAATAGACTAAAGTCAATGTTTTCAGTTGGGTAGTTGACCTTTGCAGTATTAGTATGCGGAGCAGGTATAAAAAACGTATGGCCTGATTATAACGGGGGAATGCATTCGAGACCTGCCGCTGGGAGAGTTCGGTAGTAAAAATTTGTGAAGTGAAGATTTGTGTTTTTATTTAGTGTTGGCTAAAATTCTAGAGTATTACTTGAGAAAGCTATGTTTACTAGGCTGTGTGCGAGAGTATTAATGAATACCAACAAAGAATAAAGTGCTTTTGACCTAGTATTGTGCAACGAACTGTCTGTTCTTTGATAAGAGAGATTTAATTAAGAGGAAATATGTTAAATTGTGAACCTAGCGATGCTTACTGTTCCCCTGGCTGTGAACGGGTGTTGTGGAGAAACTTAAGTAAATGATCAGTGACTTTTTAATGTTTTCTACTGAATATAAAAAACTTATGTGTTATGGAGAAATAAAGTCAGAACAGGTATTAAGTGATTTACATTGACTAGTAACTTGTTCCGATGGTGGAATCATCGTCGAGGCCATGGATTGTTATGTCTGTCCTGTTTCTCGTTTAATTAGATCGTTATTAATGCGAGCCCTGACAGTAAGGTAACTTGGGACTAAAACGTAAGTGTTTTATTTATTTATTTCCTGATCATAACGAGGGTTAACCGCCCATTTTATGAGGAAACTTTGCTGAGTTAATTGGACATTCCCTAGCTAGTTGAAACACACCATTGAATTAAGTGCATGATATTCTTTTGACAAATTGTTTTCTAGAAAGTTCTCGCGCGGGCTTATAGAACAGACTTTTATTCCGGATTTCGCCCGTCTTTAGTGGAGATTTCGTTATCGTTTTCATGTCGTATATTGTTTGCTACAGTTTAGTAAATTGTAAAATATTGTGTAACTATATTTTGTAATATTGTTTTGTACTGCTTTCTGTATTGGTAGTTTTAAATGTTATTAACTTGACCCAGTTATGTTACAAACATAACTGTATAGTAATGCTACGTTTTTGGTTTCTTTAATCAGGCCTGATTCGTGTTAGATGTTAAATTTTATGTTAGGAAATATGATTTGTTTTAATGATAACGTATTATGTTCAAATGATGACCAAGTAGTTTAATATATTGTTTATTTATTAATATTGTTGATTCTTGGGATACTCGAAATTAAAATAACAAGGAGCCCCCTTTGTCTCGTTCGGGTTAGTTATATCGAGTTTTATCTTAATAATTATTAGTTTTCATCACACCAAGATAGGGTGGTACCTTTTATCTTTAGCTCAGGTTTCTACTAGCCCTACCCCAATTACGTTAAATGTGTGTTGATGCCAGTGCAGTACAATAATTAGGGTAAGTGACACTTAGTCTGCTGCCAGGGTCAAGGAGAATTTACGCTCTGAGTAAGTCTCATGCTCTATTCGTAATTAAGTTTTTGAGAAATAAGCAGTAAATAAGTAAGTTATAAAAAGCACTGAAAATGTCATAAAATACTGGTTATAACAGGATCATGATACACATCCCTTACTTTCTTTAGTTTTGAAGATAAATGATCGAAATTTGGAACATCCCATGGGAGCGCGTGCCTAATTTGACAACTGACGAGATTGAGGGGCACACAACCTCTCAATCTTCCAAAGTAATTAACGTGAAATTCGCAGTTTTCGTTTGCTTTCTTCTCTTTCCTTTGCTATCACTATACAGTATGTCTCACTTTTCATGACTCCCATGTCACAACTCCCTCATTAACAAAAAGATTTTTTTTAAACGCCCCCTCACAAACCTTATGGGAATTAGATTTCGTCTGAATTTTTGGTATATTATTGCTTTTGTCATTCTGAACAAAAGTCTCCATATGGCCACGATGATCCTTATTCAGTACCTATTTTGACTCCTATGGAGCACCAAAGCTCTATAGCTCCACCATAAGTTACTACTTTGAGTAGTTCTTTAACGTTTTTATAATGCATATTTTCAATTTCAATACCTAACATTATGTTTATGAGTTCAAATTTAATGTCAAACAGACGAATATGACAGTTGTCAGCTGTCAATTACCACGGAACTACTAGGTGATTTTTTTAACCTGAAACCTTTAAATACCTCGAGTAATAAGCATCCTACAAAAAAAAATATTTCAAACTAAAGTTGTGGAATTGGATGGGGGCAGTTCGGCAGTATATGTCACTTTGACTTTGAGTGGAAAGGTTAAGGTTGTTCAAGGTCAAATTAGGTGTTTTAAATGGGAACTCCTATTTTTTATTGTAAATTCGGATTGTCTGACTAAAAATAGACTACTTTTGTTCAAAGCACTTTTTCTGAAATTATAACTTTTTTTAGTTATACGGCGAGGAAAAATAAAAATTTTAGAACTTTGCGATTTTTTTACTCGAAAAAGACGAAATTTGGACAAAAATTGCAAGAGGCAATAAATGGAAAGCATGTCTTCCTTCAGCTTAAGGTCAGGATCGAAATGTCAAAAAATGTATATGTGGTTGCCTAATAATCATTAAAATTGCGTCAAATCGACACTTGGTATTTCATAAATAACTTTTTTATATAAGTAATTCAAACGAAGTTTTAAAGTGGGCAGTATTATAACAGAAGTCGGCCAAAGACAACTGACCTGTTTGTTTCTTTTTTAAGTGCACGATGAATTCGGAATAAATTTTTAAAATTGCCTAATTATCAGACGCTACATTTGTAGCTATATTAGATAATCAGAGTTATTTAAGTACATTTAATTAGGTCGTTTTGATGCGTATTACAGTCATTATCTCTTATCTGTGTAAAAAATTGCATAAAATTGCTTTTGTACATTTTAATGTATGAAACTGATTTTTAACACAAATCGATGAGTCATCAGAATAATTGTAAAGAATATTTAGAATAAGTTTATCATGTAACTAGAAGATGGCGCCAATAGCCTTATGAATGAAAAGGGGTAATGATTTTGATTTATGAATGAAATGAAAAGTGACAAATTTAAATTTGTTAAATAAATTAAACAATGAAAGTATTATTAAATGGTCAACAGTTTGCAACTGTATTCAAGCACTAAAATGGCACTATATTCCAAGTATACAATATATACAATAAATTCTGTTCATTTTTGTCAAAAATTAGGTGAATTTTCAATGAATGTAAATATATAAATTAGGTTCGAACCCTGAATATGGTTCATGGCATTGGTGTTTTAATCAACTGTTCATAACTTTATCTCGTTTATGCTTCCGCAGAAAAGAGTATCTTATATTTCATTGTGACTGCTTCACCGAGAGGAAACAACGTGTAACCTAAACCCTAAAGTTACGGGTTCAATCAGCCAGTTTTGGCAAATTTTTATTGTGTAAGAATGATTAACCCAATATACTTACTCGGATATTGGTTGTTATTTTCTTAGTTATGTGCAAAAGTATGTTAATTTTTTTTGAAAATAGGATAATGATACACTATATCTAGAGGTCGGGCAAAGATTAGAGACCTAACAAGATAGGACAGTCAGACGGAGAAGACGAAATAGACGAAGACAGTTGTGCACTCCAATTTAAAGGGACACGACATCCAGCGGAAGCGGTTTCGGGATTTGTCGGTTATGCATTAAACGAATTTGACCAAGCTTAGTAAAAGATAGGTTGGCTCATCAAAATCGACAAGTGCTATGTCACGTATAGACCTCAATGACAGCTGCGTGTGGCTGTTTTTTCCTCATTTTATAGAAAAAAGTTTCAAAATTATTCTTTCAATGTACAATTCTATCCTAACCAAATAGATACCTTACATATAAACATAGAAATACTTCGCGTGACATATATTACTAAGCAACCTGTTTTTTAGTGACCTTGGCTACTGACAGTCAGCTGAGTTCGGTCATTCTATCAGGAGACAGTGTTGTCCAATTTTCATTATTGGCGCGAAAACTCCGTTGGCTGTCCTATCTTGTTAATTCCCTAATCTTTGCCGAAAGTCCGGAGCTTCGAGTATGCGCATTACCTTGTAAATGTGTAATAAATTCTACAAGTCGAGAAATTGTTGAAATTGAAGTATTTCGTGTTATTTTGTGAAAAATACCCCCCGTTTCTTTATCAGCGACGATTATACTGCCTGCGGCACTAATAATTATTATTATAACAATTGGATATCAGAATAAAAACCTACTAATCTAACCTAAAGAAATCACACGAAATAATGAAATTATTTTAAGCAGAATAAAAACCTCTAACCTAACGTAAAAAAATCATAGAAAAGAATTAGTGAAAAAATATATTAATCATTACAAAATTAAAGAAAAAAAATCAGCGGACGTAGGAGTTTGAACCCGAGACCTTCCATGGTTTTATCTACGCGCTAGCCACTCGGCTGACGGTGAACGCTAGAACAAGGAATAAATATTAAATAGTCAGATAAATGATATCACGTTCTGCGCAAAGTCGAAGCTTCGGACTTTTGGTGTACCTAGACGCTTCTCTCAAATACTACGTTCAAGGACATATTTACAACTGTTAGGTAAAATAAAAATTAGATGATGCACAGTTGCCAAATTTAAATACATATTGTCTTTGCCATTTTCAACAATTAAAACTTTGATATGTTCCCATAATTTGGATAAAAGTTTCTTGCTGTTTAATTCGAAATTAATAATGTGGTTAACCATTTCATTGTAAAATTTAAACAATATCCCTATATGATATTATAGTTGTACATGGCATAAATTATGCAGACCTACATTTTAGAATTTACCTAACCAGATAGTACCTATTTTACGACTATTTATGTAATTGGGTATTATTTATAATTATAATTTGTAACATTTATTATATCTTATACTAAAGAAATTTTTGTACATGTGGCAATGCGGACAACATTCCGACAAATATTGAAACTTGCCAATAAAATAAGATAAGATACACACTGTGCCATCTAGGATTAACATAAGTACTAGCTTACGAGTTTTTGACATTTCGATCCTGTCCTTAATTAACTCTTCATTGCGTCCGAAAATAATGTTATGGCTGTAATTATTGGTCCTTTAAAAAGGGAATCTTCACTTTTTATTACATGAACACCAGGTACACTATCTTATTTGAAATTCGGTATTAGTGAGTTTTTGACAGTAACGAATAAGATTATCAGGTTGTTTCACAGTTAAAACTTTTCTTTTAAGTTAGGTTCATTTTTCTTCATAAGGACGAACGCCACTGATGGATTTTTAAATATTTTTACCTTGAAACAAACTTCTATCAAAATTTTTTTAAATTGCATTGTTAGTAAGGGAGCTGTGACATGGGAGTCATGAAAAGCGAGACATACTGTATACAGTGTGAACCTAAAGAAACGAACAAAATTCATATCTTTGGTATGTCATTTGTCAAAATAAAACCTCGGACAGGTCGATTTTAGTTTTGTAAATGCTACATTTTGTCACTATACCAAAATTTATGACGTCATTGGTTTTTGAGTTATGACGTCAATGGAAACAGACATTTTTGTTTACTGGTTTTGTTGCTATATTCCTTTAATTTTCTGGTGATATGAAAAAAATTGATATTATCTAAGCCATTCTTTTGGGAAAAAATATTTCTATTGATTGATACCTTACATAAATAATTGTGAGAAAAAATCATCTCCATTGCTCAAATTGCGACACTCCAACCATTTGGCATTGACCAAGACGGGTGTAGACACTTTGCACGCTGTTCTGAATCATCTCATGGGCAATTCGTCTCATCTCCAAGCCAAATCTGTCTTTCAATTCTTCTATGATATCCGGTCTGTTAAAATACAACCTTGACTTTAAGTAACCCCAAAGAAAAAAGTCTAAGGGGGTTAAATCCGGTGAACGCGGGGGCCACTCAATCGGACCTCGGCGACCTATCCACCTTCCAGTAAGAGTGTCATCTAAAAACTGATGCACTGCTATACCAAAATGAGGTGGGGCCTCGTTTTGCTGAAACCAGACGTTTTCAGCAGGAATATCTTCATCTTCATTGTTCGGAAACATAACTGCTAAGGCTGGCACTAGCTCAACTCGCAAAAACTTGCGGCCGTAAGATTTACTTTAAAAAAAGATCCCAATAAATGATCACCAATCATACCTACCCACACGTTTACTTTGCGCCGTCGCTGTGCATGGGCTTCTTGAGTCCAATGAGGATTTTCGCGTGACCAATACCTACGTCCTACAGTTATGCCGATGTACAGTCCCCTTTAAAGAAAATGTAGTTTAATCAGAAAAAAACAATGTTCTTTAAAAAATTTGGGTTTTCATCGCACAAGGTCATCAACTGTTCACAAAACTGTAAACGCCGATCTGGATCATCCTCATTCAATTCGTGGATTAATTGCACTTTGTATGGATGGTATCTTTTTTCAATAGACGTACAACAGAAGTTTGACTCACGTTATGATTTAAAGCCAGCTGCCTTGTCGAAAGATGGTGGTTTTCCTCACTTTCTAGAAGAATATTTAATTTGGTTTCATTGCTTGTACTAGGGCAACCAGATCTAGATAGGTCAGCCACACTGCCAGATTCATCATATCTACCCACGAATCTACTTACAGTGGATCTAGAAATTTGCTTTTCGGGATACCTGGCATTGAAAACATCACATGCTTTCTGATGAGTTCTCAGCCTATCACCATATCCAACCATCACAAAATTTCTACACATTCTCTTTCACTTAAACAGGGCATTGCATTCACTAGTTTTACACTGTCTCAGAAGTGTCACAAAAGAGTCCACATGCGCTAGGAATAAAACAGTTATCGATACTACACAAAAAGGTCTGTATCTCTCTGTTGTTAAGGTGATTGTTTTGTTTTTATTATTTTCTTTGTTTTGTTTTTATGTCAAATGTTAAAACAAAAATGTAGGGAACAAGATTTATCAGTCCATAAGAAAGTGGAACATTACTCGTAAAAGACCCCGCACGGAAAATATGGAAATTGGCCCTCGGTTAAAGTGTTTGATACTCGGGGATATTATCCAAATATCGATGTTGATCAAAAGTCTCTATGGGCTCAAGGTCGGAAATTGGACGGTTTTCCAGATATCGGGGGTGTAAAGGGGGATGCTCATTTCTTGTGGGAAGTGGCCCCCGCTCCAGTAAAATTATCTGGAATCGATATATGTCATTCCTCTCGACCTCCTGATCAAAAATTCTCAGGGGCACAAGTATGGAAAATAAACAGTTTTCTAGATATGGGAAGTGCAAAGGGGGGTGCTCAATTTCCGACCTTGAGCCCATAGAGACTTTTGATCAACATCGATATTTGGATAATATCCCCGAGTATCAAACACTTTAACCGAGGGCCATTTTCCATATGTTCCGTGCGGGGTCCTTTGCGAAAGGTAAGCTATTTTTACATAAAATGTCATTTTTCCAAAAGAATGGCTCAGGTTATATCATTTTTTTTATTTCACCAGAAAGCTAAAGGAATATACCACCAAAAACAGTAAACAAAAATGTCCGTTTCCATTAAAAAAAATTTATGATGGCGTCATAACTCAAAAACCAATGACGTCATAAATTTTGGTATAGTGACAAAATGTAGCATTTACAAAACTGAACTCGACCTGTTCGAGGATTTTTTTAAAAATGACATATCAAAGATATGAATTTTGCACGTTTCTTTAAGTTCACACTATATAGACAATTACATGTTTTGTACAATAACATCTCCTTTGTTTTGGCGAAATGTATTTTAAGTTATTTCCTTCATGTTTAACCAATTTATAGGATTGGTCATATTATTATATACAGAGCATATTTAGATTATTTAAACACTATCTATTGTCTTTGTTACCAGTTTACGACAAAATGCCATCACATTTGGTTGTCGAAGTCGAGCTGAAAGCCAATTTAAGCTTTTACAGGTATGTGTATATTACTTAGTGATTAATTCTGTAACATATTTGCATACATGAATATAAAATTATAGTTATTTCAGATTGCCATCGATTTACACAAAGAGAAGAAAAGTGGGTGCCCAATCAAAGGAGCAAAGCAAAAAGAGCGTTAACGAGAGTCCCTCTCCTAATACGTAATATCTTTATGAATAATAATTTCATTATAATTTCATACTATCATTTTTAGGAAAACCTGCTGAACTAAGCAAGATAACTCATTTAGATCTGCTACCGAATAAATATAAAGGTTATGCAGCTTTAAAGCATTTATCCGCTTAAAATTATAATAAGATAAATCATATACATTGTTTGAACATGAAGAAAATAACTAAAAGCACATAGGTAATCAAAGGAAATATTATTGTTCAAAACACGTAATTGTCTATAGTACAGATATAATGAAAACTAAACTTAAAACTAATTATTTCAATAGCTGATAGAACAGAAAAGTGAAAAAGCGAAAACTGCAAATTTCACGTTAATTATTTTGGAAGACAACACAACCTCATTGTGTGCCCTCTAAACTTGTCAGCTGTCAAATTGCGCACACACCCTATACCGGGTGGCCACGAGTCAATGCACGCCCCCAATATTTTGGTTGCTTTCGTATTTAAAACTTTGGATTTTGGTACAAATAAATTAGACAATAATAGGCTACTTTTAGACTAACGAATGAAAATATCACTTCCGGTTGAACCGGAAGTGACATCAACTTTTTTTTCTTAAATCACATTTTTTTAATGGTTTCTTATTAAGCATAAATTTCTAAGTGCAACAGTTTTTTCAGATGTAAAAAATTCCAAAAAATAAGTGAGATAAGAACAATTTTTTAATTTTTTCAAAATGGCCGCGTCTGATAAATGCGATATAAGAAAATTACTAAGTAGGCTATGGAAATTATTAGTAAGATTGTAGACTTGTCTGTAAAGCAGAAAATAGTTGTTTGAATCTCTGATAGGTACCAGTATTTTTAGTTTTTTTTTCAAAAAAACGGAATTTCATTTTCATTTCCGTAGGGGTCCTATGGCATTTTTCTTAATGGAACTGTGCTATTTCTTTTATTAATCAGAAATATAATGATTCATAAACTATAATTTTTTCGCCATTAATCATTTCTTAATGATATCCTTCGTAATAATAGAAGTATTTTTAAAAAGTAAACACAAATTAAACAAGAAATAACTTTAATAGGTATAATGTTACAACCATGAATAAATTACCAAGAATAACAAAACTATTTAAAACCTAAATTATAATAAACCATTATAAAAATTGTTCAAACTGTTCACCGTTATGATTAATACACAGAGTAGCGCCACTTATCGTTGCACGTCTAACATTCTGTAATTGTTGAGGTGTTATTTGTGCAATTTTGTGTCGAACTCTTTCTTCTAGATCTTTCCTTGTGGTTGGAGCAGTCATGTAGACTGTATTTTTCAAATGCGCCCAAATAAAAAAATCTAGTGGGGTTAAGTCAGGCGACCTTGCAGGCCATCTGACTGGACCATGGGTCCCAATCCAACGATCTGGAAATAATTAATTTAAATAATCCCTAACGATAATAGCATTGTGTGGTCCAGCCCCGTCTTGTTGGAAGTAAACCTCGTCAATATTGGTATTGGTAATTAGATTAATCTGTGGAACTATTATATTTTGGAGAAATTCTAGATATCTTTGTCCAGTTAGAGTTTCGTTAAAAATTATTGGACCTATGATATGGTCGCCCAATACGCCTAACCAACCATTGAAGCTAAACCGCTCTTGAAACCGCCCCTGTCTCATAATGTGAGGATTATCAATTGCCCAATATCAAGTGTTGTTTCGATTAAATAGCCCAAGATTTGTAAATCTCGATTCATCAGGGAACAAAATGTTTTTTCATTTCATTTCTTAATTGGCGTAACTATAACCAATTACAAAAGGTTATTCTTTATTGATAATCATTCTCATACAAAAATTGATGCAATTGATATTTATAAGAATGATAGCCGTGTTTCTTTAAAAATTTTCTAGCTGATTCTTTGGAAACTGGTAATTCATGTTCAATTTGTCTTATCGAAATGGTTGGGTCAACATGCACTAAAGCTAATACATTAATTTCCGTTTCTTCATCCACAATAAATCTTTCTTCAATTTCTACATTAGGTTCAGTTCTAAATTGTTGCTCCAACCGGGCGAAATAGTTTCTCGGAGGTTGTCTTCTTTCTGGATATCTCCGTCCATACAGACTTTGTGCTCTAGTTGCATTACGTCAAGCCTCTCCATAAATAATGATCATGTCAACTTTTTCATCTCTTGAATAATTTTCAGCCATTTTATACTAATTTTCTTGTTTATAACAACCTTAATACACTTGCTTCAGAAAATTAGTGAGTAAGTCAAGACATTCCCAACAATTGAATTATTGTTGCGAATGTCAGTCATTTTCGTGGCTATCTGCAATTTTGGATTTAAATGTAGATAGGTACCTTATTAAAATGATTTGTTTGCGCTTACATTTTAAAAATACTTCTATTATTACGAAGGATATTGTTAAGAAATGATTAATGGGGAAAAAATTATAGTTTATGAATCATTATTTCTGATTAATAAAAGAAATAGCGCAGTTCCATTAAAAAAATTCCATAGGACCCCTACGGAAATGAAAATGAAATTCCGTTTTTTTTTTTGAAAAAAACTAAAAATACTGGTACCTATCAGTAATTCAAACAATTATTTCCTGCTTTACAGACAAGTCTACAACCTTACTAATAATTTCCATAGCCTACTTAGTAATTTTCTTACATCGCATTCATCTGGCACGGCCATTTTGAAAAAATTATTCATATCTCACTTATCATCGTACAAGAAACACCACCGCTCCAAATCTTTTCTGGTTTTTCAATTTTTATTCACAAGAATGTATTTTATGTTTTAAAATTAAAATATTTTTCCAAAAAAATGCGTTCCTTCATTGTTGTGCTGGGCTGGGGCGGTAAAATTTGCTACATAATTAGAAACTCCTAAAAAAAAAATCAACTAAAAATATAAATGACTTCACATTGAGTGGTTATATGACGTGTGCGACATGACGCCATTATTATTTGTACGTAAAAAAAATTTTGTGGGAGTTTTTACTCATTTAGCAACTTTTGGCACCCCAGCCAATCCAAACAAAAAATGTTTAAAACATCCCATACAACATAGTTCCACCGTATTTTACAGTGCTGATTGTATATCTACTTTTACAAAAATTCGTCCAAAACAATAAAAAAAAAAAAAAGAGAGATGGATATAGGGAATGCTAATATCAATCAGCAGAATTCAACACTCTATTAAATTCTGTAAAAATATACATGGGGTTTCACTGTGAAAGCAAAATACCCTGTATGATATTGTGAAAATATAAGACAGACAACTTTTAGTTAGATAGAATACTTGTACGAGTTTGAAAAGAAAATCTCTAAGTGGGCTACATGATACAAGATGCCGATTGCTTTCGGAAGGGTAGGAACCATAAAAAAATCTCCAAAAATATTATTTCGAAAACTGGTAGGTTTAAGAGCATACTATGATACATAAACCCAAGCTTAAATTTTATGAGAAATTCAAGTATAAAATAATAAAGTTAGGTAATACATATCCGGTATAAGCGGAAGTAATGCATGAGTAAACATTTTTTCGTTAGATCGGCCATATCTAAAAACCCCCTTAGATTAAACAGATCCCAAAAAACGTCTAATACCCGCTTTCCATGAATA
This sequence comes from Stenurella melanura, assembly GCA_963583905.1. Lineage (NCBI taxonomy): Eukaryota > Metazoa > Arthropoda > Insecta > Coleoptera > Cerambycidae > Stenurella > Stenurella melanura. The sequence goes on from OY757315.1 coordinate 120,098,951, forward strand.
ATGATCTGCAAATTCTAGATGTAATCACATTTAGACAATTCATTACTATAAACTCTGCAAATTCCTATAACATCATCTCATAGTAAAATGAGTGTTGTCTAATGAACATGAGAAATATTGACACATACCAATTCTGGAAGACACTGTTCTATCACTTTCTGCAACATAACGTCTTTCCTTTCAACATCAATCGATATCTTAGAACAATTTTTTACTAGGTTTATGCAAAGTCCACATATGTTCTGCTCTTCTGAAATAGGAGTACCATTCTCATTTACTCTCAGAGAGATATCTACTGGATTCGATTTGAGAGAACTCGTGTTGTTGACGAATGGTATTATATTATTACGCCCATTGACGCACATCATTTTAAAATCAAAACATTTTTTCAGCATTTCTGCACAGTTTGCACAGATCACGGATTCTTGTATCGCAGCTAGGCTCTAAAACAAAATTCGTAGAAAGCATCACACAAACAAAATATGTAGTGAAACCAAATAATGCACAAATTTCACTGTTCACTATTTGTATTTGAGCATATATTTTTCAACACCTACTATTTTTGGCAGAAGCTTATCCAAGATGTCTTTCGTATTTCCTTCCAACGCTTTAAAGCTGTCACATACTTTTAAGCAAAGTCTACATATTATTTTCTGAGTTTCCATTTTTTAATTTCAATAAGAAATCTAGTACTTCAGAACAGTTGGCGACAGAAATGTAAGGTTAGGTTAGACTGGCACTGGTTAGATTTGAAAATAGTAACGAGTCGCAATTTAAAAATCACTGGGAGTAACAGTGACGGAAAAATTATAATCATTGCGATTGGTGATTTTAATAACAGTACAGCAAAATGCCTACCTGGCTAAGTAGTTCGGAGCACTGAGGTTTTTCAAAGCAGGACAAGCAGGTACTTAATGAAAGGCGAAATATAGATTAGCGCTTTCGTTCAGCAGGATGATTCGTAATCATAAGGAACCTGTTTCAAGTGTTGTCTCTGTCCCTACCATGCAATTTGGTATCATATGATCATTGTTCGTTAAGATCCTGTTTATCATGTTCACAATAAACGAAAGTTAGCTACTTTAAAGCTACTATAAATAGGAACGTTCCGATACTACCAATATAATACTAGCATCGATACTTTTTATTCGATACCAGGTATTTCTGTACTCTATGCTTTTTTCCGATACCATACTTTTCGTTCGATACTAAGTAGTTGTGTACTCGATACTTTTTTTCGATACGATACCGGTATCGATACTTTTTAGCTGATATCGGTATTACTAAAATAAGAAGAAAAGGTGTTTCTGCCGATATAATCCCAGTATTGATACTTTTCATTCGATACCAGTAGCGATCTTTCTTTTCGATATGATATCGGTATTAATACTTTTCATTCGATACAGGTATCTGTATCGATACTTTTGAGGTATCGGGACGTCCCTAATTATAAATGACAAAAAGTTGCTTTGCTCTTTTATGGTCTTTCGGCAAAAGATTGTTGCCAAGTGGCCTATCAAATGGCGAAGCTTAATAATATTAAAATGCCACTTACTTGAGAGGTCAATGAATTAGCAGACAATGATTGGTTCAGAGATTTTCGTGAACGTCATCCCGAGGCCTGCAGTCTCGCCAGACCAACAGCTTTCAATGAAGAGACCGTTAAGGCATTTTTCAACAATCTGGAAACAGCACGTCAACGTCATCCGGAGGCCTGCAGTCTCTCCCTTTTAACCTTGATAAGACCTGCACGACTACAGTGCAAAGGCCTCAGAGAGTTGTTGGACCAAAAGGGCACAAAAGCTTATGTAGTCTCCAGTGCCGAAAAGGGGACACTGCACGACTTGCTGCTTAATAAGTGCTGGTGGTCACATTGCCCCCTGTTATTATTTTTTTTTCGGAAAAATGTAAACGCCAGAATGGGTACTGGTATCCCACCTGGCACATTAACCTTGGCAACACCATCAGGGTGAATGAAATGCGAGCTGTTTGTCAGAGTTTGTCAGCACTATAATCATGGACAACCATGCTTTTAAGGAAACAGGAATATGCCCATTTGATAAGGATGCATTCTCCAGTAATGATTTCTTACCTAGCACATCTCCCCAACCCAGCATGCTTGACCCTAGATCAGTCTGCGTTTACAGAGCCAGATCGCATCACTGGTAATATTGTATCACACAAGACTGTTTCTGGACCATCTGGCTGTAACAATAATTTTATATCACCTGAACAATTCATACCACCACTGAAAGCCGCAGCTAGAACCCAGAAGAGAAAACCAAGAAAACTGGGAAGAACCATGATTGCCATACACTCCAGAAAAAATGAAATAGCACTGGCTAAGGAAGCAACTAAAAAAAGAAAAAAAGCTAGAGGAAGGCAGGTAAAGCGTTAAGTTTTACAAAGCGATTCTGAAGAAGACTGCAATGAAATATTGTGTCAAGGCAGTGGTGACAATGGGGACTGTGTTTGCAAAATTCCTTACCACGAGTCGCAGAACAAGGAGAATACGTACTTGTTTTATTTTGCACAAAAAAACACAGTTTTTTACGTTGTCAAAGTTTTATACACTTGGAATGACGATATGGAGTATAATGTCAGTTACCTGAGACTAAAAATAAAACACAACAATTTTGTATATCTGATGTGCCTGGCATATCGTTTGTGAAAGAACAGGATGTAAAATTTATTTTACCAAATCCAACAGTCAGCGGTACAGTTAGGCGACAATCACATTCTAAGTTTGCACTTGATTCTTCTCTCTTGAATATGTGTTGAATTTTATTTTATTTTTGATTTGATTTTAGTTTCTGAAGATATTGTTAATTTAGATGAGCATGTTTTGAATTTTGCAATCATAAACGTGCAGTTTTTCAAAAAAAAGGTTAGTTTTCGCTTTAATAAACCAGTGCAATTTTTTTGTTTTTGATTTGCCAAACTAAAAGACAATAATTATGTAAGTATAATATAATATGTATATATTTTATTTATTTAAAAATATATTTCGTGAGGACTGTTGAAATAAATGTTGATAAACAATAATTTGAATATAATTTTATGCGTTTTGTTTCATTTTGAAAAAATATATTATCGCAAAAAATGCAAATTGTACACATCAGTGAGCGCTCGCCAACATATCAGCGAACGTATGCAAACGACAATCATCTGGGGAACATTCGCACAACCGTTTAGTGAACGATCGCCAAGTCTTCCTATTTTTGTGCGAGCCATATTTACCAAATTATTTTTTCACACTACTTGCTTTCCCTCTATTGAGTTTAATATTGTCTGTGAAGTGGTAAACTCACTTTCCCTCGGTCATTTGGGTTTAGGGTTTCCTGACTATGGTTTAACTTTGTAGCACCCCTTGATCATTTGGGTTTATAGGATTATCGTTTAAGAATTACAAGGTTCGCTTTGCTTCCATCTATTGGGTCATGTGTGAAAAATCCCTGCCTACCCAATAAAAATGCTGAAATTATGCCACTGTTAACGAGAAAACAATTATAAGCATTGGGTAGGTACATATTTTAACGATTGCCAGTTTATTCCATTCCCAACAGTGTTCTTAAATTTGCACTGACTGTATTAAATAAGAAATGGATAAGCATTAGAACGATTAATTTGTATACTTACATGTGTTATCATAAAAAAAAAAATTTATCTAGAAAATCGCATTCAATTTTGTAGGTAAAAAGATTTATATTAAAAATACTTTAAAAATTTAAGGAATTTATTTTATTACTTGTGAACAATAAAATTAAAGTGGGTATAATACCATAACGGTTACTCTCATCACAAAGATGAAAAAAATAAATCCATAATGGGAACAGGTACACATTCATATGCGATCTTTGAAGGCACGGTGAGGGAACAGAAACGTTAAAATAAAAGACCACTGCATTTGTTAATTAGAACATTTAAAAGCTGTTCAATATACGGATTAAAATACTACAATTTAGATGGGTGGGATTGTCTACGATTATTTATTTGCAGCATATTCAAATTTTCTTGCCTTTTGTTGGGTGTTTTACCACACTTTCCTAAAAATATTTAAAAATTTAATGGAAGGCCATGAATTATCATTATAATTTTTCTTTATTTTGCATATTTTCATCAAGTCAATCAATGTCAAAACGATGTGAATGTGTAAAGACTCGTTAGTGTTATTGTTTCCATAAGTAATTATTTAAATTTGTTTTGTTTTTGTTTACTATCGTCACCTTGATTGTGAAACAGTCCATAACGCATAATACAGCAACAACTGATGTCACACCCATATAACCAAGCGATATAGGTTTCTGTGGACTATATAGATTAGTTTATTATCTATAAAGATTTCTCGATAATGATTTCAACTATATAGCATATTTATAGTACAAGTAAATATTTCCTCTACATATATATTCTCCATTTAATCTGTACAGCGACTATGAAGCATTATCTGTATATATTTTCTCTGTACAGAATATATGATTTACATTTATGGCAGATATAAAGTAACGTTACATTATCGATAACTCATGAATATAGGTCCTGTAAAGTTCTCCGATAAAAACAATATTGTTATGGAAAATGTATTAAAATTTTATTAAGTCTATATGTCATCTATAGATATTCTATACTAAATAGGTATCAAGTCTTTACATAATCGATATTTCCTCATTTATCGCACATCTTGAGTAATATTAAATTATAGACGAGATAATAACGCAACTGGATAGATTCTGTTCTGTTTTCTATACAGATTCTACTTTAAAACTTGCCTTATTAGTATAGAACTGACACGCGTGACTGTTAAATGTGAGATTATGCGTTCTACAATTTGCTATTACTACGTGCAAAGTAGTGAGTAGAACAAAATAATATCCATTATCGTTATGATGAACATTTACAGCTCTAGATGTTTTGAGTACGTAATGTTCTTGCATTCAATGGTAGTTCAACATAATTATTTAGAAATATGGGTTAATTTAATATTCTCATTTATTGCTCATTCATGTAATTTATTGAAAAATGATTTCTGAGTCAGTACCTGCTCATCAAAATTCTTCAGTGTTACCATCGGACGATGATTCTGATGTATCTACGGATTACATAAATCCTTTGTTACTTGAATTTTCTTCGGAAATTTCATTGTAGAATAATCGGTAGTCATATTACATTGTTTGTTTCTTGTGTATCTTGAACATTTATATAAAACAAATGTATTGAGTATAGATATATCCCCACACAGCACAATCGGGATATGGGATGTCAAATTGAAGTACCTGGATATCCCAGTACGTAAAGTAGATAGTGAAATGGACGTCCCATTTAGGATATCCCAGGATATCCTTCAAAAGGAGGCCAAGAGGATATCCTGAACTGGTTTCATTTTGGCATTAACTGTGAATTGACATCGGGATTGAAAAAGGACGTCCAGTGAAGGGCCCTAAATCTCCTTAAACTGTGACCCAATATATTTCTTTAATATGTTCAAATAAGGCGCCATTACGATTTCCGGCGGCCATATCCAATTTCACAAACCTGTACTTTCTATTGTATTTGGTATTCTTTAGTGTAAGCTCAATACAAGCTTGGAATATCAGTTAATTTATCTACATCAAATAATATAAATTATTAGTGGTTGTAGGAAATATTTTAACACTTTTGATTGTGTTTTATCTGTTTAATTAAGTTTTATTTGAGACTTTTTTGTTCGACACAGAAAGTAAGTACAAGCCATGTAAAAATAACATAACCTATAAAACTTCCCAAATTTAATACAATTTTGTAAACTTTTAGGATACCAAAGGAAACTACAAAGAGGAAACTTTATAGAAAACTTACGGTATTAAACAAAAATTCTGACTCCCTTATTTTCAATGACCAACAAACCTACAAAATGAAGCTTATTTGGCCCAAGAATTGAATGTTACCATTGATTAATTAGAAACGAAGCCAGGTTGGAGAGAGAATGTGAACCAGGTCATACTTAGTATTGTGAAGTTTGACGATGTACAGTTTATGAAAATAGGTAAGTAAAAATAATTTTGCTTCAAGATAATTGTTTGAAACTTTCATTACACTCTTAAAGGGAAATATGTATCAGACAGGACATGCGTGGATAAATTTTCAGTTAATTTGCAAATCTGTCCTGATCCTGATATATTAATTGTTTCTTTTTGAGTAAATTGCACAAAACGGTTATTGGTTTATGAATGGTGTTATGTAAATGGCTTCGCAGCCACAGCCATATGTGACGTGTATGGAAGACAGATATAATGCATTAAAATGAAGTAATACAGGATTGCATTTTATATTGCGACAAATTATTCTTATTTGTGCTTCAATTTAAACCTGTACCCTCGATGTTCTCTTTATTATCTTTATCTTACCCAGTTTTCATATAGACTAAATTTTTGTTGATAATGCTGATTCAAATAATAAGTAAGTAAATGTTTGTTTTAGGTGCAACCATGAATGGCTACCTATAATATTACGAAATAGGTATGAAGCAGAGAAAGTGTTTAAAAGAATCCGAGCAGGGCAAAAAGAAGAGCGACGCAATAAAGAGTAGAGAAGTAATAACACAACATTACTTGATAAAAAAATATGTTTTTATATAATTCAGTTTGAAAAATGTTATTTTATGTTCTAAGAAATTTGCCTTTTGATATTACAAATGAGTTTTGTCTTTAAATATTCAATATATTTATCTTCTTATAACCCCTAGGTGTTTTTAATTTCTTGACTGATAATTCAAATGCCTTCATGTGTAATTTTTTTTTATATAGTTCGGTCAGTTATGATATTTTCTAACATTTTCATGTATATTAACCTTCGACAGAAATAAAATTTGCCAAAAAACAAAATATTTATTTAGTTATGTGCAACATGCTTATTTTATTATTCTATATTTTTTCCAAGTAGTTTGACATTACAAATGTGAGTTTGTCTTTAAAGTCTGTCTTACATCTGATTTTATTTTTTTGACCGTTTATATCAAGTAACTAGATGCATGAGTAATTCCTTGGGTTTTTTGGTCAGTTCAAATGAGAAATATATTTTCTATTGTTTCAGTGTATTAACCATATCGTCAGAGAAACTACAATTCTACAAAGAACAAAAAATATATATGTGGATTTATGCGCTACCTACTTATATGTATAGTTACAAGTAGGTAGCACTTCGGTCCATACACATAAAATATTTTTAGTTTATTTTTGTAAAAATGTAGTTTCTTTGGCGATGGTTAAATATGTTGAAATATAAGAAAATATAATATTAGGATGTTCTGGGACGTTTCAGTGTGTACTTTGTACATCCTCTAATGTCCCTGTGGATGCCCTTTCGTAGTACTTACAACGTCCCAAAATATCCCGGGATATCCTGGTATGTCCCTAGTTATGAGCTTCAGACATCCTTCAGGACGTCCGTCGTATTGTCTTTATCTGGTACCAAGTTGTGACATTGGGATGACCAAATGAGTGCCAAAAAGCATACATATTGGGATATTGGGACGTCCATAGGCAAGCCCAAATCCTAAATGGTCTTTGCCATAGTACGTCCCTCGGACAGCCATGTGCTGTGTGGGTCTATACCTTCTATTATAATCCAACTTCTAAATGTCTTAAGTTGACGAGTTTCATATCCTCTAGCCGTATCAGTTCGCACTTCCGCCCAACGAAAAGCTATCTTTTTAGTTTTCGGCATTTCGTTAAATTTTAATTAAAATATAGTATCCATCACTGAACTGTACCATATAAATGGAATGCCAATGTCTATTCCTATTTGTATGTAAAATTGAATCTCGCACAAGTATGGCGACGGGAGGTCTCGGCGCAATCGCATTGTGTAACCCGCCAGGGCCGGCTCTATTTCTATTGCATTATATGTCTTTTTTTCAGAAATCGTCAAAAATACGCTTGTATAGATTGACATTTCTTATATAGTTAACCTTTGTCTTAATTTTTATTAAAGAACAAAAAAAGTAGCCATTCCCAAAACATAATTATTTAATTCTTTCTAGTAAACGTTCGTGATAATGCACGATCACATTGATGAGAGTTGAATATAGAGTCCACCAAAAAATGAAGCCATATTTTCTACCTCAGAGATCAAAATATAATTTAGAATAGAATAGAAATGTATTGTGTTACTAAGTTACACAAAAGATATGAGGGTTCAACATGCTTAGTTGATTTTCAACCCTACCCGCATGTAATAAAAGATTACAAAAAAGCTAATGATGATAAATGTTTTTTCTAATTAAGTAATTAATTGTAACATAAAAAATATTAATATACAAAATAATTATTAATATATGATGATAATATAAATACAAAATACACATAAATACAAAAAATAAGATTGGGTAATGAAAATAATAGTAATAATGCAATAAGAATTACTCGGACTTATAAGTATAAACACAAAGCAACAAGGACACAGTATAGGTATAATTGCATATATTAAACATAACCTCTTATTTTGTTTTGAAATTGAAATTAGAATTCTAATAGATCAAGTCAATATCAGTAATGCAAATAATGTTGGATTGTTTAAAATTATTTAGGTAGATTCACAAATAGCAATGAACTTTAAAATTTGCAACGGAAATTATAGAAAATAGGTGAGGTTAGAGAATTTTGTATCCTAAATTTCCACTGAATTCTATATATTTATCATGTAGAGTTAAGTATAGATATCTCGGAAAGTATAGCCTATCGAAAAATTTTCAGGCAAAATCACCCACGTTAAAAGAAAAGATCCCAAAACTCGGAGTTGTCGCCGATATTTAGATAGTAGTATATTTTATAGAATAGGCAAGAACAAGGTACTTACTTAAAATATAACAAACCTTTGGCCCGATTCTTGTAAAACAGTATCTATGGCTGCGTTCATCCGAGCAGATCGCTACCTGGCGATCACGGATCATTCGGCTGAACGGCACTTCTTGCACTGAGCGCTCTTGGATCGGACGCCATTTTTTGTAGCAAACAAAAATTGTGCTCAGTGATCAACTGATCAGTGATCGGAAACGGAAAATTTGATATATTAGAAGAAAAATGGAGAACGCAGAGTTTGACGTGTCTTATGAACACGAAAATGTACATTATAATGTTGCAGGAGATCGAGATTTACATTTTCGACTATTTCCGGTATTGTAACCTCATAAAAGTGTCTATGTCGGGGAGTTCTATGTCGTTCTTGAAGTTCTAATTCATTTAATGGCAGCGGATTTATGAATCCTTCTGCTATGTTTTGCACAATATTCATATCTAAACTTATATAACCCGCAAGCAATAGCACTAAATTTCTATTTCTGTTTTCCATTTCAACAGACGAGCAAAGCTAAGGAAGGATACAACGAAAAACCGTAATTTAATATAATTATTAAACTCTTAGTCTCTTAATATAAAATTATGATTACAAATTACAATTTACAATTTAAATTCAAAACAATCACACCATGACAAATTCGACAAACGACAGCGGACAGCACTGAGCCGTTCATCCGGTTGCAGAGCGATCACCGATCAGTGAAGGAGCGCTCAGGTAGCGATCTGCTCGGATGAACGCAGCCTATAATACAATTCCAGACCATATTGTTTGAATAACTTATCACGAACTGTAATGTAAATACCTGCTAAATAAAACAATCGATAAAAACGAGAGAATTGTTTGACGACGGCTCTGAAATTCTGTACTAATCCAAGACCTCCCGCTATGGGAGACAAATCAAAGAATAATGGCGTCGGCGCATAATGTCTTCAAGAAGCATTCTGACTCAAGCACCAACATACTTTTAATATTAGATTTCGACTGCGGCGACGCATATGCCGCCGACCTTCAATCGCATGTAGGCCGTATTTTGTTCACGCGCATATATCTGTATTGGTCTTCCATTTAATATGTAGAGTTCAGTGGTATCCATACCTAACTCTACGTAAATTATAAATATGTATACACAATAAGCGAAAGTTCAACACAAGGCCAGGTGGCGCAGATAGTACAGCTACCAACCGCACAAGTGCACTGAAATTGTAGATCTGCGTCGTAGGTTCGCGCCCCACCAGGATCCTACTAGGCATTCAACAAGGTAAGTATATGATATCTGAAGGTTTCTATAAGTTTATCAGTACAATAAAAACTATAAAGATTACTTTAATATGCCATAAAATTTCGAAAAAACACATACAGAACAAATGTTTTTTTATTTAGTTATTATTTTATTTGCAACATGTGCTTAAACAAACACTAATTGTATATTGACATATACATAACTAATAATTTACGCGATGTGATAACGATTCGATAAATTAACCTTTATTGAATCTAAATCCAAAACGTATTGTGGCGATATCGAATTGGTAAATGCCAACTTTATTCTGTCTATACCCAGAATGTATTCAAACCCTTATCGTCGCCGTACCAAAAGAATATAGGCAAACTGGAGAGTATGTGAGAATATGAGATCAAGGCTCAACCACAGCTGTAAATGATCGATGTAGAAGGTTGCAAAGGACTCAAAAAAGTTGGTTTGAAGTCACACAGGTTAAAAAAGCTTCAAGTCTTCAGATCAGTGGTGCCAGAGCTCATCCCCCAAAGCCACGTCACATCAGCAGATTCCAGGAGGACCATTACTTAACAAAGGAAGTTTGGGAAATTCTTCTGTTAGTATGATTTAATGGCGATTACAGTTACTGCCATTTTATACAGTAGATTCCGCATCGGCTTTTTAAACAGACTTGAAAATGGCACGAATCTTTGCAAAACAAATTGTAATTAGCAGCAGGCTATTAGTTAACTCTTCCTTTTAAGGAATTTGAGAGTTATAACCAGTTATAATACAAGAAACGGAGACCTATTTGTATTAACCAAATTTCGAAACAATTATAATAAATATTCTGTAGTGAATAGAGTTCAAACTAGTCTGAATATTATTAATAATTTCATTGACATCCAGTCTTGTACTTATAAAGAGATAATTTAAGTCCATTTATTATACACTTACTTTTCATGACTCCTATAACACCACTCTATTATTAACAACGCGATTTTAAAAAAATTCGGGTGAGAGGTAAACTTATCCATCGGGAGATTGTGCCATGGTAAAGTATTGAAAAATCCAGCAGCGGCATTCGTCATTATGAAGAAAAATGTATGTAACTTTCCAAAAAAATATATTAGGCAATGTCTTACCTGTAAAAAGGTCACTAATACCGAATTTCAATAAGATGGAAAAATAAAATTTATTTAAAAAATAAAACAAAAGTTAATTAAGCTGAAGGAAGACAGTCGCTTTATTTAGAATTAATCATGTGATATGTTGAGCAAACTGTGATTTAAATTTTATTATTCAAAGAATTGTTCGTGAATCAAATTTATTTAAAATTTTAATTCCAAGTCAATTACTGTTTGATTTTGACTGTGAAGTAAATTGTCTGACGTCATATGATAAATTTTAAATGGAAAGCCTGTCTTCCTCCAACTTAATTAAATCTTAATTACGTCCGAAAATAGAGACTGTCTATTTTACGAGGGCCACACCAAATATCTCGCTTAATATCTATTGTAGAAGAATAAAGTTTTAGAAACAGTTATCCCATTTTTTGTGAGCTATATTTCAGTAAAAAGAAATTTGAAATCCATAGCCTACTTTATGAGATATATTACAAAAACCTGAAAAATAGGAAAACCACAAACGGTTATAGCTTCCTTATTTGAGGAGATACGAAAAAAGTTAAAGGAATGAAAGTTGACGGCAAAGACAATAAGAATAATAACGTGTAAAAAAATCGAAAAATGCAGTTGGCTTTGACATACGCTATTGTGCAAAAATGAAAAATACATATCTCAAAGTAGGCCATGACGCCATTAATTCCGTTATTTTTTTCTCATTCCAACGATATAAAACATGTCACAGAAATTTTAACCGATAGTGTCAATATTTAATATTTTACGAATACCACAATTCATATAATTGAATCGTAACAATCAGCTGTGCCATAATTAGTGAAAAACAATGTATACAGTTATTAATAAATTTGACAGATTGTCACTGTTGTATGTTGCGTTGTCGAGTTCTAAGACAAATTTTATATCAGTAATTATGGTGTACACCAATAATAACAAATTCGATATGATTAGCATTTATTGTCAGTGCAATTTTGACGCTGAGATGGCAGTCACGGTTTACGGAGATAGATTTCCGGATGCTCCGCAGCCAAATCGAATTATGTTTAGGAAGTTAGTTCAAAATCTAAAAACGCACGGTTCATTTTCAAAAAAGTAGTAAAGCGAGCGCATGTTGCGGATAATGTAAGAAAAGTGAATAGAGTAATGAATTATGTTAACCAAAATGAGGAAACCTCTTTGAGACAAATTCAGAAAAACTGTCACATAAAAAAAGACAGTGCAAGAAAAATATTGAAAAAAAAACGGATTTCGATGCTACAAAATGAGGAAAGTTCAACATTTAAATGAGGGAGATAAGCCAAGGAGAGTAAGATTTTGTAGATGGTTATTAAATAAGAGGAATGACGCGCTGATATGTAACAAAATTCTTTGGTCGGACAAATCAAATTTTTCTAATAATGGATTTTTCAATAGAAATATGCATTATAAGTGGACACGAGAAAATACACATTGGTGCAGAGAGACTGCTTTCTAAGAAAGATTTTCTACGAATGTTTGGTTGGGTCTTTTAGGGACTAAAGTAATTGGACCTTATTTTTATGATGGCAAATTAACCGCTCGTAGATACTTTAATTTCCTGCAAAACGAATTTCAAGATTTTCTTTATGAATTAACAGTGGCAGAAAGATTAAATTATTCATATTTTCAACAAGATGGGGCTCCACCTCACACTGCTGTAATATGTACAAATTATTTAAATCAAGTTATGCCAGATAGCTGGATAGGCACCTATGGACCCATTCTATGGCCAGCTCGATCACCAGATATTACTCCCTTGGATTTTTTCGTCTGGGGTTACATTAAAGACAAGGTATTTCAAACTGCCCCTGAAAATATTGAGGACGTCAAAACCAGAATTCGAAACGCATGTGAGGCAATTACTCCTGAAATGCTCCAAAATGTAATGCGTGACGTGTCTCGTAGAGCACGTTTATGTGTCAGAATGCATGGTGCACAATTTGAGCATTTGTAGTTAGAAAAATAAATACACACAATTTCTTTTCAATATAGTAGTAGGTAGTACTGTTATACATAGTTTTTCGTTTTTTTCTTTGGATGTTCGTTTTGTACTTGTATTTTTATTTATGAGATATTTATTGGTTTGTATTAAATTGAGAAATAATTACGGAATTATAATTATTATAAAGTGAATTTTTACTATTATGGCACAGCTGATTGTTACGATTCAATTATATGAATTGTGGTATTCGTAAAATATTAAATATTGACACTATCGGTTAAAATTTCTGTGACATGTTTTATATCGTTGGAATGAGAAAAAAATAACGGAATTAATGGCGTCATGGCCTACTTTGAAATATGTATTTTTCATTTTTGCACAATAGCGTATGTCAAAGCCAACTGCATTTTTCGATTTTTTTGTTACACGTTATTATTCGTATTGTCTTTGCCTTTAACTTTTTTCGTATCTCCTCAAATAAGGAAGCTATAACCGTTTGTGGTTTTCCTATTTTTCAGGTTTTTGTATCTCATAAAGTAGGCTATGGATTTCAAATGTCTTTTTACTGAAATATAGCTCACAAAAAATGGGATAACTGTTTCTAAAACTTTATTCTTCTACAATAGATATTAAGCGAGATATTTGGTGTGGCCCTCGTAAAATAGACAGTCTGTATAGTTCTGACTGTAGTAATTGGTACTGGGAAACTTTATTTTCCTATTACGTGAACACCAAGTACACTATCTTATTAAAAGTCGGCTTTGGTAAGTTCATGATAACAATGAATAAGATTATGAGATAGTTTAACAGTTACAACTTTACCTAAAATCTTTGAAAAATTAGGTATATTTTTCTTCATAACAGATGCCATTGGTGGATTTTAAAATATTTTACGACACAATCTCCTGATGGGTAAGTACCTTTCACCCAAATTTTAAAGAAATCGCATTGCTAATAAGAGGTCTGTGATATGGGAATCATGAAAAGTGAGACATACTGTATATACAGGGTGTCCCGCAATAACATGGAAAAATGTAACTACCAATTCCTTATCAAAAATGAAGGTGGGTTCTTCATATAAAATTTTTCAAAATAAGTAAGCCTTTCTTGTCCAGCTACACCTCCTTAAGGGAGTGTGCAAAAAAATGATTTTTAATTTCTATCTGAAAATAACATAATCGGAAAAAGACGAACTTTGGCACATCTCGGTTACTAATATTAATAATAAAAGTAATGAAAGGACATCAAACAAAATTATTTAATTCATCTAACGTGTATACAAAGGGGTGATATTAACTATCCCTCTTATAATTTTGTAAATATTTTTCTGCCTACTATATTTTCTTTCAATTAAAGAAGAGAACTAAACATGATTCATTTAGACTCTATTTTATCGCTTGAAAAAATTTCGTAGTCTACCGTTTTTGAGAAAAAAAAACTAAATTACATCTGCCTAAGTAATCAAAAGCGACGAGCACTATTATATTAGTCAAAACACTAAGTTGGCTGGTGTCAAATTATAATTTGACATTATTATGAACTGATACAATCATATGATGCTTATAAATTATTTTTAGATAAAAATTAAAAAGCGCTTATTTTGAGAAACTGTATATGAAGAACCGACCTTTATTTTCGATAAGGAATTGCTAATTAAATTTGTTGAGCGTTATTATATAAGTTCATGTGCTGTACTATTTGAATTTGTCAATTTATTTGTGTGTAATGTACATTAACTAAATAAATGTTTGCCAACTGGCTATCGATAAAACTCTTGGAATATTGGTAAAATGCCCAACAAAGAGCAAGAAACCTGGATGACCCTATGTGGAGTCAACATTTTTGCACCTTAAGTTGACGACATGTACTTTGAGGCAACCTTTACGTTTTGTCTGAAATGAGCAAGACTCACATTTGTACATTGTTATCTGTGCAGGATCCTTATGCTGCAATGAAAGATGCTTCGTGAGGCAACCTTTATGTTTTGTTTGATATGAACAAAAAGTACATCTGTACATTTTTACTTCTGTTGGATCCACATGCAGTAGCAAATGCTTTTTGAGACTGGTTACATGTTTTGTCTGAAACGAACAAGAAGTACATTTGTACATTGTTACTTCTGATGAATCCTTATGCACTAGCGAATGCCTTTTGAGAGACATGGTATTCTTTGTTTGAAACGTACAAGAGTCACATTTGTACACTACTGCTTCAAAAGAAGCATGTTGTAGCGAATGTATCTTAAGGGTATTCTTACGTTTTGTCTGAAATGAACAGGAGTTACATTTGTACATTGTTATATCCGTTGGATCCTTGTGTACTAGAAAATGCTTCTTGATGCTTCCTTTGTGTGCTGTCTGAAAGGAGCAGGAGTCACATTTGTACATTGTTACCTCTGATGGATCCTTATGCAGTAATAAGTGGTTTTTAATGCTAAAATCATATTTTGTCTGAAATGAACAAGAGTCACATTTATACATTGCTACTTCTGATGGATCCTTATGCAACAACAAATGCCTGCTAAGGGACTTGGTACTTTTGCTCTGAAATGAACAAAAATCACATTTGTGCATCTTAACTTCTGAAGGCTCCTTGTGTCTCAACAAATGACTTTTGAGGTAATATACACTTTTTGCTTGAAATGAACAGTAGGAACATCGATGCGTCGTTACTTCTGAACTATCCTTATGCACTAGAGAATGAGTCTTGAGATACCACTTACGTTTTGTCTCAAATGAACAAGAGTCACATTTGTACATTGTTATTTCTGATGGATCCTTATGCACCAATAAATGCCTTCTGAAACCCTCGGTATTTATTGTTTGAAACGAACAAGACTCGCATTTATACATTGTTACTTTTGATGGATGCTTCAGTGAATGTCTTTTGAACCTATATCTATGAATTGTCTGAAATGAAGAGAAGCTACATTTGTACATAGTTACTTCTGAAGGATCTTTGTGCCTCAGCAAATGATTTCTAAGGCTAACCTTATACTTTGTCTGGTATGAACAGGAGTCACATCTGTGCATTGTTACTTCTGAAGGATTCTTGTGCACTAGCAAATGATTTTTCAGGTTCCTCATTTTCTTTGTTTCACAGGAACATTTGTCACATTTGTGCATCGTTACATCCAAAGGGTCCTGGTCCAATATTAACTGTTTTCGTCTTTCACGTAACCGTGTAACCAGATGTGGCAAAGCAACACCATCTTCCAATCTGAAAAATTATCGTTATCAGTAAACTGAAAACTGGTAGCAATTTCCAAACAATAATAATAATAGATTTATTAGCAATAGCTAATTAAATTACAAAAATAGTACATCATCGAAATTAAATGCAAACTCTAAAATTTAACATTAATATACATTATTCTACATTATTACATATGTAAGTATAACATTTTCTTTTAAATGCTTGTAAAGATTGGCTTGCTTTTATTCCCATAGATAAACTAGTGTTGATTATCATTCCACTATGATAGATAGATAGATAGATAGATATATAGAATATTTATTTCATATGAGAGAATTACAATTGTGTACACTCGTTAGTATAAAAACTGCAAATTATGTTCAAGGTAAAAACCTTACAAAAATTGAAACTGACACTTTATTTGGGAGAAATTAAATGAAACCATTTAAAGTTAACTTACTTTAATAATTTAGATAATAGATACAAACAATAGTAGAGCTTGAAACCTCTCAGGGCGCAGGTAAACTAAAAAAAACTTTCGTCAGAATAATAACGGAAAATCACCGAAAGTGCATGTGACATAGTAAAATACAAAGTAAAATTGTACATAATAAAAATCAGAATACAATCACTACAAAGGAATCTAAACTAAATGCAGTCTGGCCAGGGCGTTAAAAACAAATAATTCTTACATTAACATAAATGAGCTCAACTAAATTACATGTACACATAAAAGGAAAACAGTACAAATTGTAGGTAATATTAATGACAAAAAATGGCCTGGCAAATAGCAATTTCAACATAAACTTGTTCGTTAGTTAAACACTGCGTTTTTATGCCCAAAACACATGGGAGATGTCTAAAAACGGGACGGTATAGCTACGCAATCATAATATTCAAACGAAACTATTCACGCACTATAGTCTTCTTATGGGGTACGAGAAGTATTAATCGAACGGTAACACTGGATACAAGAGGAAGTATTACTGGCCAAACATGGAATGAAGTAATGACAATATATTTAATTTTATTAGTATTTATTTTTAAATCATTTTCATTTAGCCATTTCTGAAATACATTTATGTCCTCATTTAGTGTAAATAATATTTCATCAATACTTTCACCAAAATACAATCGTCCGCAAAAAGTTGGCCTTCTAGTTCAAGTCTTGTTGATAACAAGTTTAACATTATCTAACTTGATAAAAACAGTAAAAAAATTCATAGCTGTCAAGACGTTCAAATTTGTTTGGAGAAAAAAAAAAATATGTAAAGAAAATGCCAATTTATCTCTTCATTCCTTTAAATTTGTCGGTGTACTACTTTAAAATGTGATGTTGATAAAAAAAAATAAGCATAAAAGAAATAATCTCAAGGTGAAAATCAATATTTCGTAGTATAAAATGAAGATTAATATAATATTACCTGGAGAATTCGGATTCATCCGTTTTTATTTCAATTTCTTCACTTGGTAAAAATTTTGTATCTCCCATTTCAACAAGGTTTTCCTCCTTAACTTCTTTTTCTCCATGAAATATCTCTACAATTTCTTCTTTACATGCCAACAGATTTGTTGGTTCTTCATTGTTAAATTTCAGATCAGGGGTGTCTACATGACTTTCATTTGTATAATCAACCTCTTCCCTAACATTGTTACTATCATCGCAGGACATCTGTTCTATTTTGCCTATTTCTCTCTCACTAGGATTTTCTCTTTCCTCACAGAACTGTTTTTCTATTTTGATCATATCAACCAAGTTACCATCTACATCCCTTATCGTAAGCTGCAATAAACTGCTCAGCTCTATTTGATCTATACTGTTTACATCGAGAGTTTCACGATATTTCTCAACCTTTTCTTCTACAATCAAACAGTTCGTTACAAAACGGTAACACATCTCTAGACATCCACGGCATCGTGCACAGGTTCCTGACTTCTTGACGATATTTAAATCCTGTCAATTAAAAAGCAGATATTAGTAAGTAAATTTATTGGTACTACTACAATTAGCTTAAACGGATTAAATAACAGTATAAAAAAATTATTAAAAAGTAATATCTTCGATCAAGGAATTTATCTCTAAATACATAACATTTACTGGTATAGCAGTCACTGAAATAGTCACAGTCTAAGGAACTTGTATTGTACACATCTCTGGCTAGTCAATCTATTAGTGGCTTTTATTAGTGGCCAAGCATGTATTTTATAAATAAATAAATTAATTAATTTAACCAACTGCATCAAGCTACGACTACCTAAGCGAACTTCCAACTTCAAATCCTATACCGGAGTATTTAAAAAAATTTCTTTGCTTTTTGGCAAAAATTTTTTATTCTAAAGTTGTCCTTTGCTGGATTCTAGATAACTAAGAATTAAAATTGATATAAGTGAGAAATTTAAGCGAGTAAGGACTGAAATATAAACTATTCGAAAATTCTCACGCCCAAGTTGACAAGCGAAAACTTGTGATGTTGTCACATCTCATCGTATTTATGGCCAAAGCCACGATTATCCAATCTGTTGCAAGTTGTTTCTCAAGACAAAGATGGTTGAAGTTTTCGCAAATTATCCACAATAAATACTCATTCCGCTTTATACCCATTTTGTGAAAAAGTAGGAAGAAGCATTTGCAATAAGAACTCTGGCTGATATCACCCAATATAGGCAATCCAATGCAAAGAACCAAATTTCAGTAACAAATATCTCCTGTATGGTCAAGGAATCTGAAATTTCATCACTACACCCAGAGATCATACAAAAATAACTATGCAAAAGAACAACATTAAAAAAAGAGTTTTTTGGCCCATCTGTGGTAAAGTGTGTAAATCATGTTTTTTCACTATCTGAATTGGCTAAAAACATCGGGAAGATAGTAAAAAACAACCCTTACTTGGGGGTAGCATTGAAATTGAATGCTCAGTTTTGTTAGGTACATAGAAAAACAACCAAAAAATCCCCGTCACAGCATCTCTAAAAAGTACTTCTCTCGAGTTTTCAGCTCTGAATAATAATAATAATAATAATTTATTAATTCAGTCGATTGCGATTACAGAAGAAAACAATAAATGGCATTATAGAACAGATTTAAAAAAGAACTACAAACAGGTAGCTGATCAGACATAATTAATAAACTAGAAACCATAAAATAAAATGTTATAAAAACATTATAAAAACAATAATAAAAAGAGAGTGACGACTAACTGGAATTGAATAAAAAACCAATATAATAATACATCAAAAAATTACATATGCCATAAATCAAATTGAAAAAGAGCAAACAGATCAAATCACAATCTATTCTCCAAATACTCATTAAAGGAGTAATAACATTTGTAATACATTTTTCTCCTCTTTCTTAAATTGTGTTTCATTGTGAGATTTATATTTATTGGGCAGTTTGTTAAAAGCTTTAATAGGTAGGTATTTAGGACATCGTTCATAAAGAGAAGTTTTATGGTAAGGTATCTGCAATATGCTATTGCTACGGGTATTGTAAGGATTATCTTGATTCAGAAGAGGAAAATTTTGTTTCTTAGCATATAACAACAGATTTAAGATAAAAATAGATGGCAGTGGTAACATTCCCAACTCTTTAAAATGGGCTCGACAGCTCACTCGTGCATTTAAGCCAGCTATATATCGGATTGCTTTCTTTTGTAGTACAAATACCCTTGAACAATCACTAGAGCATCCCCAAGCAATTATCACATATGAGGCAATTGAATGAAAATGTGCATAGTAGTACATCTGAGTTGACTTTGTACCGTAGTTGGCCTATACAATTGCAGATAGGTGTAATTTTTTTGCATAACATATCGATGTGGACTTTCCAGCTACAATCCTCAGATAAATGTATGCCCAAGAATTTTAATCTGTTTTAATGAACCCTTATTAAATTTTATTAATAAACTTTTATCTACATTGCTATGATAGTTGAAATGAATAAAGACTGATTTATCATTATTAAATACCAATGTATTGTCAACTAATAGTGTATGGACATCTGACAGATGATTATTTGTGTTGATGATAGTACTATTTAGGTTTTTGCTGGTACCAAGTAGTGATAAATCACTGCAAACATAAGATTCGAAAATTTTAGATCACTAACATAAATTATGAATAGTAACGGACCCAACACTGATCCTTGTGGAACACCCACACCAACAGGTTTTTCACTGGCATCTAGACGTAAATAAAATAGATTTAAAAACTGATTTATGTTATGTATAGTAGATAGGCCTTTGCTGAAACCAAGCTGATTAGAGTTACAAAGTTAATATTTGTTAAAGAGGGAAACTATTTTATTTGAAATAACCTTTTCAAATATCTTTGAAAATTTGCTGACAAGAGTAATAGAGAATCTCACGAATATACATAAAAGGATCGCCAGAATCGAAATCTATGAAACATGTTTACGGTTTTTTAAGAAAAATATTTGAAACGTACCACGATAATTACTGAAACCCGATTCATGCAAAATCCTAGCGCGATAAAATCAAAGAGACATGTTGTTTTAAGCAAAGTAGAACTCATCTCTAGAACGATAATCATTTATTTCAAAAATTAAATTTCGCTTTCAAAAGTACCATGCACACCGTCTCGATTCTAACATCGCCAAGTCAATCAGCCTCGCCACGTCAGTTCACACGTTGTCGCCTGCCACGATTCTCATACAGTCAAACAGTTGCTTGCCCACATGGTCATTTGTTTATTCATACGAGATTAAAACGAGTATATAACTTAAATTAACATAATTAGTTCAATGCACATCGTTCAAGGTCATTTTATAAAAAACAAGCCAATGTTATTTGGGTCACGTAGCCCATACAAATCTTATTGCATATTAATTATGTCATGATTTAATGTCTTTTCTGTATTCTACTAATTCCATATACAAAGCCCATGTATCCCATTCATCGCTCTCAGTTGCAGCAATCTAATAACTCGGTATCGGCTAAGTTAATCTCTTTCCTCCCGGGTCGCGTTAATAAAATAAAATTGTTCCTCAGTTCGTATTAAATAAAGGACAATTGTTCATTCAGCTGGTGTATAAAATAAACATAATTTCCATTTACGTCGCATAAACAACTTCAGACTAATTTTGCGCATAGCTGAGTTTTAACCAATACCTTCCGTGCAATAATTTTAAGTGTATCTATAAAATCAAAAACTATAAACTGTAAACGTTACTAAAAGAACGTGTTAAATCTTTGTTATACCAAAAAACTACTCATTTTATTTCAACAATCTCCCAAGAAGTTACCTAAAGACAGTAAACTCAAGGAAATCTCTACACACCAGTTCAAGAGGAAGCTACAAGAGTCTCATACAGCCGGCGCCCAACTTCAACATCATCCAGTGCTACACCTATAAATCAGATCTGAAAAATATTCTACAAGCAATAACTATTCTTCTTACATATCTAGTCTACCCTGCAAGCTACAAGACGTCAACGTAAATCATCATCGCAGCAATGACTTTTCAGACTCAAAACGCGATCTCTCTCTCAAGGCAAGACATTACCGTCGCTTGGACTTAGCACAATCCACAGTGACTGCCTACAACACATCAATCAGAAATTATTGGAGCTTTTTCACTTGAACGCAGCTTCCTAAAACCTTCGTAGCACAAAAGAGCCCAACGTCAACAAGAATTAACATAATAAATTTTAATAAATAATAAGAACTATGAAGTAAAAATGCTTGCTTCATAGACACCCTCTTCCCCTCGTTTTCCTCATCCATCACCACCCATAAGAACGGTGCAAGTTAACAATGTCTAATATATGGTTATTTAATCCATTTACAATGTGGCACGAAAGTACAACACAAAGCAATATTGAATTTGATAATAGGGTCGTTGACCATTTTAAAAAAAATTTATATTCAAGTAATTTATAAAATTTTATTTGACCCGTATTTTTTTTATTTTACATTCCAAATTCATTTTAATAGTGAAATTAATTATTTAAGTTACGAAATTTTGAATTGGCACCTATGGTGACGTCAAACGTGTGAGCATGCGCAGTTAACAAACAGAGGAATAATCGACGGGCGTCGTACGTTTACTGTTTCAGAACAGAGTAGTGTGGTCATAGTATCGACGCGAGTCATTGTCATATTAATTGTCTTCCTTAGAGTAGGAAAGATATATATTGTAAGGAGTCATAACGCTACTGTCAATGGTGAAGCCACCTGCCACCAGAGAGCAAGCGAAAGTGGCGGAACATATGTACAATATGTAGGTGTCAAGTTTATCACATCAAAGGAATACAACGATACAAAACTGGTATTTTTCCAAAAACAGCTTCATAATAATACAATTAATATTCACTACCATAAATATATTTACTCATATCTTACATACCAGAATTTATTCTACATTCTATATAATATAACACCATAATCGATATATCTACGCCCATGGAAAAAGTGTCATTTCGGATGCACTGTTCTATATTCAATGAAGAAAAGATGAATGAAAATTTCAATCAAATAACGTGCAAATTGCATACCAGAAAATGATATACTATGCTTCTCATTATCATTGCATGCACACGGATATAATTAAATAAATAATAGGCCTACAGTTAATTTAACTAGGTAAAGTGAAAACTGCATATACTTTAACCTGCAAAGCGTCACTCCTTTCAATTTTTTCCCGCTGTGATTTTTACAGTAGTTTATAGAATATGATACCATCATGTAGGTACATTACATAAATTAATAAATTAGCACTAAATCACTTATAAATCACTTCTATTGGAAAATTTCCTTTTGCTCTCTACCGTTTGTGTGCCACCACCGCAATGGCGTCTTAGGCACAACTTGTTAGCGTGGCGATTATGCGCTGTTACGAGTCCTCACCATCTATCTTTCCTAGTCTAAGATTGTCTTCAAACTATTATTGTTCTTGTTATTAGGATTTAACTTGATTAAAATATGAAGTACACTGTAAGCTAAAGTAAGTGTAAATGATTTTCTATTAATAATATACTGTTGCAGATATGTCTTAAAATGGAAAATAAAATTTAAAATTTTTAGGTTATAATTTACTGAAAAATCAACACAATGTAAATAACAAATACGCAACAAATCTACCGAGCATTACCGCCAACATGACAGAGAAAACATGAAAATCTCTAAAATTGAATTCTCATTAAATACGTCATCATTTACCGCCTTGTTATTTTGAAAACCAAGTTTTTCTTGCATGTGACTATTAGGACTTTCTTTAATATGTTATATGAAATATATATTTAGTATATTTTTTTATGGTATAATATTTTATAAATTTTGGTGAAGGAAACGACCCTATTGTATCAATATTGTAAAGACATCAACGTGCACACGAATAGAGGTGACTATATAACATGAAAAACATTGATACATACCAATTCTGGAAGACACTGTTCTATCATTTTCTCCAACATAATGTCTCCACCTTCAACATCAAGGGATATTGCCGAACAATTTTTTACAGGGCACTTGCAAAATCCACATCTGTCCTTATCCTCTGCGTCACCAACGCTATTTTCATTTCTGCTCAGAAAGACATCTATTAGATTCTGCTTGACAGCGTCCTTATTGTTGACCAATGGAATTAGATTATCACATGCATTCAAGCATTTTATTTTAAAATTCAAACATTTTTTTAGCACTTCTACACAATTTTCACACATCACAGGTTTCCGGGATGCAGTTAAATTCTAAAACAAAATTACCTGAAAGCAATATAGGTAGTCAAAATCATACACAATATGTCATTGAGCATTCAATTTCCAGCACCTACGATTTTAGGTAAAAGTTTATCCAAGAACTCTTTCATGCTTCCCTCTAAGGCTTTAAAGCTGTTACATATATTTAAACACAGCCTGCATATTATTTCTTGAGTTGTCATGTTTTCAACACTAAAATATAAGAATTTAGGTTAGTCTTCTTCTTCCATTTTCAAGAAATACTAAAATTATTGGCGAAAATCAGCCACCATAGGTGGCGCTGGTGGTGGCTCAATTTTGAAATGTCATAGTTAAGTGTCAACATGTCAACAAAGTTTCGACATATATATCATATACAAAAATTCGTTTTTATTTTGGCTTACAATCGACTCCAAAAATTTTTTTTTGAAAGGATTTTTTGAGTAAATTGGAGCCCCCTTTTTAGAAAATATTAAGACAAGTTTGATTTTAAAATTTACATATTTAAAATGTACCTTTAATAATTTTGTAATGAAAAAAGAGAGTTAAGCGTGGGTTTAAGAAAAAGGCCGCTATGTTTAGAGCTCCTAAAAATTTGATAAAATTAATTGATAAAAATATTTAGTAAAAATTAAGTAGTCAGTGAAATTATGTATTCAAGAGAAGTTAAAAGGTATTTAGACCTAAATTAAGGAGCAGCAGTCAGATAGAAGACCCACAAATTAAATTACATAAGTTTTCGTATGTCGGAAAGTCATAACCTGACTTTGTAAGTAAGATTTTAGAAATAGTTTTATAATTGAGCAGTTTGTCAATACAATTCATCAAGGTACGAATACTTACCTTTGATATTATCAAAAAATGCGGTAGTGATACCAATTAAAGTGAAACGTCCAGAAGCATCATTTGGTCCATTTGGAAGCCAATCTGAGAACGGAAGCCCGCGATATGCGAATATTTTAGAACGAAATTCCACGCGCATGTTTGGAAGGCAGTATCCGGTTTGCGATCTATACAATTCGCGGCTTATTATTGGTGGCGTACTCCCGGATAAAGTAAGCAAATTTGAAATAATTTATGGTACCATAGCATAATAGTATTTTAAATATTGTCCCGCTGTCTTGTAATATATTGAAATGAAAATGAAAAACAAGCATTACAAAGATTGGAAGATCAGTTTTTAATAATATATTATTTATTTATAAAATTATTCACAATTAGTTACCAAATTATATGTCAAAGAAAATTTGATTTATATACAGGTTTATTTACGGAAAGCCGATATCTGATGTCTTTTGGGATCTGCTCGGTTTAGAAATTTGAAAATTGGACTGAGGGTTTTTGGACATGGCGGATCTATCGAAAATATTTTCATGCAAGTGTTACTCCCGCTCACACCGGAGTAGCACATAACTTTCTTATTTTAAATGGAACGCTCAATTTTATTTCAAATTTGGATTCCTCATAAAATCTTAACAGCTTCATGTACCAAAACATACTCTTGAGGTTGAGGCTTTAGACAAAAATAATTAAATAAATCTGAAATAAAGTCTTTTTAATAGATTTGTATGACACAATTTTCTGAAAAAAATCCAAAGTCATTAGGAAACTCATAAAATTAAAAATTTTAAAAAACTTTTACCTGTAGTCTTATGGAAAATATGTCAACCCAGCATGCAAATGGTACATTTTAACACAAATAACTAAATAAAACACACTACTATGTATTCTACCTCATAGTGGTAGAGAACATAGTAGTGTGTTTTATTTAGTTATTTGTGCAAAATGATTAACTACCACAGAGTAATGGCTTCTTCAATCAATTTTTAATTCCCTCGCATACCAAAGGGAAGTATTGTATTCGAGAAAAATTCACCCTCCGAGGTTTTTTAATTCCGTCAGTCTGTCTGTCTGTTGGTGCATTAACTAAAAAACTATTTGACAGAGAGCAGTCAAATTTGGTAGGTAGTTGACCCTACTGTCAGCGAAGAAATGGTTAAACTTTCACTGGAAAATATACAGGGTGGACCGTCTAAACGGAATAAATAGTGAAAAAAAATTTTTCCTCAAATTTAAAATTTCCACGTTTCATGGCACGATAAACCTATTTCAGAAAAAAAAAAAATTTGAAAATTTTTTTCACCAATTTTGAAATTTTTTTTACCACTAAAATAGATGAAAAATTTTTTTCTTTTGTTCAAATTTAAAATTTCCACGTTTCATGGCATTCTAAACTTATTTTAGAAAAAAAAAACATTTTTGAAAAAATTTTTATCACTAAAATAGATGAACAAAATTTTTTCTCTTTGTTCAAATTTAAAATTTCCACGTTTCATGGCATTCTAAACCTATTAAAAATAAGAAAATTGAAAATTTGTTTTACCAACATTTTTGAAAACATTTTTTCCACTTAAACAGATGGAAAAATGTTTTTTCTTTCTTCAAATTTAAAATTTCCACGTTTCATAGCGTTCTAAATCTATTAAAAAAAAAAAATTGAATAATTTTTTTACAATTTTTGAAAAAGTAGATGGAATTTTTTTTCTTTGTTCAGATTTAAAATGTCCACCTTTCCATGGCATTTTAAAACTATTCAGACAAATTTAAAAACGTTTTTGAAAATTTTTTTAAATTTTTTGAAAACATTTTTAATTTATTTATCACTACTACGGAATAGACGAAAAAATATTTTTGCTCAAATTTAAAATTTCCACGTTTCATGACATTCCAAACCAAAAAAAATTGCAACATTTTTTTTACCATTTTGGAAAAAATGTAACTAGGATAGAAATTTTTTTTTTTGCTCAAATTTAAAATTTTGACATTCTAAACATATTTCAGAAAAAAAAATTTCACCTACATTTTTGAAAAATTTTTTACCACTAAAACAGATGGAAAGTTTTTTTATTTGCTCAAATTTAAAATTTTCACGTTTCATGGCATTCTGAACCTATTTAAAAAAAACGTATAGTTTTTAAATTTGTAAACTTTTTTTACCACTACTATAGAATAGAAGAAAACTTTCCTTTTTGCTCAAATTTAAAATTTCTACGTTTCATGACATTCTAAACGTGTTTCAGAAGAAAGAAATTTTGAAAATTTTTTTACCATTTTTCCAAAATTTCAAAAAAAAATTAAATTTTTAACCACCACTATACTTTCACTCCATTACGTGAATGTGGGATTGAAAATGTGACAGATGGCATTAATATTTGGCATATGCACCTATTATACTTTTATTGAAAAATGTACAGGGTGGTCATCCCAAGAAATAATTCAGTCATGGTGGACATTTATAAAGGTATTTGCGCAAGCCTTCCATATTTGGCACCAGTTATTTAGTATTGAACTTTTGCTGTTGGATGAGCACTGTATATTTTTTTGACAAAAAGTTATCACTATATTCTGATTATTATTTTCAATGTCACTTCGTGATTATTAATTTTTTAGAGTGACCGCCATGCACAAATAAAGAGGGAAGTTCTGTGTAAATACCTTTACCGATTTTTTGGTACATTTTAATTTATAGCAAATAACCAAATAATGTCGGCAGTTCCGAAAATCAACTATGTAAAGCATTGATGTCTTATGCATATTTTAATTGTTTCCAATTTAATTAGATTTTTAATAAAAAAAAATTATTAAACATTTGTAAACTGTCAAATTTCTCTTTTTGTTAATGATTTTTAACTAATTCTTCAATTATTTAATGATTTAATTTTAATTTTTACTGCTTCTCCTTATTTACATAAATTCATTTATTTTTAATAAGTTTGGACAAAACATCCAAAAGTTAGTTTATTAAGTAAAATAATTAAATCTACTTAAATAATTAATTAATAATAAAAAATTATTTATGCCGTTATGACCATAATAATTATTGGTATCATTGACTTATAACCTTCTGTAATAATTTATTATGGAAAAGTTCCTATTTAGAATTTAACTTACTTTTGGTTGGGACTGTAACGCCTCAAACTCCTTAAACCTAGCAATTTTCGAGATAAATAATATTTTTGAAGATTTTTTATGGTTCTTATCCCTTCCGAAAGAAACTCGATATCTTCTATCGTGTGGCCGATTTAGAGACTTTCTGTTCAAACTCATACAAGAACTTTATGATCTAACTAAAAATTGTCTGATATTTTCACAACATTTGGTATTTTATTTTCACAGTCGAATATTGCTTTAGTTCAAAGGTCCAACAGTCTTTTTTTTCAAATGGTACCCCCTGTATATTTTCACATATTTTAATAAAGTATCGAATTCTGCATCAGTTAGTTATAGCATTCCCTATACCTATCTCTCTTTATTTTTTTATTATGGACGAATTTTTGTAAAGTGTACATGTCAGCACTGCCTGTGAGTAGCCAATGCAAGTCTAACTTGTTCCTTTTTTATCACAAACGAGAATAATCATGTAGATAATTGATAATTATTTGTTTATTATCAAGATAATAACATCAAAAACAAGAGATCATTTTATATTAGATTTATAACAAATACTTTGGAACACAATTTACAAAATAAATGAACAATTTGAATATAAATATTTAATGCAACAACTGTTCTAAATGCCCTCCACTTAGCTGCTGGCAAGCCAATATCCTGCTGAAATACAGCCCGTATTTTATTCTTCAGAACTTGATTGGTAGTAGCCGGGGTGGCATATACAATATTTTTGATATTACGCCACATATAAAAGTCTAAGCGGATCAAATCAGGGGACCCTGCTGGCCATCTCCAAGATTCTTGGTAGCTAAACCACCTAAATTGGAAAGATGCTACCAATTCGTTATACACACTTCACATGTATTATGTAGACTGCAACCATTCATTTGAAAATACATGTAACTATGAATATTTAGTCTCACATTATCAATAATAGTAACTTCTATTCTCAAAATTTCCACGTATTGCTATTTAAATTCTTCTAGTAGATATGATACCTATACTTGTTATCTACTAATAAGCAGAAAACGTTAATACAAAATTTGTCCTGGAAATTTGATTCTCGAACCACATGAGGATTTTGTTGTGCTCAGTGGTGTATATTTGTATATTAAAAAATCATGATTCTCTTGAAGACGGACAATCACTCTTACAGAAATCTCTATTTTAAGTGAACAAATACTACATTCCTGTACTATCGCTACAACTCGGCAACACTAATATGGTGTCTGTATTGATAAATTAAACATTCTGAAATTTTTCATTGCCTACTATAAATGTAGCTGTATATACATTATACAGTGCCGATTGCATATCTACATTGTACGAAATTTCGGCCATAATAAAGAAACAATAGAGAGGTGTAGGGAATGCATTAGCATTCTCTACACCTATCTTACCTATCAATTGATGCAGAATTCAGCACTTTATTAAATTCCTTGAAAATATACAGGGGTTCCATTTGAAAAAATTGACTTTTGGACGTTTGAACTAAAACAATGTTCAACTGAAAATAAAGCATGACATTGTGAAAATGACAATTTTTAGTTAGATTGTAGGGTACTTGTATGAAATTGAAAAGGAAGTCTCTAAATCGGTCACATAACAGAAGATATCGATTATTTTTTCGGAAGGGTAGAAACTGTCAAAATTCTCCAAAAATATTATCTCGAAAACTGGTAGGTTTAAGAGCATATTATGACACAAACCCAAGCAAAATTTTATGGCGAATCCAAACATTAAATAAAATATAGGGTGTTCCATTTAACATCCCAGCAAACACAGTATGTCTGGCAAAACGATGGGCCATTACAGTTATCATTGGTATTGTGATGGCAATTTTTGCCATTTAGAAACTGAGTATAAAATATTGTCTAACCATTATAATGTCCGTGTTATAATGGTCTTGTGCTTATAAAGTACCCTTTCTGTTATTAGTCAGTTGAAATTATTTTAACGTTGCTGGTACATTAAATAACTAAAAGCACTTTCTTGCCTGTGAGAAATTAACATTTCTTAAGTGATGTAAAAAATCGTTTATTGTATCGTAATTTGCCAGCAATTATTCATCGCTGGCCTGACGAATAATAACCAATATGCAGTAAATGCATCAATGGATTAATACTTTATTTTTAATGGTGTAAGCACAATATTTGTTAATACAAAAAAGACGTGCATAAAGTGGTATACTTGCATTATTACGTATTGTGTCATTGCATACTTTTAAATCTCCCGCGTTTCTGAAATCTCGTTAAGCGCTGCTGTCATGATCATGTGGTGGTTGACGCGACGCAGACAATTTGACATTTGTTTAGGTTAAATGACTAGTTGTGCTGCCCAGTTATATATTTTATTTATTATTATCAATTACACTTTTCTTATTCGAAATAGTTTGTGCTGTTGTCTTGTGGAACCGTGTGTGCAGTATGTAAAAAGTTTATTGTGAGCAAGTGTTTCACATGACCAATGACAAGTAAGTGCATCATTAATTTTTATCATACAAAATTCGTCATAATGCTTAAGAAAGAGTTGATATAGCGAATACAGATTTCTAAAAAAGAGAGAAAATATTAGTAAAAACCTAAGAGAAGTACCTCGGAGCTTTGAGATAAATGTTGAGGTTAATGTGTGTATTTTGTACTTTAAAATTGCCTTGTATGCGGAAGAAAGGAAGTCACAGAATACTTTATAGAAAGAAAAAATATGTAAGACTGATTTTATTATGTATGCAAAAAAATGTAGTATGTATGACTGGCATATTAAATTCTTTTTATGAAGCATTTTGTGACGAAGCAGTCTCTTTTGTAAAATTTAATTTTTTTAAATTATCTCCTATTAATCGAGAGGTGTGAAATAAAAGACTTCTGATTGAGCAAAGCTAAATTTTTGGACAAAATTATTAATAATATAACTTAAATAATTGTATGAAAGAAAACAAGTCTATTGTGATTTGCACCTTAACTAACGCCTGTAAATCTTTTTTAGATTCTGTAAGGTTAAATCCCGTATGCAAAGATACCACCGAAAAAAATATTGAAGACATTATGAAAACTTGGTTACGAGGTTCAATTGACCGTGGTGGAGGGCGATCAAAGAGGACCACTAACAGAAGAGATGAAAATTAATTATTATTTATTTGATAATAAGTCTACTGAGTTGTATTGTAAGAAAGTAAAGAAAAATATATTTTTTTCAGTATCAATACATGCACTTCTTAGATCTTCTATCTGGCATTTCCTACTTTTCTTCAAGTTTCTTTGCATAAACTTTTTTTAAAAACATTTCAATTTGTGGACTACATGTTTCACTTGTATAGGTATAATAAGAGTTAAAATAAATAATATCATAAAATAATGAAAATTAGAAAATTGTGTTAATGTTTTGCCAAAAATATCTTTTTTCAAAACTGTCTAATTGATTACTCTTGCATCAAAAGTAGAGAAGAATAATACAGTTTTACAAATGGAAACCGACATTTCTTTGAAATCATTTTTAAATTTGTACAAAAATAATAAACACGATTAACTTCTAGAAGATCCACTCCTTATTTTTGCCTATGATTGATGGTGACGAAGCCATGAGAATATTATAGGCAAATACATTTTTCAGAAAGTAGTCTGATTATAGAATGACTTGACAGTCAAGTTCTGTAGTAGTGGTAAGAGATATTGTAGAGCAGTCAGCGGGGTAAGGTGGGTTGTCCAAAATCTTGCCGATAAAAGCAATCACTACCTTCCTCGCGGCTTCATTCTACTATATATATGTCATTTCATCACCTTTATGATTGTATTTATTTTTACAGAATTTAAGATTTTTGGAAATACAAAAAAAATTAAGCCTTTTTTATATTTCTGTTTACTTTAACAAAATATGAGTGTACGGACATAAACGACAATGTAAACAATGAGTAATGTCTTTAGTTTTGGTTTGAATTGTAGGTGATACAGGAAATGTTCCAAAGTATTAATAAAGAAATAATATCGTTACAATGGCTCCTCGGATGCAAGAAATAAAGAGGCATATGCACTAGTGGCTACTTGAATTTGGGAGAATCACCGCACTTGCATGTAGTATCCTAAAATATGAGGATTGCAGATGTAACCGAAGCTGAAATTGACTGGAGAAGAATAGCATTCAAATTTCAATTTATGGTAATCAATGAAAAACCTTACATGATCGATTTAAAAAAAAATTATAAGTGGTTTCTCGTTAATTATCATGTAACATGCTATATCATTTTCCAATAAATGTCAGCCTTAATTAATAATTAAGCAATTCTCTTATTTGGGAACAGCGTGTGCAGGGTCCGGAAAGCTCTCCAATTCTAGCAGTTATCATTGCATATATTGTAATGGCAAAGCAATAATGCCTTTCATTCATGTGATGCAAGAGACGTATTAAAAAAGCACTGTACAGCCATCATTAGAAAAGTGTTCTGTGGCCGAGCGATGGCCGGTGTTGCACTTTATTCATTAATTTAGCGTTCCTTGCCAGTACTCTACCAATGATGAAGTAAAGGCATGTAGGCAGTTTATTAGCAATGGGCCAATAATTGGTGTTTGCTGGGATAACAAAGTTAGGTGCTTACATCCGGTGTAAGTGAAGGTAACACATGCATGAAAATATTTTCGTTAGATCCGTCATATCCAAAATCCCCCTTAGCCCAATTTTCAAATTTCTAAACTGAACAAATAACAAGAAACGTCAAATACCCACTTTCAGTGAATAACCCCTGTATAAGTGACATACACAACTATAATACTAGAACACATAATACTTTATACATCAATGCAGTAAAAAAAGAAGCACACAATTCGCTATTTCATAATAGTCTGATATATGATTTGCCTGTACACGCTAAATTAATTAATATTAAACATTTCAGAAAATGTGCATGTGAATATGAATTATTAGTGTTGCACCTGGATTGTTACTTCTGATAGTTCCTCATGCACCAGCAGGTGCCTCTTGAGATTCCGTTTACTTATTGTTTGATATGAACAATAGTGACAGGAAGCAATGATGCCTCAAATGAAATTTTAAATTACTTCCAAACTATTGGTTCACTTTCAATGCCAACAAAACCTTTTACATGCAATTCCTGCCAAGAAAATGTTACCCTTAATGATCTACTTTTAAAACTACAAAGTGCAAATACTATTAAATCTTTAGGCTTGTCATCTCTGATGGATCCTCATGCTTCTGCAAATGTTCCTTAAGGTGATCTTTACGTTTTGTCTGAAATAAACACTGTAGCCTCTAAACGAACACATTTGTACACTGTTACCTCAGATGGATCCTTATGTCCCAGTAAATGTTGATTGAGGGTAAATTTATACTTTGAATCAAATGAACAAGAGGCACATTTATACAGGGGCTTCTGAAGTATTCTTATGTGACCGTAAATGCAATTTGAGGCCACCTTTAAATTTTGTCTGAAATGAACAAGAGTCACAACTGTACATTGTTACTTCTGATGAACTCTTGTGCACTAGCAAGTGTTTTTTGATATTATCTTTATGTATTGTCTGATGTGTACAAAAGTCACATTTGTACATTGTTACTTCTGATGGATTCTTATGTACTATCAAATGTTGTTTAAGGCAATGTTTATACTTTGTCTGAAAAGAACAAGAGTCACATCGATACATTGTCACTTCTGATGAATCCTTGTGCACTATCAAATGTCTTTTGATGGTTTCTCTATGTGCTGTTTGGAATGAGCAAGACGCACATTTGTAAGTTGTTACCTCTAAAAGATCCTTATGCTTCAGCAAATGTTGTTTGAGGTGTTGTTTACGTTTTGCCTGAAAAGAACATGAGTCACATTTGTACATTGTTACTTCTGATGGATTCTTATGAACAAGCAAATGTTGTCTGAGGCAATTTTTATACTTCGACTGATAAGAACAAGAGTCACAGCTGTACATTGTGACTTCCGATGAATCCTTGTGCACTATCAAGTGCTTCTTAATGTTTTCTCTATGTGCTGTTTGAAATGAGCAAGACTCACATTTGTAAGACGTTACCTCTAAAAGATCCTTATGGTTCCGCAAATGTCGTTTGAGGTTTTGTTTACGTTTTGTCTGATATGAACAAGAGTCACATTTGTGCATTGTCATTTCCGACGGATCTTTATGCACTAGCAAATGCCTTTTAAGATTCTTGTCACTTATTGTTTCTAGTGAACAATGGTTACATTTGTACCTTCTTGAAGGATACTTATGCCTCAGTGAATGTTCTTTGAGGTGATGTTTATACTTTGACTGAAATAAACAAGAGTCGCATTTGTATGTTGTTACCTCTGGGAATTTCTTATGCTCCTGCAAATGACGATTATCAGTCAATGTTTGCTTAATGCATGATTTCAATAGATCCCCTTCAAGGTTCGGCTTTAAACATTCAACTTTTCTATGTAACCCTGTGGCCACTTCTGTATGTGGCAAAACAACTTCATCTTCATACCTGAAAAATTATATATTGCTATTACAACTGAACTGAAACTTAATAATTGTTTTATATCATTTTAAAAAATGGCCAGTCTGAATACGAAAAGTTATATTATGTAACAGATTACTATAAGAAGGGGTATCACATGAATTGAACCAATTTACAAGGCAAAACAAAACCAGTGGTATTAGAACAGTAGACAGAAGGCAGTAGAGAGCATAGTCAGATAAGCGTGGGTTAGCTGCCCCAGCTTGGATTTGGTTCATATTTGGGAGGTAAGTTCCTACTAATACGATGATAATTTCCCGCAAGTGCCAGCTTGAAAATCTTTTTAGAAAAGTTAGAAAGAATTTATAATCGACATAACGCCCTGGACCACATATTTTAGCTTCCGGATTCGGCTCATTCGTATTTGGGAAAATCAAATTTTTTAATTTTTCAAAATATACTTTTTATTTTCTTACACTATGAAATAATCCTCCAATCTTATTTCAAAAAGTATGTGTTGTTACTTAGGATATGAGCATATCACAGAAAAAAAATACACCCTGGACCACATATATTTTAGCTCCTGGATTCGGTTCATTCACATTTGAGAAAATCAAAGTTTTTCATTTTTCAAAATTTCAAAACTTGTAAAAAATTTTTTTCAAGCTGGCATTTAGGGTCAATTATTCTCGTATTGGTAGAAATTTACCTCCCAAATATAAAACACATCCAAGCTTTTTGCTACCATTAGAAATGGGCTTGAGGTACCTCAGGGCCCCATTATCAGTGCACTGATTTTCATTATTTTTTAAATTATATAACTGAGCTGTGTGATACAGCAAACCTTATTATACTTTACGCAGATAATGCATAGTAATAGAAGGCAAAAACATGAAAAAACTTGTACCAGGAAGCAATGATGCTTCAAACGAAATCCTAAATTACTTTCCAAACGATGATCCGATTTTAAATGTTAACAAAACCTTTTACATGCAATTTCTGTCAAAAATATTACTCTTAATTATAATCAGGGTAAATCCACATGTACCAAGTACCAATTTGACAATTTTATTCTCAATTCCTTGGAACATAAAGTTCAGATTGACTCTATCTATTTTAAATTTTCTAAAGTGTTTGACACAGTAAACCATGATCTACTTATTGCAAAATTAGAAAGGTTGGGTGTCAGTGGCAGTATATTGGAATGAATTAGCAGTTATCTTAATGGTTGTTTACAATGTGTAAGACATGGTAGTTTTCTATCAACAAATTCAAAATTCCAGTTCGATACTGTCAGTATAAATATGGTTCATGACATAATAAATAAAATGAAAAATAAAAACAGTAAAGATCACTTTAGTTTGTCAACAAATATTATCAAAGGTATTAAAAACATAATAATTATACATCTTACTAGTTTAATAAATCAATATATAAGAGCAGGTATTTACCCTGACATTTTAAAAATAACAAAAGTAATACCAATACATAAGGGTGGCCCTGTGAACCACAATAACTTCAGACCCATTTCACTTGTACTAATTATATCGAAAATTTTTGAAACCTACCTAAAAAATCAGATCACTGAATACTTTGAAAATAACAAATTATTTTATGCTAAACAATTCGGGTTCAGGAAAAATTTTACGACAAGTGATGCAGTAACACATCTAATATACAAAATTGTTGAAGGAAATGAACATAAAGAATATGTGGGAGTCACCTTCTGTGACCTACAAAAAGCATTTGACTGTGTCTCTCACCTGGCTCTTCTAGACAAACTAAAATATTATGAATTTGATGCAATAAGCTGCAATTTAATAGAATCATTTCTAACACATAGACAATAGTACACAAGTTTAAATAATATTAATTCCACATCTCAGTATGTCAGGAGTGGGGTACCTCAGGGATCGGTGTTAGGACCGACCCTATTCTTAATTTATGTAAATGATCTGAACAAAGCACTATCTGAAACAGACTTAGTACTATTTGCTGATGATACGACACTCCTGACAACTGATAAGAAAATGGATATGCTAGAAAGACGCATGGGCGAGGCACAGTCAAATGCTAGGGAGTGGTTCGGAGCAAACAGCCTGTCACTAAATGAGACAAAAACAATAAACATGATATTCACGCACAGACCAATCGAAAATTTTCAAAATCCAGATAGAGTAAAATTTATTGGGTTGTTTCTAGACCCAAGTTTGAATTGGTCTCATCATGTTGATTACGTAGCAAATAAAATGACAAAAAACATATTTGTCATGAGAAATCTAAAAAATATTGTACCATTTAAACTCCTGCTAACAGCTTATTATTCACTAATAACATCTCACATGACGTACGGGTTATTAAGTTGGGGACATGCATCTCAAGCTGCTAGAATTTTTGGCTTGCAGAGAAAGACGCTAGGAATAATCACAAGCCTGGGCTATAGAGATGATGTAAGAAATAAATTTATAGAATTGAAAATACTTTTCCTTCAATATACATATTTAACTGTTTAGTATATATGTATAAAAACATTCACTCTTATCAAAAACAGGAGGATATACATAATTATAATACAAGGAATCAGGAAAATATCATAATTGATTGTAACAGGCTAAAGTCTAGTGATTGCGGATTTAATTATTATGGTCCTAGTTGATAAAAACATTCCTAATAAGAGAGGCTTTTTACAGTATAAATGCATTTCTAGTACACAATATTAATGAAATAAACTTTCTTAAATGGAGTTCAATAGTCTTCTGTATTGTCCTGTTATTGTAGCTTAATTGTTTGTAATAGCGACGTTTTAATGTATTATAATAATATATTATATACTGTTAAATATTTTTATTTACACCATGTAAATGTAATCTTTTATACTGACATGTGTACAACAAATTATTTGTTAATTAACACCAATAAATTGATTGATTGATTAATTGATATCATCATTGATTAAAGTAACATGAGGAGTTCCTCAAGGATCTCACATTGGTCCTCTATTATTTAATCTCTTTGTGAGCGACTTAGTTTAAGTAATAGAAAATAGTAATTTCTTAATGTTTGCGGATGATTTAAAAGTGTTCAGAGTAATTAAAAATCTTTCTGATGCTGAATTGTTGCAAAGTGATTTAGATGGTTTGTCCCATTGGTGCGATGAAAATGGCCTACATTTAAATGTGAATAAGTGCTATAAGATTACATTTGCAAGGATAAACTCGCCTTATATAGGCCAATCAAACTAAGCAGAAGGAGATCGTATTTTAGAAATAATTCCAATTAGAAAAAAAATACTATAGGATCGCATTCAGTACACGTGAAGTATTAATTTTCAAACTAGTGCATCCAAAACAAAGTTGCAGAAACAAAATGGCGGACGTTTTACGTACGAAAAAATGTGCTTTTATCGAAAAAATTTTCCAAACAATAGTTGTAGGAAACTTTCTGTTCAAAAAATTTCGAACAGCCAGAGTAAAATGGACTGGCGCGCCATCGCGCGAATATCACATTCTTCTGCGCGTAGCCAAGGGTACATCTTCCAGCAAATTTGGCAATGTTTGTTGCAAAAAATTTAAGTATACATCACCATTTAATCTAGCGGGTAATTGTCCAGATTGAATTATTTCATTACCGCGAATTCCTGCCCACAAATTAACGGTGAACCATCGTTGAAAATGCGCCCTTCTTATTACATGTGGATATTTGTCTGCCCAATAGTGCATAATTTTAAAATGAAACACTCCATTTCTGGTAAAACCCGACTCATCGGAGAAACTCAGGACTTTTAAAAAATCCTCATTTGCCACTTGTTTTCTTAAATACCACCTACAAAATTGCATTCGCTCTGTAAAATCTTGAGGTTCTAGTGCTTGGACATGTTGATAGTGATAGGGATGTAAGTTCATATCTCTCAAAGTACTCCATACCACAAAATAAGATACTCCCCGCGGGTGCTTAAAGTTGGATCCTCTTCTACAAGTTGCAAAATTTGAATCTCTGCTTCAATTACCCTTTCTTCGCATTGCGGACCTTGTTCTCCTCCATGTCCATCAAGATGACTTGTTTCTCGAAGACGCTTGTCAATACTAACAAATGTACAAGCACAAGGATGATGTCGATTAGGGAACCTTAGACGATAAGGCTCTTCCGCGCCAGCTGCATTTCCACCACTTTCTCCATACACCAAGTGCATATCCGCGAGCTCTGGATAAGTGTAATCTCCCATAATGTCCAAAATCTGCGTTTAAAAACACGACACTAAACTGTGAATTAACGTTATCAATAAAGGAAACAAAAAGAAAAACTGGGTCCAAAATCCAAAAAATAACAAAAAGCACAAACGAGAAATAGTGTCTTACGTAACCAAGTACTAATGACTTGAACGATAAGTCAATAAAATAAATCATAACATAAGTGGCACAAAATTAAAAAAGAACAGAATCAACAGATAAAACCAAGGAACGGGTAGGTCGCGACGTGTGTACGTTGTTTACCAAGTAAGGACACAAACTGAAATTACTTGAGAATATTACAAGGGAAAGTATAGCACGCGTAATAAGTTAATTTGGCCGTGAAGAAGCAAAAAACATGGCGGTGTCCTCTGTCGGCCGCTTTTAACTGCTTTGTCGGCATGCTTTTCGATGACCCCCGTCGAGGCCTAATTATCTCTTAGGCTCACCATACTTATTTGCACGAATGTCAGAGTATCATGTGCGACAAAACACGAGGCAATAAAGCCTACCCCAATATACCAGCAGTTCTTAAACTATGTTATTAAGCATTTTGGAAATTTTTGTTTATTTTTTTTCTCCAAAGCTATAAGTTTTAGACCCCATGTTATATAAGGTTTTTTTGTTTGTCTTATCGTTCCCTACCTCCAGTTTTTTAATCACATGAAACTAATTACACCCTGTATATAAAAAAGTGAACTAGAGGAAATTAGTAATCTGTGTTTAAAATGAAACTTAATTTAATATTACCTGATGAAATTTTGTTCCTCAGTTTTTATTTCAATTTTTTCGTTAGTCAAAAATTTTTGGTCTTCTGTATCAACAAGGTTTTCCTCTGTAAGTTCGTCTTTTCCACAAAATGTTTCTTCTATTTTAATTGTATGAAGATTATTACCCTCTTCTTTACAGTCTAACAGATTTCTTGGCGTAACGTGTTCTTCAGTGTAATATTTAAAATCAGCAATATCCACATAACTTTCATTATGTTCTACCTTCTCTTTAGTATTTCCTATATCATCACAGGATACTTGTTCGAATTCAAATATATCGCTTCCTTTGCCAATTCCTCTCTCAACAGCGTTTTGCCTTTCCTCACAAAATTGTTCTTCTGTCTTGATATCAACCGAACAACCATCTATCTTTGTTACATCTCCTATTGTGAACTGTAATAAACTGCGTAGCTCTATTTGACCCTTGCTGTTTATATCGAGGGTTTCACTGTATTTCTCAATGTTTTCTTCTACAATCAAACAGTTCATTACAAAACGGTAGCACATCTCTAGGGATTCACAGCAGGAAGGGCAGATTACAGGTTTCTTGATGCTACTCAAGTCCTATCAAACAAAAAGCAGATGTTGAAAATGATGCCATCTTCGATCAAAGAACTTATGCCTAAATACATAATGTCTACTGTTTGTCTGTGGTTGGCTGTTTCTAGAGATTTTACTGCTGATGTGGAGAATTTTAAATGCCCCCCTCTATTTCAAAAATAATACAGTAACAATAACCAAAAACTTCGGTCAATATAATCAACATAAGTTAGTATGGATATCTTATAATCTAAAAAAACAGAAAACGATATATAATTTAATATTATACAGTAGACGCAAAAGTTCTTCGATCATAGGATCTACCAGGCGAATTTACAACTTTCAACAAATGGTATATTATAAATGCATACGCATGTGTAACTAGTAATCGACTCGTCGCAATCTCACATCACATAAAACTCATACTCAAGCTAGTACTATTTGGGAACTGAAAGAGTGACCTTCTCGTTAAATTAATTCTTAAAAACGCATTTAACGGTGCATTTCCCGGCCGACCTTCACCTGCATTATCCACAGTTCATAATATTATTCACAATTTTGAAATACATGGTAGTGTTGATTATAAACAACATAAAAAATCCATTCCTCCCAATGAAGCCCGAGATGAAATAGATATTATGATTTGTGCACTGGCAACCAACAACCCGGTACTTACTACTTCCCAAATTGCTGCTGAAGTAGGTTCTACACCATCAACGGTTAGGTCGGTTTTAAAAAAAAATGGGTACAACTCATACAAGGTTCGGAAAACTCATGAAATTTTTGAGACGGACAATATCAGAAGAATGGAATTTTGTGAGCAATTAATGGAAAAGGCGAATGCGGATGAACATTTTCTTAGAAACATAATTTTTACCGATGAATCAACTTTTCCATTAATCGGTAAACATAATTCTACTCGGACACGATATTGGTCGCGAGAAAATTTACATAAGTTTTACGAACTTCACGCTCAGTATCCTCAAAAACTAAATGTTTGGGTCGGTATACTGGGTGAACATATTATTGGACTATTTTATATCGATGGCATCTTAAATGGCCAAAAATATTTGGATTTGCTTCAACAGCAAATTGTCCCTAGGAGTTAGGAACTAGTAGGTGCTAGGTTTAATGAAATTTGGTTCCAACAAGATGGTTGCCCTCCCCATAATAGAGTTATCGTTCTGCAGTATTTGGAGGAAACATTTCCGAATAGACTTATTTCTGGGCATGGTAATATATTATGGCCAGCTAGGTCACTAGATCTTGCGCCTTGTGACTTTTTCTTGTGGGGCTACTTAAAATCAAAAATTTATGGTTTTCAGAAAGATAGGCCCAACAATTTGCAGTAACTTCAATTAAATATTGAAAACGCCTGCTTAACTGTTACCCCTGTTATGTTGGGTAATATTCGCAAAGGATTTTAGCATTTATTACATTAAACTTGTTAGGTGTAAGTAATAGATGTTTTTTTTAACTCCATACATTTTTAAAAACTTTTAGGATATTATTATATTATTATACCCATTTTTAAGAATTATTTTTGTGTTGAGAATTACTTTTTTAGTTTCCAAATTATAACATTTTTCCATAATAGTACCAACATTTACAATGTTTTTAAAACCAATTGTTTTTGCAATTTATTAGATTTCGCATCAAACTTTATCTTTCCTGCATTACTATATTACTAAACTTCTACGCCGCCTGTCTCCTAGATGGGCAGCGGCAGTGACCACCCTCTTGGTCGATGTTTTGATGTCCTTATCGTGCTCAATAGAGAACAAGCCTTCAAGGTATTACTGCATCAGTGTTGCCAGATTATTTCATTTATCATGCAAACAATTTATATTTTTTAAAACCCAACTCTTAGTTACGTTTTGGTAAGATAAAAAAGCAAATGAGCTAAACATAGTGATTTCATTGTTTAATATAAATTATAAAAATAGGAATATTATTTTATTTTAATCAATTAGATTCTATTATTTTACAAAACTTGGCATCATTATGTATGAATAAAGTAGATCTGCCAACACTGGATACCTCATTGGATATTTACGATAGTGAGATTAGATAAGTGTAAATTGTGCTCAACTTTCCTATGATCGAAGAACTTCTGCGTCTACTCTATATGTACAATATGAAGCACTCGTGCGCGGACGATCAATATCTCCTCAACCGTTTGAAATATGAATAGATATTTTAGGTAAAAACTGTGAGATAAAAGTTGCACATTCTAAAATTATTTTTAGATCTACAGGGCGTTTCAGATAGCGATGGCAAGCTAATACTTGAACTTTTCAAATGGAACACTCAATTCAGCCTATTTCCACAGAGTGTTCACCACCATGATTCAAATTTTTACATTTTTAAAAAATTCAAGGTAAGATATTGTTACACACAAGCATGCAAATCTTTATGCGCTGACATATAACCACTTAAAGCCAACCCTGGTTTTACCACACATCTGAAAGGTAATTCCGACCTCTGGTTACTACACGCATTATTTCGTCCCTGTTAGCTCAACACAACACGTCTTTGTTATTAATATTGGTAAACTTTTCATCATAAAGTTGGCTGATACGTACCAATTCTGGAAGACATTGCTGAATCATTTTGTCCAATGTAACGTCTCCCTTTTTAACACAAAGAGAGATCGTAGAATCGTTTTTTAATGGGGTCATGCAAACCCCACATGTCTCCTGATCCTCTGAAATATCAGTGATGTTCTCATTTCTGCTCTGAGGAACACCTGTTAAATCCAGCTTAACAGCATTCTTGTTGTTGACGAATGGCATTATGATTATGTTATCACGTGCATTGAAGCACATTGCTTTAAAATCAAAACATTTTTTTAGCTTTTCTGCACAGTTTGTACATATCACGGGCTCCAGAACTGCAGTTAAACTCTAAAATAAAATGTTCCTAATGTATCACGCAGCTCAAGTAAGTGTATGTAATGAATACTAAACTAAACCAAATACATATGTACATAAATCTTAGATCTTTTTTTTACAACTGAACGTTTAATTTAAATTTAAAACTTACTATTTTTGGCAAAATGTTATTCAAAATATCTTTCATGTTTCCCGCTAAAGCTTCAAAGCTGTCACATATTTTTAAACACAGTCTACATATTATTTCTTGTGGCCCCATTTTTAATTTTCAACATGTCAACAAGAATGTCCACCAGAGAAGTTAGCTACAAAACTGTTAGGTTATGTCATTTAGAAATACAGTGGACCATAATGAGGAGTCGCTCAAAATGATCGACATAACATTAGGATTGAGAAAAGGATTTACACAAGAGTCTACCAAAGAATTTATATAAATAGAAGCAGAGATAAAGTGTAAAAGTCATACGATACTGTTGCCATGTCCGTCATACCTTTTTCTCGCCATTTCTTTCTAAGATACCGCATTGCCGTTAACGCTATCTCTGTTGCAGCCTGTCCAATGCCGTGGTATATGACTGTAGCAGCGACATATGTCTAAATCTAGTTATTTAATAACAGCTGTTCATGTTTGACTCAACTAACCTTTAAATTATTTTCATGTTTAGTGCAAATATTTTTGTACAAAAATATATAAGTATTGTTTTATTCCCTTGCCCCTTAACATTCCTTGCAGATGCTCAAATTCACAGTCCATTTTACTAGACAATCCACTACTTGTAGCCTTGTAGGAATTAATAACAGTTGGTAAGTAGTTTTACTTTTGTCACAGTAAAGGTATATTATTTTTTTTAAATAAAAAAGTCTAGGTCAATTTGTCAAAATATAAATGAACCAAGGGGCCATTTACTTCAAATCCTAAGAAATAAACTGCCGCATGATTTCCTGTAAATTAGTTAGGTACTTCTTTCCTGATTCGTAAGGGATGCAAACAAATTTCTGAAGCGGCTTATTAAATGAAACAACTTCTACTTAATTTGAGTCTAGTACACATCTTTTTCCGAATCCACGGCCGTAGTTGCTGTAGTTTGACGGTAAATAAAAGTGTTAATTTTAGGAAAATAAATATGTACCTACCTACACAGCTCAAAATAGGTTGACGACCGATACATATTTTGTCTTTAAACTGTCATCGTGTTAGAGAAACAGCAATAACAGCATATAAACGTTATTTGATGCGATTTTAAGTCATATTTTGTCTCCTCAGCACTTACAGATCAAAACGGTTCACAAATTGGGCATTTAAGGTTATATTTACATTTATTTTTCGTGTCAAAATGACGCTGGCTGCAACAAAGATCGGGCTATAGTAATTTTGGTCATAAAGAAAGAGATGATTATAAAATGTATTGTCTGAAGTATGTTGTCAACACACTTGTAAATGTGTATCTGCTTCTATTTATATAAATTCTTTGGAGTCTACGTACACCAAATTTGCAATTATTCACGCATGCATGATGTGAGGAGCAGTCACGTGATCAAAGACGGCATCACTTCGCCAAAGAATTTATATAAATTCTTTGCACTTCGCCACAACTTCGCCATTTTCCTACAACTTTTACGTCAGATAGTGACAGTTCCGTTTTCCGTGTGATTTATTGTGATTTTTACTGATAGTTTGTTAAATTTTGGACAATAAATATTAAAAGGACTATGGTGCCCAATGAACAATTTTGCTCAAAGTAACTGTTATATTTATAAGTGGTTTATTAAGATTGTGATTTGTGAGTTTATAAAAGTGGTTTATAAGATTACTAAAGAGTTGCGAAGTTGCATAGTAGGTATGTAAAATTGCTGAAAATTTTAAAACCTTAGGTTTTATAAAATGGCAACGGAAACATTTCCACCACAGACTTATACAACTTTTAGTAACTGTTACTATAATTTATATAAAGAGTTTTTATAGAAGTTGTAGTCACAAATTTATAAAACTTATAGTTGTCAATTCCTATATAGGAGTTGGCTCTGATGAATACAAAACTTTCTCGTCTCACAATAACAATAATTGTTAACATAACCGCAAATTCTACGTTTTTGTAAGTTTATTCTCCTTTTTAATGTTTTATTCTCAATTCTAA
Source organism: Stenurella melanura (assembly GCA_963583905.1). Classification (NCBI taxonomy): domain Eukaryota; kingdom Metazoa; phylum Arthropoda; class Insecta; order Coleoptera; family Cerambycidae; genus Stenurella; species Stenurella melanura. The sequence goes on from OY757315.1 coordinate 120,143,949, forward strand.
ATTAGAATTAGTGTGACATTCATAAACTCTCATACAGTATACACATTTTTTAATATTGTTGATTCTTACAGATTGGAAGTTCAACTTATAATTAGCATTCAGAGTCTGAATTTTCATGGTTATGGCAGGGCCGGATATCGTTCTACTGCTATTTAATTATATTTAAGTTACTTTTACCCTAAAAGTAATGATCGAGATACGTATAACGATGAAATAATTCACAAAACTTAATAACAATAAATATCTAAAATAACCAGGTACTAACGCAATCTAAAAGCTGCACTTTAAAATTACACCTAACCATACTGTCTTTATACTATACCTAAAAACTTATAAGTAGATAAACCTGGACATCAGTTTATAAATGAATACACACTTTAATAGCATTTGAAATTACAGCATATCTGGCCTTCTGTTTGTAATCGTCCAGAAAAAGGTCGACGATTTTTCCTTTATTTTAATGAGTATCACCAATATTTCATCGCATTATTGTCATATAATTCGTCAATCCATACAGTTATATTTGTAGCAGGACCCTTGACGTTACATATTTTTGTGGAAACGCTTTAATAAATTAATTGAATTTTGATAAAATTTATTAGATATTGATACATTTATTCAAGTCCACCCCTGAAATGTTCAGGGAAAAATCCAACCACACATTCTTGGTTATATAGAGGCACAGAAGTTCTATAAGAATCCCAGAAGTTTCTTTTCAGATTTATAGTGTCCTTTTGGTATTTTCAATATGGATGCCTTATTTTCGATCCTGTCAGTGGACGCCATATTGATACTTTTAAGAAAACTGTTGGAAAACAGGTTGAATATTTAACATACTCAGCTGATACTACTTATGTAAATATAAATATGTACCTATAAGTTAAAAAGTGCAGTTTTTTATGAAGAATCGAATGTTGTGAGAAATTTAAAAAAAAGTTTTTTAGTTAAAATTTTTAAATATATATAATTTCGGTGGCGCCTTTGTTTTTTCGAGGTACAAATGTCAATTTTACAGTAAAGATGCATTTGCATGAAAATTTCAGAGGCATGTTTGCCATAAAAGTCAAGTATAATATATTTCTAATACGCGTAATTAGTGATGACGTCACTTGACGGATTATGTCAACAGACTGAACCCAAACAAATATTTGGAAGTGGTTTGTCATATATGTCATTTATTATTATACAAATATTTACTATTATTTGGTGATTTTAAGAAACAGCTAAGGTTAGTATTAAACAAATATGATTTCTAAATGTTGTTTACATACAAATTTCGCAAATTATTGCTGTAATATGAAAGAAATATGCAAATTATTAAACGCCACTTAACCTCACTTAAATGATTTAAGAAAATCTCAAGCAAACCAGTGAAACAAAACTAAACTTCTTACTTTTTCCAGATACAATGGCAGAGTAACATTACTAGTGTTTCAACAATACATGAGTATTTTAAGAATAATAGTACTCAACTAAAAAGAGGTGAAAATGCGTTCAAAAGTGGTCATGTCACCGAAATAGTTTATGGCAGTAGCATTTAGACTCCGATTTTATAAGGAAATGTATTGAGTAGCATGAAAAAGAAAACTTATCTTGTTGAGGTTTATTATATATAAACAATTGTGATATCACGTACTTAATCTAATATTTATTTTGTAGGTAACTCTAGATCAGAGGACAAAATTATAGATGCCAAATGCTTATGTCCAAGAGGGCAAATTATTTGTCGCCATATGGCAGCTTTAATATTATATGGTCATTATAATATCAGTGTTACCGACACTTCCTGCTCATGGAATGTACGAATGCAGTGAATGCACGGCGAACTGCAAGAAAAAAATATCTGACATACTTATATCCTTTACAAGCTGCTTGTGGTGTAAAGTGATATGCGTTAGAGGAAGAAATAGCAAGGTTTAAGAAAAATCTAGGTACAAACAAAGTAGGATTTACCATGGCTTTTACGCACCTCCTTCATTAAGTATTTGTACCTCATATACTTAGAGGACATTTTATTTTCTTCGAAGTATGTTAATGCTGAAAATAAGGAAACATATTTTCTTCAAAAAGTTGCAGTAAATATGGAAAAGATAAATTTAATTAAACAGTATACAGAAGGACAAGCCTCAAATGAAAACTGGTTGGTAGCCCACAAATATTGTTTAACGGCCAGTAAATTTGGTAGTGTATTAGGTGCTTGCAGAAGAAATAAATTTCCCCCATCGTTATACAAAAACCTTGTTAAAGGTTATAGTTTAAATTCTGTAAAGGCAGTGCAATGGAGAAAGTATAATGAAGTTACTGCAATAGAAGATTTTAAGCAAAAAACTGCTTTTGATGTTTCACCTTCGGGCTTGTGGTTACACGATTGCGGTTGTTTGGGAGCCAATCCTGATGGGATAGTCAGCGATGATGCTAGTATTGAAGTGAAGTGCCCTTATAAATTTAGAAATTTGTCACTATCTGAGTGCTTATGTAGTGATAAAAATTATATTGTTTATTATGAAAATGAAACTGCTATAGTCAATGTGAATCACAATAATTATTACCGTGAAATACAGGGACTTCTCTATATATATGTGAAAAAAATAAATGTTACTTAATTGCATGGACATCGGGAGAAACTGAAATATTTTGAATAGAAAGAACGGTGGGCTCAAAATATTGATATTTTAAAATTATTTTATATTCAAAGATTGGTGCCATATATAATTACACTGAGAAAAAAATTTAGTAGTGGTAAGTGAAAATTTAATTATGGCAGCAAAAAAGTTGCATACTATATGGGACAGGTAAACAACTTAATTGTCATAGGTAAATGAAGATTTCTAAAAGTAATGACTTGCCGCAAGTGAACAACTTTAATTGAAAATAATTCGAATATTTTAATAGTAATAAGTGAAGTTTATTGCTGGAGTCACTAAGCTATGTTTTAGTGGTATTAAACTTTTCAGGTAGGGTAATTAAACTATTTTCCGTGGTCAGTAGAAGTAAGTAAGTATTGCAGCTGCTGTGATTAAACTGTTGACTTATTCTTATTAATCTATTTGCATACCATTATGAAATACTATATCTGTCCTAATTTAAGTATTCACTTGCGAATATTAAAGTTTCGAATTAATAATAGGTGGGAAATGTACAGTTCACTTACCTTCATTGAACTAATTAATTTGTGGCTAGTAAAAAAACTAACTTCAGTTGGTATAAATGTTGTGCTACACTAAAGCCGATTGCACATCTGCATACACCATGGTGACGATATCACCACGCGAGTTATCATGGAACCCTGGCTAATTATTTTAAATGCAAGTTCGCTTACTAAAGCTTCCAATATTACCTCACATTGTGATATCGTTACCACGGCAGTGTTGGGTGTGTATTTTAGAGTATACCATATTTTCATTTTCAGAAAATGAGAGCCAATGTACATCTCGCAGAGCTTATGTTAGCCTTTTGTTTCTATATATATAAATTCTATAAAATATATTTTTTTACCAATGCCATATAACTTTGAAAAATATATATACTTACATACATCATAATATATAAAAACTTCTTATGTTCCAAATTTAAAGAAAATTGAAAAAGACACCACAAAATAACAAGATTTTTTAAATAAAATTTGCAGATAATATTACTTATTGGCACACTTATATATAGGAAGAAATACTTGCATTTTAAAATAAAGGTTAGTAAAAAATATTTTGATTTGAATTTGATTTAGATTTTATTTTTGTGAAGTGAAGATATGGTGCATCTTCAAAACTCGCGTAAGGAGGGCACAAAAAAAATTATTCTAAATGTATAAAAGATTTATTATTATATAATATATATACAAATAAAAATAAAGGTAAACTAATAAATACAGAAGTCGCCATATTTAAAATAAGTCCCAAGTAAAATACCTAACCTTTATGCAGTTTTTATGTGCTTAAAGTATATACTTTCAAATCTGTCCACACGGTTTATAAACCCCACTCATTTAATAAATTCTGATAATCCATTTAGGTATAAGTATACCTAAATATTGAAATGATAAAACAGTAAGGCTCACAAAGCACACACACAGAAACACATATTAGACAATGGCAATAATGGCATGCTAAATAGCTAAATGGCGGATTCTCGGAATATTTCGGACATATTCGGAACCCGAGGTCGGTTTAATTTTACGAATTCATTTACAGCAGGTAACCGTTCATTTGTCATGTGATAACAGTGCACTTATGGTAGAAATGTCTTCACTTACCATAGTAAAGTTTTTCCAGAAATTTTAGTTTAATAATTATAGGTGACTGTTTTGCTATATCAGGCGTATTAACAACTACCTGCAAGTGAACTTACAGATCTGGCGTACTAATTTATTAATGACAGAAAAATTGTTCACTTGTGACAATATGTCATGTCTAGAAATTTCGATTTACTTGCTGTTATTGTTAGAGTTACCAGTAGCAGGCAAAAAGTTACTAGTACCAATTAAACTTTTTTCAGCAACATAGGTTAATTGGACGAGTTTTCTCAGTGTAGCATAAGCTAGGTAAATACAGATGTAAAACATCTATACTTTGTAAATATCAAAAGAGTTCAATTTGTATTTTTAAATAGATATATCACACATCAGCAACGTACGTTGTACAATATACAATTATTCTCTTAATAAAATATAATTAAAATTACTGAATATTTTGGAAATAATATGTCAAGTGAATGTAGTTATTCCGGTTTTTAAAAAAAGGCGACCCCACACAATGTTGAAAATTATCGACCGATATCCTTATTAAGCGTTTTTTCAAAAATTATTGAAAGGGTAGTCTACAATCGCATTCTCTATTTTTCAGATCATAATAATATTTTAATAGACTGTCAACATGGATTCAGGTGAGGCCACTCTACTGAATCAGGTACTATCGACTTTATGTTTATTCAACATGTGTGTGCTGAATTAGATGAAAACAAATATGTGACTGATGTTTTATTTGATACCATCAACAAAGATTTTTTGTCTTTGAAACTTTTTAATTTGGTTTTACGTGGGCCAGTAAACGAGTGGGTAAAATCTTTTCTAATAGACAAAAAAAAAAATAAAAATTGATGAAGCAATGTCAGACACTTTTGATACAAGCATTGGCACCCCCCTAGGGAGTGTACTAGGTCCATTATTAGTCCTATATTATTCGTAAATGACTTTTGCCAAATTATATTACAGAAGGTAAAGTTTTCATGTATGCTGACAATACAACCATCGTCGTATCCGACTCTAAACCTGATATTGTTCTAGAGAAGGCAAAAACAATACTAAAGGAGTTCAATAACTGGTGTTAGCAGATCTGTCTAATTATCAACCAATTGTATCGAATTTAAAAATAGGCGTACAATAAGCAGTTATCAAAAATTAACATTTAACAATCATGCAATTAGAACTGTAAGTACAGCCTCCTTCTTGGGAATAACACTGGACAGTAATCTTCACTGGGAACAACATATAGAGATAAAACATCATCTATATTAAATAAAACTCTTTACGTCATTGGCTCCTTGAAAATAATTTAAATACACTCTTTTAAGCGTTTATTATGCTTTTGTACGTTCTACCACTGCATACAATATTGTGGTATGGGGGCAAGCGAGTGAAGTCTCTAGGATATTTATCCAACAAAAAAGGATTATTCGACTCATTTTTAATCTCAACTATAAAGAGCCTTGTCATGTCATGACACATTTAAAATATATAATGTACTAACAGTGGTGTCTATATATCTGTTTAAACTTTTGGGGTATATTTATGACAACAAAAACAAATATATAAGAAATAGAGATTTCCACCATTATTTCACCAGAGGAAGAGATGATATACCTCTCTGCCAACATAGGCACGAATTCTTTAAGAAGTCACCCATAAACACTGGATGTCATATTTATAATATTTTACCAGATGAAATAAAAAATAGTAAGTCTCAAGTTATTTAAAAAAATAAACTTAAGAAAGTTTTACTGCATGAAACTTTTTCTACAATTAACGAATTCTGTGATTTTATCCATGCAGTTTACTGTTCATTACATTTTTTAATTCTTATTTTATGTTTACATTTAATTCTATTTATTTATTGACTAAATCTAAATGAGTAGGTATATTTTATGTATTTTATTGTATACTTTACTTGTATCTTTTTTTTACTGTATTTTACATGTATTATTTCTGTAAGCCCATATAAGGGCCTTTGACTTATATTCCATGTTTATATGGCACAAAGATGAATAAAATGTATTTGTATTTGATTACTATGTGTTTTGCGTATTATTAATAGTGTTTTTTTTTGTCACCAAAGGTTGCAGTCTGAGCCGGTAGTTTATATAATAAAAATAATATAAAAAATTATTTTCAACATAATTATGTCTAAAAATATGTATTGATGGTGCCCAAAAGTTAACTGAACAAAGTTTTTGTAGTTATTTTAAGAAACATTTATAGGCGTCACTAATAAACAACACACCACATATACTAGACTCCCAAATCCAGAGCGAAGGCCGCAGGAAGGGGGCTACATATTTGAAAAATGCAGATATCCTATTACCCACCGGTATTGTCACCCAAAATCGGAGCTGGAGATCAAAACACGACAGACACCAGCGTGCTGACCACACAACACGCCTTAGTCCTCTGTGCTATTGTGCCAACGCATGAATGTATCTTTTTAAAGGTATTGATACATTTAATTTAATATCTGCATAATAGGTATAACTCCAAATTTATTAACAACTGTTTTATATGAAAGAAAAAGTATATTATAAATAATTAAAACATTTTATTTTTCAACATAATATATAAACAACACTTGGTTACAAATCTATATTCATAGCTTTCGGACGTGGAAATATGAATACATTAATCTTCAAAATATTCTTCTACCTCTTATTAGTGGATACTGTAAATTAGTTACGGCACCCACAACTTTAAACGCTATATCAGCATTTTCATGCACATTTGTGAATGCCAAGCATGGTGAGCTTTGCACACTTGAGATACTTGGCTGATATAAAAATTCCAGAGATGGTCTCGATGTGGAAGGTTCATCAACTTCTAAAGTATGTTCTTCAACCTCGTCTCTGTTCTCCATCTTATGTGTCATTCAGCGTCTTTTCTTCTTCTCGGGTGTTTAGTAATGCGGAGAAAACCGCAAATAATGTAGGGCCATTTTCTTTCTTTCCATCTACGAAATGATAACTACATACCTCTTCCAGGTTCTTCAAGGCACCTAAAATAATAATTCACGTAACTAACAAAATCAAGTGTAACAATTTCATTACTTACCTTAGAGCCTTTGTCGATTTCCGTCTTTCTTTAGGGTCCTTAGGCAATCGAAAAAAATGGCATGTTTCCTTTACATTGTAATGTTTACAACCATATGTCATCCTAGCACTAAAAAGGAGATGTGAATAAATAAATTATACAATAGAATATAAAAGTTTAAAGAAATAAAGATAAATAAAGATCTAATTATGATTCATTATTTTAAGGTTATATGTGCATGTTAGAAATTTCAAAATTTGCCTAAAGTTAATAACAAAAATATTATAAATTTTATATGAGTTAAATCCTTACACAATCAGTATTTAGTTTATTACATGCCAAAAGGTAAAAAAGTTTCTAATTAGGAAATAAAGATCTAATTATGATTCATTGTTTTAGGGTTATATTTGCATGTTAGAAAGTTCAAAATTTGCTCAAAGTTGGTAACAAAAATATGATAAATTTGATATGAATTAAATCTTTACATAATCGTTATTTAGTATATTACCTACCTGAACGTAGAATATCCCAAAAGACAATATAATCAACAAAATAAAATTTACAATACATTCAATATAAACGTCAAATTCTTTGTTTGGGTTCAGAATCACTCAACCGTAACAAAAATGACATATGTGACGTCACACTAATTATGCGTATTGAAGTACGTATATTTCATATACAGAGTAAAAGTCTCCATATTGTTAGAAAGAAAGATATAATAATTTCATCATCATCAACTAAAGAAAGAGAAAGAGGTTTGTGTTGAAAGAAAGAGCGAGAAGGAGAGGTTCTGTATTTAAAGTTTATAAGGAAGTTTATAAGTTTAGCAGTTACATTTCTATTACTTCTTACTATAAAACTTGGAGATAGGTAATGGTGACCCTTATAGATCGCGCCATTTAAGCTCTTTAAGTGGTATAAAGTGGTAATTGAAAAGCTTTCATGGAAAATATTCATTACTAAAGTTTTTATAATTCGGTGATGGTGATATTCAGAGTACCTTTACAAAACAAAAATTGTTCATTGGGTGTCGTGTGCTAAAAGAAGCTGCTGTTCTAGAGATGGTGTTGACAAGAAGAAATTAACGGGAATAACATTTCATACGTAGCGTAAACAACAAACAGCTAATTAAATGTTTTTTAAATATATTCTGGTTATATACAGGGTGTAATTAGTTTCATGTCATTAAAAAAAAACTGGTGGTAGGAAACAAGACAAACAAAAAAAGGTAATTCTGGAGAATAACGGGGCATTGGAATTTTCGCGTAATTTTTTCAGGGTACACTAATTTGGGGTCGTAGAACACGAATCTGAAGTCGGTTTTCAATGCAAATGCATAGTTTTTCCAAAAAAAACTTTTGAAATTTCCCACCATAACCGATTCGGATCCTGTAGGTGCTTTTTAGAACAATGCACTTTTTACGCACTGAAAAAATAAATACTTTTTCATAATAATACATAGTATAAATAGTAATATTATTTATCAGAATGCGGAACTCCGTTATTTGACAGATCAGCCATAAGTTTGTCGCGCATGCGTGTCAAAATACCCTGAAAAGTTGGTGTCTCAAGACACAACAGAGAAATTCATTTTATAAATAGGTACATATAATTTAAATAATACTTAATGCTTTTATGATCGTCGCCAATACCAAAAACTGGTGTTTTATTAAGAATATTTTCAATACATGTGTCCCAAATTGGTTTACTTATATTTTCTTCAACTTTCTCTTCATATTCACATATATTTATTGATTTCACATTATCATTGTAATTCATATTACCACTGTAACCAAGATCTTTCAATGTTATTCTCAAGATGTTTAAATTATGCTTTGTATACTATAGTACAGACAAATTAGCAATTTAGGGTAACAAAAATTAATAAAAGGATCATCTCTGGGATTTAAATAGGTAATAACCTGGAGAATGAGATGATGCATTTTTTGCACTTCCAAGTTCCGGGAAAATTCAAAAAAATTTGGAAAAACTTTTTGATTTCGGCCAAAATAATGAAAATGTAGAAACAAGTTCCCAACAAAAGTTGTAGCTTGTCTTTTTCTCTACAAAAAAGATCTTTACAAATTTTTGACCTACTTAAGCCGTTTAGAAGATAAATCGAGTTTTCCACTTATAGTTTTAAGCCGCTTCGAAATGCGCAAGAAATGAGAACTCTCCAGGAGTTTCGTACGACCGGGCTCATCGATCGATAATTTTACTATTCAGAGCCCCTAAAAAAAAATGAAAATAACAAAATGTAGAGAAAAGTCTCAGCTTTAATGTGGAACTAATCACAAAATTCATACAAAATTTTATCAAGAGAAAGTGTCAGAAGATGGTTTAGTGAACTTTGCACAGTTGATTCACAGATTTATTCATATCTTTGCCAGGAGTCGTTAGAATAATTCATTTTGCTTATATATTCTTATATAATGATATATTAATCCAATTAACATTTTATTGCAATTACTTTTGTTGGAAAAATATGCATTGCGATCAAAATAGAGAGTATATTTCTCATCGATCAATCACCTCCAAATTTTGGAGTCAATTCGCTATATCTTAAGTAATAATAATAGCACAGTCTTAATTTTTGGATTATAAGTACAATAAAACATATTCTTTGGAATGACTTTATAGTTTTTTAAATGCGCGCAGTACTTTTTGAATTTGTCTACATTATTCATACACGTTCAGAAAATTCACAATTATACAGTAAAACATATACAACTTATTTGTTTCTTAACATTCTTCAATGAAATTTTCACGAAATATAGATTAAAGTGCGTGGAATCGAATTCATGCAGTGAAAAAGCACCCATTGTTACGGGAGAAATAGGCAGGATGCATAAAACTCAAAGATGTGAATAAATCAACTGTATAAAGTTTACTAACCCATCTTCTAACACTTTTTTCTCTATGATAAAAATTTGTATGAATTTTGTGATTAGTTCCACATTAAAGCTGACTTTTCTCTACATTTTACGTTCATTTTTTTTAGCGGCTCTCAATAGTAATAATTACCGATCGATATGTCCGGTCGTATAAAACTCCCAGAGAATTCTCATTTTCCGCGCATTTCTGAGCGGCTCAAAACTATAAGTGGAAAACTGGATTTATCTCCTAAACGGCTTAAGACAAAAATTGGCAAAGACCTATTTTGTAGAGAAAGAGACGAACTACAAATTTTGTTGAAAACTTTTTTCTGTATTTTTATTATTTTAACCGTTAGAGCAAGAAAACCGAAAATCAAAAAGTTTTTCCAATTTTTTTTTAATTTTCCCGGAACTTGGAAGTGCAAAGAATGCATCATTCCATTCTATAGGCAACTACTTAAATCCCAGAGATGATTCTTTTATTAATTTTTGCGAGGTTTTTACATTTTGCCTTCATTGCCTGTACTAATAAATGATTTTACAAATATCTTAATGAGAAGTGGAATTATTGAGTATCACTTTTTCAAAAGTAGTTTTCAAGAAATAGTGCATTTCCTCATGAATGGTAGTTCTGAAATACCTTCCACTACAATTTACCTCGATTAGGGCATTTGCTTATCAATGAGAGAACTAGCACATACTCCCACCACTCCATTGTTAGGGCATTTATCTATCAATGAGATAACTACAACATAAGCCCCACCACATCACCTGTACCCACCACTCAATTCCTTTCCTTTTTCAATAAGGGTATTTATCTATCAATGAGATAATTAAAACCACTCCATTTCCTTCCTTTTTCAGTTAGGGTACATATCTATCAATGAGAGAACTAAGACGTACCCTCCCACACATCACCAGTACCCCCCACCACACCACCCCACATGCCAATCTCAGATTGGTGGGGGTGGTGTGGTGGAGGGTGCTGGTGATGTGGTATGTTTCAGTTCTCTAGTTATTACCCTACTAAGTCAATGGTGCTTTAATAACATGAACACTGTCAGTCAATAATTTTTTTGTGAATCCATCAGTCCCAGATGAATTTGAAGACTTTATTGTAAATAATGCTTTTAAAATCTTCATCACTGACTACATCCATGTAAAAAGAATTTGGTATTCTCAGTAGTAGTGAAAGGCAGAGATAAATTTTCACCAAAATGCTCGTTGAATTTGTTTTGAGAAACTGTACTAAAATGAGTTGCAAATTTATTTGAAACTAATAATTTTACACCATTCTCAACTAATTCAATGTTTATAGTTTTAGATGTTTTCTCTAGCTACTACACACAATTTTCCGTGTTTCTTAAAAACCCATCTATAGAAGAAAGTGTTTTATTATTATTAAACTATGATTGAGCATTCTTGGTGTTTCGTTTAAATCGACGTTTTTGTTTATATACAAATTTTTACGTTTTGTAGTACCTAAATTAATAGCTAACCAGTGATAACACAGGCCTGCATGAAATTTGTGATGACGTGATTTTTGTTTGTTAAGCTCAGTTTTTATATAGAAATAACTAATTAAATACCATTGGGCTCCATCACCCACAGAATTTTTTTTCCCAAAAAAAAAGAAAAAAATATTAAAAACATCTTTGACATAATGGCACTGTTTTTGCTTCTGTTCCTGTCGGCCATTCAGTTCATTTAAAGGAAAACTATGAAAATTTAGAGGAATTACTTTTAAGAATACAATATAAAGATCACAACTGGGAATTGTGTGGAGATCTAAAAATTTTAGGCCTTCTCTTGGGTCAGCAGTCTGGATTTACTAAATTTCCATGTTTCCTGTGCGAGTGGGATAGCAGGAACCGAGAACAGCATTGGATAAAAAGAGACTGGCCACAAAGAAAGACTTTAACACCTGAAACCAAAAATGTAATTCGCGAAAGTCTTATTGACCCTAAAAAAGTTTTATTTCCACCACTTCACATAAAATTTGGACTTATGAAACAATTTGTTAAGGCATTAAACAAAGAAGGAAATTGTTTTAAATATTTGTGTAACACATTTACGGCTCTGTCAGAGGCAAAATTAAAGGAGGGAATCTTTGTAGGGCCGCAGATCCTGCTTGATGAAAGATAGAGAATTTGAAAATGTAATGGAAGATAAGGAAAAACATGCATGGAATGCTTTTAAAGAAGTTGTACATAACTTTCTAGGGAATTATAAAGATAGAAACTATGTTGAGATCGTTGAAAATATGCTGGAAAAATTCAGGATTCTTGGTTGCAATATGAGCATAAAAATTCACTTTTTACATTCCCATTTGGACTATTTCCCGGAAAATCTTGGGGACGTGAGTGAAGAGCAAGGTGAAAGATTTCATCAAGATATTAAAGAGGTGGAAAAAAGATACCAGGGGCGCTGGGACGCAAAAATGATGGCCGATTACTGTTGGACATTGAGGAAAGATCTTCCTTTAGCTGAATATGACAGAAAAACAACAAAAAGAAGCTTTTCTGAAAAAAGAAAACGGTTTTTTAAGAAGCGTAAAGAATAAACAACTATTCCAAATAGTTTCAATGTCTATATCTTGTATGTTTTGTATTTTTCTCTTTAATATGTTATAAAACTAGCTTATAAATGAAATAAATCGTGTTTTTCTAAATTTCTTGATTTTGCTGGTTTGAAAAATAACCTTACGTGATACAAAAAAACTGAAAGCAGATTTGAAATCAGTGCTACCCAATTACCAAAAAACAGTTAAAATTTTTAAATCAACTTTGAAAATGTTATCAAATGCAGGCCTGTGTAATTATTTAGAACGGCTTTTTCATTTGTAAGTTCTTTGGTGAACTATACTTATTGTCTCTTTTCATTTTATTAATAACTAGACATGTATTACCCAAGACTAGCTGTAAATAGTACACAAAAGAACTAAAACTACTATCTAAATTTTCAATGTTATATAAAAATTACCAATCTATTACGTTCACATCAACTAAACATTCTAGTGTTAAATTCATTGAAGCACCTAATTGGTAAAACAGTATTACATTCTTCACTCTGCACTGAGGTTCAGAGAACTGAAGAGATATACACATAATGATCCGCTATACAAGGATCCAATAATAATTATTCTCACGTTACCATCATTACCATCGAATAATTCAGAAATGGTTTCGAGATACAAAAAGGAAAACCAAACAGTTTATACATCCTCTAAGTATTACAGTCTTTGTATTGAAATCAACAGCTTTAAGAAATCAGATACCTATAGGAAAAGACAAAGCAATTTAACACAACTTGTAACTGGACGGCATTAAACAGAAAGGAGCCAACCCACAAAATTAAAAAAAAATGTTTCTTAATTTATTTAAATGTAGAATATCGTAATGTGTGTTCAGCTGAAAAAGTCCAACTTATTTTCCATATATGAATTTGATGGTGTAGTTTCAATATTGTAATTAAGATGCAAAACCTTTCTTTGCAAGCTTGTTTCTTGATTTTAGCTGAGGGTATTGGTTCCTTTCTGTTTAACAGGTCTATTCTGTAACATTTTGATTAAGTTTTAACGGCAAGGTCACTGTTAAAATAGTTAGCGGAATGAGGTTAACGGTTAGTGGTATTCTGTATACTTTTTTTAAAGTTAAATTTAACCAACATCGTTTAAAATTAGAGGCGACTTTGGACATGCCACTAAAATTTAACAGTACCGTTAAAGAGGTAAAAACACCGTATTTTATTTGTTGGTTCATAAAATTTCGTATAATATATCATTCAGTAAATGGCACTTTATTTAAGAAACTGGTGGGAACATTCAAAATACAGAAACAAAATTTTTAATCTCAACTTTGAAATGATTTGCCAACCGAAAATTTTTTATTTCTCTGACTTTTCACTAGAATAAAATGTTTGTAGATGAGTTTGAGATTCTGTTGACGACCCATTTTCTTGTTTATATCCAGTAATTTTCTTTCCGCCTTCAAATAATTGTGATCATAACCTCAAATAGAAGCGCGGGTTCTGTTTGACGATAATTTATGCGGGAGGTATTCAGTTTTATCTGCTTGTATTATATATTTTGTGGGATTCTTATTCGTCTTAACTTAATACTCTACTCCTCATTCAAAGACTTCCCAGCTCTCACTAGGTTTGTTTTTAATTTGACCTTGAGCATATAATATAAGGGAAAGAAATAACTGGTCGTTAAAAGCTATGACTAACGGGTCCGTTAAATGGTCGTATACAGAATAGAAAAATCAGTTATTATTTTTAACGTACCGTTAAAATTAAAATTTTAGCAGGACGTTTATTTTTAACCAAAAAATTACAGAATAGACCTGTAATGCTGTCCAACTGAGGTATGCTCACAGTGCCTTCAAATGTGAAAAACATAGAAGAATGTTTTATTTCAATAGAAAACATTGCCTCTACTTGTTAATAGCGCCGCGCCAACTTAGAGGCATGAAAATATTAAAGTTGTTTTAAAATTCACTCGAATATCTTTTCTACATGTTCACTATTAACTAAAAATTATAAGGTCAGTTTGCTAATTGAGGAAAGTTTATGTACCAGTAAATGTTTTGCAAGGCAAGTACTGCTTTTTTCTTGATACAAACAACATTCACATTTCTACATTGTTGTTTCTGATGGGTTCTTATGCTTCACCAAATGTTTTCTGAGGTCACCTTTATACCTTGTTTGAAATGAACAAGAGGCACATTTGTACATTGTTACTTCTGATGGATCCTTGTGGAGCAGTATATGTGATCTAAGGTTCCCTTTCAGTCTCGATTTATATGAACAAGTCCCACATTTATACATTGTTACTTCTGATGGATCTTTATGCTTCAGCAAATGTGTTTTGAGGGTGCTTTTATGTCTTGTTTGGAATGAACAAGAATCACATTTATACATTGTTCCTTCTGATGGCTCCTTATGTACCAGTAAATGTGTTTTGAAGTATTTTTTATATTTTGTCTGATATAAACAAGAGTCACATTTGTATATTGTTACTTCTGATGGATCCTTATGCTTCAGCAAATGTGTTTTGAGGTAATATTTATGTTTTGTCTGAAATAAACAAGAGTCACATTTGTACATTTTTACTTCTGATGGATCTTTATGCGTCAGCAAATGTGTATTGAGGGTGTTTTTACGTCTTGTTTGAAATGAACAAGAATCACATTTATACATTGTTCCTTCTGATGGCTCCTTATGTGCCAGTAAATGTGTTTTGAAGTAATTTTTATATTTTGTCTGATATAAACAAGAGTCACATTTGTATATTGTTACTTCTGATGGATCCTTATGCTTCAGCAAATGTGTTTTGAGGTAATTTTTAGATTTTGTCTGAAATAAACAAGAGTCACATTTGTATATTGTTACTTCTGATGGATCCTTATGCTTCACCAAATGTTTTCCGAGGTCACCTTTATACCTTGTTCGAAATGAACAAGAGGCACATTTGTACATTGTTACTTCTGATGGATCCTTGTGGAGCAGTAGATGTGATCTAAGGTTCCCTTTCAGTCTTGATTTATATGGACAAGTCCCACATTTATACATTGTTACCTCTGATGGATCTTTATGCTTCAGCAAATGTGTTTTGAGGGTGTTTTTATGTCTTGTTTGAAATGAACAAGAATCACATTTATACATTGTTCCTTCCGATGGCTCCTTATGTACCAGTAAATGTGTTTTGAAGTAATCTTTATATCTTGTCTGAAATGAACAAGCGTCACATTTGTATATTTTTAGTTCTGATGGATCCTTATGCTTCAACAAATGTGTTTTGAGGTAATCTTTACGTTTTGTCTGAAATAAACAAGAGTCACATTTGTACATTTTTACTTCTGATGGTTCTTTATGCTGCACCAAATGATATTTGAAGGCTTTTTTATGCTTTGTTTGAAATGAACAAGAGTTACATTTGTACATTGTTACTTCTGATGGATCCTTGTGGAGCAGTAGATGTGATCTAAGGTTCC
The DNA here is from genome assembly GCA_963583905.1 of Stenurella melanura. NCBI lineage: Eukaryota > Metazoa > Arthropoda > Insecta > Coleoptera > Cerambycidae > Stenurella > Stenurella melanura. Next base: position 120,160,112 of record OY757315.1, read on the forward strand.
CTTTCAGTCTCGATTTATATGGACAAGTTCCACATTTATACATTGTTACTTCTGATGGATCCTTATGATTCCCCAAATGTATTTTGAGGTTACCTTTATATCTTGTCTGGTATGAACACGAGACACATTTGTACATTGATACTTCCGATGGATCTTTATGGTTCACCAAATGTGTTTTGAGGTAACGTTTCGATCTTGTCTGAAATGAGCAAGAGGCACACTTGTACATTGTGACTTCTGATGCATCCTTGTGCATAAGCAAATATTCTTTAATCTCGTTTTTATGTGTGGTCTGACATGAACAGGAGTCACATTTGTGACTTTTACACATTATCAAATGTTGTTTGGGGCTGGCTGTACATTTTGTCTGAAAAGACCAAAAATCACATTAGCACATTATCTTTTCAGATAATTTATTTCATGAGAAGATTACAATTGTGTACACTCATCAGTAAAAAACATTGAAAAATTGCATCTAAGGTAAAAAACTTACAAAAATATAAGTATACAAACAACACAGTAGAAAATAAAATGAATAATAATATAAAACGATGAAAACGCACAAGGCAATTGAGAAAAATACTTCATGGAACATATAAAATATACATGTCAGTACAACAAAAATTGAAAATTAGGAGATGATTGTGAGATGTGCTGATATAATCAATAAATTCTTAGACAATACAAAAAACATTTTCTTTCAGATAACTTCTATAAGAAACTTTTTTTTCTAAATGCCTCCATTCATTTGGTAGCAGATTATATAATTTTACTGATAAATATCTGAAACTGAAATTTTTTTGAACATTTAGGAATTTCTTTACAGGGGAAAGTCACAAGCATTGTAAAAGGCTTAGGAGTCCTTGGCGACAACTAAGTGTAGAGTAATTTAAAAATGATCTATTAGCTCGAAGTGAGGAAAGGCTCTTGGACAATCTACAATGAGCTTTTCAATATTTTAAAACCAATGTCCATTATTATGTATTGATACTGATCCCAGAAAAGATTGCTAAGACTAAAGTTCAACCTAAATAGTAGATCTAGTTGTAAGGAATTATTTAAGAAATAAAATATTTTTACAGTCCCTAGCAATTATATCTAGAAATGTTTGGTATTTGCAAAAATTACTTTTTACTCTTTTTCCACCTCTGCGGATAATCATTTGTATAATACAAGACATAAAGATCTTTTAGTTGTACTGTTAATTTACCCAGGAAATGTGTTGAAGTAAAAAAACTTAAGAAATTAAAAACAATTATCATAAACAAAAAATCATTGACTTAACCAAGTTTATCATAAAAAGAAGGATTGATGCCCAAACATGTAAAAACATGTTTGGGCATCAATCCCTTGATGAAAGAACGCATACATTCTTTTTTACAATCTGCACTCAAATGTGTCCTCTGGGCGACCTCATTGAGACAAACCTCATTTTCTTTCAAAATTGCCCAAACTTTATAATTTCGAAAGTGCCACAAGACGATATTTTTCGAAAGTCGACTAAAGTATGGTGGAGAAGGAAGTAGCGTCGAGCTCATATCAAAGCAAAAATTTGAAAAATTTCATAAGGCATGCGTCACAAAAACAGCAAACAGATTGTACAGTCCTGTTCTCAGGGTAGAATATTCCCACTACAATGCACATTGATCAGAATAGCCAATATCAAAGTTTGAGGAAAAATTTCCTTAGATCAAATATTTATGTAAAATCGACTTTGGCGGGCAACGCCCAGATGTAACGCCTTGCCATCAGTGGTGCTCTCTGATCTACCTTGTTTTATATGCAATTAACTAACCAGAATTGAATATCTATTTTTATACTTATTAACGAAAATATATTTTGAATTCAACTTTTTATTTTATCCACTAGATCTGCATGCATTTTATAATGTTGGAGTGAAGTCGTTCAGGGTGGCCGCCAGTGATTGGCTGCTTGTGCGGTTGGGGGTGTAACTGTTATTGAACCCAGTAAAATGATCCATTTAAAAAATATACAGATTACTAAGAAATTAATTTCAGACCAAAATTCTCATGAAAAAAATCGACTTTGAAATATCATCAGTTTACAAAAGACCAATATCCACCTTTGGCATCGTCTTTCATTGAAATCTGCATTAAAAATTATCTCACTAAAAATTACCCAAAAATTGACTTGGAAAAATTTTTCATCGCCAGGACGACAGTCAATCGCCTTTGGGCTCCGTCGTTAGAAAAATGAATATTTTCGAAAGTATTCAAAAACTTGACTTTCAAAAATTTCAAGATGCACGGGGCAAAAAACCTCTGTCTGATAAATTTTTCGAAAGTACAACGAATTTAATTTTTCCAAAGTATCACGAATTTGGTTTTCGAAAGTACCACGAAGAGAATTGCACAGGGTGCCCTGACAGCCTAATAGTTTATGCCAAAGTCTCAAGTTCATTGGACAAAAAATGTCTTCAAAAACTCATTTGAATAGATATAGATTTAAGAAGTGATGTCATGATATCATATTTTTCCACATAACTCAAGAACGGCTCGAGATAAATTTAAAATCTGAAATTTGTTGTGATTTGTTCCTCATCGAGGACTACCCCGTGGTATGGGTGGCACCCATGTCCCTAATGCCCTTATGGTTGAGAAATTCTTATCTAAACGAAGTTTGATTCACTAGTTTATATTTAAAAACTTTCCTTTCTCGTCTCCAATTCACTCTTATTTAACTAAATACATTGAACACCATTTCAGGTGCTTGACTTTCAAGAAGAACATTTTTTAATACACAGGTAACGAAATTCTTCAATTATTATAATATAAATGACAAATCAAATACACGTTACACTGCATGATCTATTATTTTCCTGCCTGGGCGGAATGAGGCTAAACTTGTCTACTGAGCAACCCCAACATAATTAGCGATTGCTGTATCTATATTGATCCAGCATTAAATCAAGTAATAGCCAACATTATGTTCTGTTTGGGTATTGCTTGATATGAATAAGAGCTTATTTGCATGTTGTTACCTCTAAAGGATCCTTATGTTTCTGTAAATTTTCTTCGACGTGATGTGTACATTTTGTCTCACATGAGCAAGAGTCACAGTCCTGTGTTCTATGTAACCTTGTAGCAATTTCCTGATTTGGCAAAACAACACCTGCTTCATTCCTAAAAATTATAAAAATTGTTATCACCTCAACGTAACACACAACATTCGTTCGGGGAATACTGTCTCGAAATGATTAATCAGTATTAGTATCCTGGTAATATTCTTACAATATATACTGACATGTATTTTTATATTTGAGATAATAATTAGCTTAAAACTGAAATTATAAAACATAAGACGAAAAGTAAAAAGTAATAATTGTAGTAGCTCAAAGATATCAACTCTCAGACTTTGAAGTGGAATTAAATAATTATTACAAGAGTTTGCATTTACTGCTAAGAAATCAAAATTTGAAGCAGATTAAGTCAAAAACATCATTAAAATTCAAGTAGGTTTAAGAATTGTTAAAAGTAGATTAAATATAAAGCTTAACCAATAAATAAAGGAAGCTATTAGTGCAAAATTAATTAAAAAAGTGATACAAACCAAAATTTGAATTGATATAAGGTCATGATAGTGATTGTGACAGAATTAATTTCCTAACAAATGTCAGAGACTGACAGTATAGAATGCTTGCCAACATCAATAAGAATGACAAGAAATTATTAAAAAGAAGCAAGCAGGGAAAAAAACAAGGGAAGGGATCAATAGTTACAACGAGAGGAGAAAAAATATTTTTTTCGAGAATAGAAAAGCAAAAGTATATATAAAAAAAGTTAATCAAAGTAAAAGAAGAGAAGATAAGAATAAGAAAAACAAGGATAGAAAATGATAAAATAAATATATGGAATTAAAGATTATTTAAGTAGAAATAAACTAAGGTGAAGAAGAAATAAGCAAGTAAAGAATAGACATAATAAATGTAAACGTGAAGAAACGAAAATAATGATTTGGACAGAATAAACATAGTTTTAGCAAGTCAAAATAAGTTAGAATAAAGAAGAAATAATAATACTGCGGAGTGAATCTATAGAAACAGAAGGAAAAGGAAATCCGAAGAGAATACAAACTAGTAATAATAATTATATGCAAAAATAAAGAAAGAGAAGTTAGAGAAAACAGGGAAACAGAACGAGATGAAGACAACAACATTATATTGATGGTAAAAAATGGGAACAAAATAGGAAAATCAGAAACGAAATAATGAAATAAAAAAAGAAATATAAGAATAGGAGGAATAGAGGTAATGAAGTAAAGAATAGTATAAACTGAATGATTAAAAAGTGTAAGAACTAAGAAAAAGAAGTGAAGTAAGTTTATTGATAATAATTGACAGTTGTAATAAACATTTTATGACAATTTGACATATGATAAAATAGGCTAAGTTAGCTAGTTAGGGTATTAGGAATTCTTAAATAAGAAATACTGAAACAATATTAATGATGTTGAATTTAATACTTATAATAAACATTTAAATATTAAAAAAAAGTTATTTAGCTTTCAAGAATATCAAGCAACTTAAAATTTAAATTAAAAATAAAAAAAATATTTGAATAATAGTAATCCACCAAGAACCCTGAGATGAGAGTCACAAAAAAAATTAACAAATAAGAGGTAAAATTCATCGTTAAAAAAAAAAAACTATTACACCCTTATCTGAGCATAACAATAAAGGTAAGCAAAGAAAATTTATTACTAACAAAAAAAAATAATATTATAGAGTCAGATTAGGGAGAATGTAATAATACACATTCTGCCAAACATTAATGTAATACTCGTTGGAAAATATTATAAAGGGCATAAATCAAGAATGTCTTCCACCTCATCTACATCTTGTCTACAGGCAAGTTCTGATGTGTGAGCACTGGGTAGTTTACAGCTATTACACAATATGCTGAAACCCATGACAAAAATGTTTCTAGTCGGAACTGTGTGAGGTGGAAATCGAAGTTGATATTCTTCATGCAACCACAGCACAGGTATTCCCACTGTAATAATAATAATAATACATATTAATACTTATGCTGTCCCTAGTCTGGCATATTCATTTGGAATATTGAAATACTCAGATACAAACCTGGAAGAACTGGATAGAATGACGCACACCACGCTTACAAAATTCAGGATGCACGACCCAAAAATTGCAGTGAACGGTTATATATGGCACGCACGCAAGGAAGAAGGGGTCTAATCAATCTCCACAAGATCTGCAAAACCCAGGAGAAAAACATGCGATCGTATTTCTTTAATTCTGACAGGGTGTTCATTAGGAAAATTGTGGAATGCGACAACGGATATTCACCACTAAACCTCAAAGATCCGTGCAAATGAAGACATCCAGGAATCGTGGCAAGATAAGGTACTTCACAAGAATTATCCCACGGCTTTAACCCATTAACGCCGTGCGTTGCCATATGGCAACGGTAAACACATTTCATTTTCATATCACCTCTGTATGTTATACGTGCCGATAAGATAAAGATAAAGATAAAGATAAATTTATTCGTCATTAAAATGTTACAATTGCTACCTTGTAAAACTTATCAGACTAGTCAAAAATGATATCATTCACACATCTTCCATACTATGCATACTAACAATTTTCATCCATCAACTCATTCAGTAGGTTATTACACCACATGCACATAAAATATAAAATGTGATAAAATATAATATTAATATAAATGACGTAAAATATAATATTAATATAAATGACATACCTAGTAATAAGAAATATAAATAAAATAAGAACAACATATGGCAATGACATAGTAATACATAATATTTACACTACCCAGATAGCATTTATTATTCCACGAATGTACATTTTGCATTCCTAATGTTCTAATTGCATACTGTACTAGCCATGTATGTTCCCCCAACATTCTCATATAAATAATATTTTCATATACAATATGAATATACATACGATATGGATCGAACATACACAAAAGTTTATGTTCATAGTCGCATGTACTATGTATACATGTCAGGGAATGTTCTTCGTATATGTGTTCATGTACATCGTATAAACGTTCGTCGATGATTTTATCTGTATGATAGAGGTGTACATTTTGTAGAAATATTTGGATCGCATGAACTAATAAAAATAAAACTGCATCACAACTGATGAGACTACCTATTGCTACTTTTATATAGTATCTACTTTAACCTTAATTATAATAAAAATAAATAAATGTTTTTCTATTCAGATTTGATTTAAGTACATTTATAATCATTCCCTGTCCAGTGGTGAATAACATCCATTTGATAAATTTTAAATCGTTGGCAAAATTGTAGATGTGAAATATGATTTAAATTTTGAATTCAAACTAGGCTTCTGATCGCGCGCCACGGTCCCTAGGTTAGTGCGCATGCTCAATATTCTCATTCTATTCCGCTAGGCCTCTGCTGTCAAAATGTCAAATGTCGATTTCAATTTGTTTATGGTTTGTGTTTTGTTTGCCTATGATTATTACTACATACTTAATGACATTGCAGTAAGTATTTTACAATAATTATGTACAATAATATAACTACCACATAGTTTAAGGTCCCCTTTATTGTCATTTGCAGATATTTTAATTTATGTTTAGACACGACTAAAGTTGAATGTACTTACACTTACCTATCCCTTTGTACTTTTATCAAAGATTAGGTCTAATCTTTGCTTTTATTGTAATGCGAATAATGATGTTTGTAGGCATCGATTTTTGGGAAAAAAACGGAGGTGGTTTAATTCGAAGTGACTCGTTCCACGAAAAGAAGTTTGGTGGTCGCCATTTAAACGGAAACAATTTGATAAATCATTGAAAAACAAGAGAGATCCCATATGAAGCGTGGACACTATAAATCTTGTTTTCAAGGAGGTAGGTTCGATCAATTTCAATATTAAGGAGCTTTTATTTATGTAAATCACAACCATCGGTCTTGATTGCAACATATAAGTTGTCATATTTGTACTAATTTGCTTTATACCTATTATAGAAGATTATAAGCTGCAGTTAAATTGAAAAGAGCAGAACTCACATCGGATATACAGAGTGAACAAAAACGAATCAAAGGACTATGTACAAAAAGCAAATTATTCCTCCCAAAAGATTATTATGAGATGAAGATAGTGATATCGAAGAACATATTGGAAGACGTCGACTTCTCAAAGTGAAATAAATTTTGCTGTTACTAGAAGTTGAGGGAAAATATGTTGTTCTTCTAATAACTTTGGTAGGTATTAAAATCACAAGTACAAATATTTCCGAATTCCAAAAAAATACCTGTTTTGTAAATTAATAATATCAATTTGTTTAATTTGTTTTTGATTATTTTTATTTTTTTCTGCAAGATGTTTGTAAGATGTTATATTTTTCAACTTTATTATGGCCAGTTTTTAAAGTGAAACAAATATTCAAATATGCTCTCGTTTCTTTTACAGTTGGAACTAGCATGCGTATCCCCACCTCCTCTAAACAGGAAGAGAATACCTTCTCCGAAAAATTGGAAAAGCCAAAAGAAAGTATTCATAGCCAATAGCAGCAGTCACAGATCGTGTGTTGAGAATGCCAAGTGGAATATCGCAATTACATCAGCATCGGCAACATCTAGACACTGGTTTTGGAAATGTAAGCCCTCCAATTTTTACTATTTTTTATTTACTGGCAAAACGTTGGTTATAGAAAAATATGACAGTTCATAAGTAGCAAAGAACAGTTTGTTATTAACAAAATATCAATTTAAATTCTTGACACAATTGTTTTCTATTATTGCAATTCATTTTTGTATAGTAGACGCAATCGTTATAGTGGCTCAACGGGTGAAAGTATAATAAAGACGGAAAATGTTATTCTTGCCAGTTAAACCTCGGCTTGTGTCTCACTCGTAGAGTCACTGTAACGATTGCGTCTACTATAACAAAAAATAAAAATATATTTAAAGTAGCACCAACTGTTTTATTTATACCTCTTCCTATTTTATAATTCAAGATGCATAATTGTTACAACAATAATTAGTAGTTAATAGAATAGAATAGAATCATGTTTTACTCTGGACAATTTAAAACACGATTTGAATTAGATAAAACTTTAAGCTAACGTAATATGATCATCAGAAATAATGTGTTAAATTTGATTTTAGAGTTGAAATTTTCAGTGATAAATGTTTGATGTATTTTAAAATGATTTTGAACAGATCTTGTATAAACGTAAAACTAATTTTTTTACAAATGATATTCTTGGGTGTTTGTAAAGTACTGTTACAACAAATTCAGCATTTGTGTGCTCTATTCAAACAAAATTTGATCGATAAACCATGATTGACTTTAATTGAAAACTAGTGGTAAAAACAAATTTTCTGTGCATACATTCCACATTTACTTACATAATGTTCTTCACGAGGAATGTGTATTGTGGAAAATTAGAATAAGTAATAATTGACTGTAACAATTAAATACTAAAATTAGATACTGGATTTATCATATGCAAGTATTTCACTCATACCATGTATTCTCTTCAGAGTTTAATTATTATAATAATTTATTATTTATTGAAATCATAGATGAGTGGCTGCTTCATCATGAACATACTCAGAATGAAGCAGCGACTCATCTATGATTACAGTAAGTCATAAATTATTGTAGTAATTAAACTCTGAAAAAGATACATGGCATGAGTGAAGTATTTATAGCTGCCACTGATACATAATGGTCATTCCTACGAAGGTAGTACGCGTATACCGTGAACGTGCAGTGTACATTATGAATGTAGCATGGACCTTCCTCCTATATACCTCATGTATCTAGCAATATTTCAATATACCTTTTTGGTTCATATCAAGTACCATTTTGGTTCATGGGAATGTTGTGGGAATCTTATTCGGATGTTGAGAAGCGGTCATCTGTACGTCTCTCTGACATTCAGATTATATACATTACATGCAAAATGAATATTCATTCTTAGTTCCTTGGTACATAAAGTACATTCCGAGCACATGCTCTGAATGCAAAAATGCTATATGGGTATTATCAGAAGAGAGAAGAATACATTTTCTATATTATGGCTATTGAGGACTAAAATTCAATGGTTTAGAAAATCTTCCACTGTATAAAAAGCATTGTCTATTAAGTGCTTAGATAATGTATGTTTGAATTTATTAAAATTATCAATGACACCAAACATGTTCACAAAATGATTATAACAGATGATCCCTCTGTATATGTGCGAATTTTGACCTATACTCAAGCGTGAATAAGGTACGTGTAAATCATGTCTCTGTCGAGTATTATATTTATGAATCATTTCATTTCTGATATAATTTAATTCATCTTTTTTTATGTTTAGTATTATTAAATATATGTATAAGCATGGTAAAGTCAAAATCTCCATGTTAATGAATAATTCTTTACAGGAACTTCTTGGTCCTGCACACGCCATGCATCTAATTATTTTCTTTTGGATTATAAATACTTTTTCCATATGTGATGAATTTCCCCAAAACAGGAGACCGTAGCTCAATACTGAGTGAACCAGGCCGTAATAAGCCATCTTTAGTACATCAAGAGACACCGTTTCTCTTATTTGTCGAATTACAAAACATATGCTACTTAATTTGGATATAACAGTTTCAATATGCTTTTCCCAGGTTAACTTTTGATCAACCGTGATGCCAAGAAATTTTGTATTATTAACATGTTTAATAGAGAGGTGATTAATCTTTAGGTATAGAGAGAAGTCAAGATTAATATTTTTTTGTTGAAAAAGCATAAAGAAAGTTTTACTTATGTTTACTGACAATCCACTATTTATGCACCATCGGTAAAAGTTATTTGCACAAATGTTAGCTGTATTTATAGATTTCTGAAGCGTATTTTCGGCAATCAGTTGATTTGTATCATCAGCGTATATAATGGTTGTATTTTGATTGTTACATGAGAATTCTATATCACTCATAAAAATTATGAAAAATAGTGGACCCAGAATTGAGCCCTGGGGGACACCCGTAAATACTTCCTTTGGCTGTGATTGATATTCGTCTATCGTTACAATTTGGTATCGATTTTTTAAGTAAGACGCTGCCCAGTCGTTGGTAATACCTCTAACCCCAATGTGGTAAAGCTTGTCTAATAGCAGATCATGGTCTATTGTGTCAAATGCTCTGGTAAGATCAAAGTATAGAGCAATAGGATATTTTTTGTTATTTAGATGTTCATATATATTTTCACATAGTTCTGTTATGGCGGTTTCTGTGGATTTCTTATGTCTGAAACCATGTTGACAGTTCGGTAATAGTTTTTTTTGTTCTAGGAAAGAACTTAGTCTGATGTTATATGCATAGTCTATAACTTTTGCAAACTGCGATTGCAAACATAGATTTCTATAATTGCTTACGTCGTTTTTTGAGCCCTTGTTTTTAAATATTGGAATTGATTTAGATACTTTTAGTATTTCAGGATATTTTCCCATAGAAAAACTGACATTTATTATGTGAGATAGTGGAGCATTAATCAAATCATATACCACCTTTAGTGATTGTCCATGAATGCCATCGATACCTGCAGCGGTTTTTTTTGTAGTTTTACTAATAATTTCTGTTATCTCAATTGGGGTGGTTGGATGCAGAAAAAAGGTTGAAGTTATGATAGGGGTTAATATTAAGTTGTTTTTATTGAGCCTAATAGTTGTTATGTTCATGAAAAACTCGTTAAAGTACTCACATATTTGTTTCTTATTTGAGATGATTGTAGAATTTATGTTTAATTCAATGGGTGTCTTAGTTTTAGATCCTTTTTTTTTCTCATTAATTATTTTCCAGCTTTCTTTGCTGATATTGGAGGCATTACTTATTCTGTTATTATTATAATTTGATTTACTTATATTTACCGAGCTCTTGTAGAGAATTTTTAACTGTTCTAATCTTTCGATAACATATTCATTTTTTGTGGATTTTGCTATTTTAGTCATTTCACATATGGTTTGATGTAATTGTTTTATTTCAGTATTGAACCACGGTTTTCTGTTTTTATTGATAATAATTTTCTTGAGAGGAAACGCATTGTGAAAATGATATTTAAAAATGGAATAAAGTGAGTCAAATGCATTGTTTACATCATCCGATTCGTAGAGTTCTGTCCAGCTCTCAGATGCTATTAAATTTCTAAATATTGTCAGGTTTTCATCTGAATAATCACGCCCGTAAAACATGTTCAGTACCTCTGAGTCAGTTTTTGGTAGGTCAAAAAGACATAATTGAAATGTGTGATCTGATAGGTGTGTATCAGTGACATGAACTTCATCTACGATTATATTTGAGAAAATTGCGTCAATACTGGTTTTTGATGTGTTTGTTATACGTGTTGGTTGGTTTATATGATTTATCATTCCAAATTCATTAAATAGATTTGTTATTTTTTTAAGGTCTTTAGAGATAATTAATGAGTCTATGTTTATATCGCCACATACAATGTAATAGCAGTTACTTTTATAGATGTCACACATCAGATCATTCATTTTTTCAAGAAAAGTATTGACAGTACCCTTTGGTGTTCGGTATACCACAATTATAAATAACGTGGAGTTGCAATTTGAAATTTCATATGTGGCTATGGTTGCCTCAAAGTCTTTCTCAATACATTGGTGAAAAGCATATGGTTTAAGACACATTTCGGTTTTTGCAAAAATACAAACCCCTCCACGAATGTAATTAGTGCGACAAAAACTGTTTATTAGTGTGTACTTATTTATATTTAAATATTTGATTTCTGTTTGTGTGAGCCAGTGTTCTGAGAAACACACAATATCAACTGGGTAGAGTTCGAGTAGTACTTCTAACTGCAATATTTTTCCATTGATTCCTTGGATGTTGAGATGCAATACATTTAATTTATTTTTTTGTAATTGTCTCCTACACGTTGTGTCAGGATTTGAGTCTTGCTTTTTTCTGTTTAATTCTTCTGTCCTGTTATGTCTAAAAAAGAGTTTGTTCTTTCTTCAACTTCTCCTGTAATCACATCACGAATTTGGAATTTTTCATAATAACGTTTAAAGTCAAACCTTTTAAATCTCACTCCTATGGGCCAGAGCTTGGGGTTATAGAACTCATTTTTATGTTTAATGTCTGCAGCGACCATAAATTCCTTAAATTTGGTACCGTGCAGTGTTTTTAATTCCTTTACAATTAATTTGTCTTGTTCGATTTCGGTCTTTCCTCTTAAGTCATTTTTAATATCTTGTTCAGTGACATCTTGTTTTACCTTGTGTATGAACATCCATATTCTGGGATTTTCTCCTTTAAAATTGCATGTGTCATCTTCATTTTCTCCTTTGTGTTGTATTTTATGTTTCTTTTTCCTTCTGACCTCTCTCCATTCTTCATTGGGCCTCTTATTGTTGTCATCTATTTTAGTTTCACTTTCTGTCATTTCAGTGCTAGGGTTGAGAAACTTCTGTTGTTTATTCTGGTTATCTTTAGTGTCATTTGTTCTTAAGACTTCCGAATTCTTGGAGCCAGATCCTCTTAATGCGTCATTTTGTTGTTTTGTTATAGCTAGGTTTTTTTGGTGGATGTTTTTCTTAGGTGTACCTTTATGTTTTGAATCATTTTTTTCTTCGCCTTTTTTATTTGAATTCGAGTTTTGATTGTTATTACTTATTATTAATGCTTTCAATGTATCAACAGATTCCATAATTTGATGATAATTATGATCACAAGATTGTTTCAGGGAATTGAATTTCTCATTTAAGTCCTGATCTGCTGTGCCTTGCTTTTTTTGGCTCAGGTGGTGGCCGTTTCTTAGACTGGCGATTTCCGCTTCCATGTTTACAATTTTTTCCTTTAGTAGCATGTTGTTCTCTTTTAATTCTGCATTTAATTCTTTTAATATTTTGTTTTCCCTTTGTATGGATTTTTCAATTATAGAATCATTTTGGTTGTCATTACATGTTTCTAGGTTATCTTCATCATTATTCTGATTTTCTTCTGTTAAACTTTGTGTTTCACAGCAATTTTTGTTTTTCTTCAGAGCAGCTAGGGTGGAATATAGCTTTGCAATTTGTGCATTTAAATTTCTTATTTACCACTGTTTTTTTACAGTAGTTGCAGAGCTCACATGTATCGCACATAACCTCACAAATATATTGTGTAAGAGAGGAGGAATATGTTATTTCATGTGTCAAACATGCCTAACTTGGCACATGTTCCGCAAATTAATCTGCAGTTGACAGTAATTTAAGCAATTATTTACAATTTTGTGGTGAATTAAAAATGGCCTAAAATATGGATGTACGTTTTATGTAAGTATCGTATTTTTCTGTACAGTGCTTCTAAAATATTTTTTTGTTTATGATGGTGTTTTGTAGGCTCGGAACTTTGTTGTTTTAACAATTAAAAAAAAATATGGCTTTTATTACATACGATATAACTGTTCAAACGGGTGTTGTCATATGGCAACGCTAGGCGCTTGTAGTAGCTTGAAAGGTTTTCTTTCTTTCTAGGGGCGGGTTGACTTTAGCAGAGGCAATGGACATTGCATTGCTCTGCATTATTTTCATATATGAAATTTAGTGGCTATTCAGCAATTGGCACAATCCGCGAAAACAGAACTCTAAAATTATGTCCCCTAGCAATTAAAAAAGATTCTATGAAAAAGAGCGTGGTTAGTACGAATCAGCCATAGAGGCAAATGATGGTAATTTTTATGTACGTTGGTTTGATAATGCCGCTGTTGCTATGATTTCTTCTTCATATGGCACACAAGAGAATATCCAGACAGAACGGATTTCACAAAAATTTAAACGTCCTGTCATGGTTTCAAGACGCAAACTCATTACAAAATACAACTCATTTATGGGAGGGACAGATCAAATGAATCAAACTGTCAGTTGTTATCGTATTGGAATACGTGGAAAAAAGTGATACTGGTCTCTACTTATCCAACTGTTTTGCAAAGCTAAATCTAAAAGATTTAGCTTTGCAAAATAGTTGGATACTACACAACAAATCTGGGCGAAAGTTATCACAACTTCAATATAAACGAGAAATTATTAATGCCTATCTGAAGAAATACGGTGTGCCACCTAAAGCAACTGGGAGACCTTCAGCCTCACCTGCAGCATCAGACAGTCGAATATCTGGATACTGTCAGATTAGATGGCTATTTTATTCGTCACACCATGGAAAAGAAAAGAAAAGAAGATGTGCTTGTAATGAATTCAAATCGATAGTACGCACATTGTTTCTGTGCAAATTGGTTTTTGCATAGACTTTTGTCCCATTTCATTCACAATAAAAATGTTTTAGTATTTTTATATATCCTAAATTATGTGATAAAATAGTTTTTTAATAATAAAGTCATTTAAATTTAATTTTTTAATAATTTTCTAGAACAATATACAAAATTGGGGTTTTCTTAAATTACGGTAGCCTAGACGCCTAGCGTTGCCATATGGCAACGGCAAATATCTCACTACCTGTCAATCTGTCAAAAAAACGTTTACATAATTTTTTGTTCCTTTTGTCCAGTGTAACACACCTAGTACAAAGAAAATATTAAAAACTAAAAAAAAAATAATTCCGGCGTTAATGGGTTAAACAGCCCAGAGGTTGACAAAGAGTCCTTACTAATATGGCTAAAGGAAAGAAAGGCTACCCTCAGAGGCAGAGGGATTTCTAGTAGCCATCCAGGACAAGATTATCCGTACCAGAAACTACGAAAAACATATCCTAAAAGTCCCCAAAATAAACGATACCTGCAGGAAGTGCAATGCGCCTGGCGAAACCATTGAACATATTATAGGAGGAGGCTGTCCTACATTGGCCACAGGAATGTATTTAGGTAGATACCACGAGGTGGCAAAAATCATACACAAGGAGTTAGCGCTGAAACTCGGGCTCCTTACCAAGCAGCTGCCCTTCTATAAATACACACCTTAAGCTGTACTTGAAAATAAAGAAACAGTACTATACTGGGATAGATCAGTCCAGTCTGACAGAACTCTAGACCGCAACCACCCTGAGATCCTAGTGATCAAAAAGAAAGAAAAAAAGGCCACCATTATAGACATTGGGTGTCCTAACAAACAACCTGCAAAAGACGGAGATGGAAAAGATAAATAAATACCAAAATTTGGTTTTCGAGCTAGGTCACGTATGGAAAATAGAAGAGGTGCGAACTATGCCGGTCATAATATCGGCTACAGGTGTAGTGACAAAGAGGTTCTTAAAATATGTGGAGCAGCTTAACTTCCCAGCACCCTCATAAAGATTATTCAGAGGACGGTAATTCTCCAGACATGTCATATCACTAGAAAATTTTTAATGATGAAAGATAGACAGCTGAACAATCCATCGGACTAATGGGATATGATGAATTTCATCCCCATTGACCGAATCCCAACAGCGTGCGGGGGATCGGTGAACTTTTGCCAGTTTCGGCTGATAAAGTGTGTGTTGCTTAAATCGACAATAATAATAATTTATTGGTGTTATGGGTGTCGCTTACATAAGTCAAATTGCAATACAAAGGAAAAAAATAAAATAAAACATGCATATAGATGTTTAAAAATGAATGATTATTTGTTTGCTTATAATTGTATTGAAACATATTCTTTAAAGGACTTTGCAAAGAGCTGAAAAAAATAACTATCTATAACTAAAAGAAAATTATGTGTAAACATATTAATGAAATCTTTGCATTCTTTCGATAACCTGAATTCTGGTTATGCTAGCAAATTAAAATCCTAAAATGAATTCGTCTAATTTCTTATTTGACAATTCTCATTCTAACACTAGCATCCACACAGTCCCCTACGGCCATGCAGATGAAACTAGTATCTACATAACCCCCTACGATCATGAAGATTCAGTTAAAAATGAGAACAAAGGCCTAAAATGAATTTATTTATCTACCTTGTCTTATAAATTTTTCATTCTAATGGATTACATTTTCATGAAAGACATGAAGCCATTCATAAAGATGTTTCATGCAAAACCAAGACAATTTCTATGAATAAGTGTGAAATAATTATATTTGACATTGACTGATGAAACATGGATGGGTTTTTAATCATACACATGAGTAGTACCTATGGAGTTTAGCACTTTCGTCCGAACTCACCCAGTATACACATCTATATGTGGTGTGGATGAATAAAACAAGGAAATGCAAATAAAAATTGCCATGAGCAAACATTCGTGTTTAAAACTTATTATTACCTGTAGAAATCCAAGTCGTCAGTTTTTATTTCAATATTCTCGCTGGTCAAAAATTTTTTGTCTTCCATTTCAACAAGAATTTCCTCTTTAATTTCGTTTTCTTCACGAAATGTGTCTTCAATTTTAATTACATGAAGATTATTAGTACCTTCTTTACAGGCCAACATTTCGTTTGGGAGAAACTGTTCATTGGTAAATATCATATCAGAGATGCCCGTATAACTTTCATTTTTATGTACAACCTCCTCTTTAATATTTTCACTATCATCACAGGATATTTGTTCCAATTTAGATATAGCATATTCCTTACCAATTTCTCTGTTATCAACATTTTCCATTTTGATTATATCAACTGAATCTCCATCTACCTCTGTTGATACATCTTCTATTTTAAACTGTAATAAACTGCTTAGCTCCATTTGATCTGTACTGTTTATATCGAGAGATTCACAATATTTCTTAATTTTTTCTTCAACACCCCAATAGCTCTTTATAAAATGGAAACACATCTCTACAGATTCATGGCAGGATGCACATATTGCAAGTTTCTTAATGATACTTATATCCTATCAAACAAAAAACATATATAGAAAATGTTGTCATTTATGAACAGAGCCCGGCGCAAAAGTAGTTATGCCAGAGACGGTCTCCACACACAGATAAATATAATGTTTTGTATGATTCACATAAGCAAATAAATACATTATTTATAGGAAACAAATACCTACTTCTGCGGCGAGAAATAAAAAGTATTTCATAAAACTCATAAAATAATAAATAAATAATTTATTATTGGTTTGGAGAAATTATTTTTTTGGTAAGAGATGTTTACTGAAACTGGTGGATATAAAACACCAGACTTCGGCCGCACATTATATATACCTGCAGCGTCGCGCGCCGGTCTGATTGTCTAATCGAAAATAAAAACCTCGGCACTTTAAACGGCATAAACAATTTTCAATTTAAAATATAATTTTTATCTGTGCACATACCCTAGTAGCACAACATATTGGACCAATATATAATCCATATAGGACCAATATATGAATATTCGTCCTATATTCATGTATTGGTCTTATATGGATTATATATTGGTGCAACATTGGTGCTACTAGGGTAATATAAGGAAGGCACTATAATTTAAAAAGATATAAGGAGAATTTTCGACACCACAAAGTCACCGCCACACTTGTCACTCTTTTTCTGCTTTTTTACGACAGCAAATAGGATACGGTAAACAAAAATAATAGTAAAATGAACAGCAGATTGCGTTTTATATTTTGCAGAAGACTTCAAACATACAGAAAGCAGTTGAAATAAAAAAGGTCCAACAATTATTATTAATTTATTACACAATGACCAATGACATGTGAGATTGTTTCATATGCACATACGCATTATGGCCCACTAAACATGAAAACATTACCGAAATAAAACAGTAATGTATCATCGTTACTTTGTAACATTATTCAATAGATAATTTTAACGTTTATATAACAAGTATGTTATAGATTATGTCCCAGTCAGCAATGTTACAAAGTTATATTATTAAAAACACAACATTAAAGCAATATCCTCTCAACATATCTACATTAATGTTTTAATGTTATATTTTAAATACTACATTATGACTACATTTTTTAAATGTAACAAAATAAATGTTTTAATTTGATTACTACAATAATATTTCAGTAATATTAAAAGAAACATAATTTAATTATGAAAATTATATTTAAATAATGTTCTTTTGATGTACTGTTTGTTAACATTTATACAATTTTATATTTTATAAATATTTACAGGGTGATCTTTAAATGATAGCTACAAGATTCTTTAATGATGCTTCCCCTCTATGTTCTTACTTTTGGTTTGGAGATGACTGAATGACATTTACACAACTCTAAAATTGAATGGATCAAGTGGAAATATAGGCTCATATTTAAAAATATAATAGCTCAAATGCAAGGAATATAATATGCTACTGTACAGTATAGTCGCCATTACATTCCTTGCACTTTGTGCTGTTAGATTTTTAAATGTGATCTTATATTTTCACTTTTCATCCCTTCAATTTTAGAATTGTGCAAATGTCATTCAATCATTTCCAAACAAAAAGTGAAAAAGCAGAAGAAACGTATTATGTGAAAGAACCTTGTACCTATCATTTAAAGACCACCCTGTAAATAATTATAAAATATAAAATTGTATCATAGAATCATAAAAATTAATTTGAGAATTTATAAAACATAATTATTATATGTGCATGTATGACACAATACACTTAGCATTTCAAAACCGCTTGTGTTGTACAAATTGTTCACTAATTATTAATAACCCACTAAACATGAAACATAACTAAAATATTAAAAAACATTTTTTTAAAGTTACTTTGTCAATGTTTTTTTGTAATATTGTTTTTATGTAATTATAATTTTATTTTAATATGTCAAAAAAACATTATTTATTAAAACAGTTATGTTACAAGAAATCAATATTATTTATGTGTTTAAAATATAACATATATGCCATATTGTTCATAAACACTCTGATAATATTACTGGAATGTAACATAATGCAATATTATTCTATAACAGCTCCATAATGTTATTATGTAATATTTATAAAATTATATTAAAAACACTTGTCATTAACATTGTTGTTAAATTAAAGTTACATTTATAGGTTATAATTATAAATGTTATTAAACCAACATTCATCTGTAGTCACGTGATACTCCTAAATGCTATTTATTGGCTATTCCAGACCGAACGTAACGGCCGCATCCGAGGACCGAGACGGCTAAACAAGAAGAAAAGGAGAATAATCAGTCACACGCCATTTTGCCTCGAATTTGTTTGCAAAGATAGCATCAGAGAGAATGTCTCTCTGATAGCATTATAATTCCTAATAGTTAATAGTGTTCAAAAATAAAAACAAAATAGTAAGCTGTCCTGATTTCGTCAGTAACAAATTGATTATTGTCCTGTTCGCGAAGACGACTTTATATAATAGTTTAGTCAAAGATTATCTTTGGTTAGTGTCACGTTAGTGTTCAATACGTCCGAAACCAGGGTAAGTAAATAAATATTTATTGTACACGTACCTACTTGATAGTTATTTATTTATGCAACGAATGCGATTCTTCTTTTCACAAGCGGGAATTTCCGATAAACCCATTGAAAAAGGTTCATTGCACTTATTAATATTAGATTTAAGAAAATACCTATAATTTCATATATTCTGCTACAAAACTGTTGCCTTCATGCATCCTAAAGATGTACTGTGCTGCACAGGGCTACTTTGTAATTAAGTTTCAGTACCTAATTAACATTTTTTCGAAAGTTCGATTTCCTTAAAAATCAAGCTCGCATTGACAAATTACATTGAGAAGAGATGAAAAATAATTTGGTACTTATACCTAGCTAACGGTTCACATTTATTGAAAATGTAAAAATGTGTTTTTATGTATATTTGAAATTAATGAACTAATGTTTTAATTCCCTATTTTAGGAAGCAATTAACCTAGATCAAGCAACTCTTATATAAATTCCAACTCTTACTTGATCTTGGCAATTAAATAAGCTACGATGCAGTGGATGTTAGAAGCAGTAAATGCAAGTGGTGAAACTACTGAAAAGGACTTGTTGAAAGACGACATAATTCGATGAATTTCTGCTAGTAAAAGAACTAAAAACAGATAATAACATGGAGAATCGGTAAGTGAAACTAGGGTATTTATAATGTTTAAAAATAAATTTTGCTTTTATATATATCTATATATGGAACAATCATTTTAATAAGTTTTTATATTGGAAAATTGTCAGTCAAAATAATTTTTTCTTGATTTTCTGCTTTCCCATTAGTTCTACCCTGAAATTAATTATTACCAATATTGTAGGAAACAAAGGTTGCAATTTTTATTTAAGCATTTTTTTCTCTATTAATATTTTGAGATTTACAACTACAAAGGTGAAAATATGTGCTTCACTGTAGTTTTTTTTTTGCTTCATTGCTCCTGCGTATAGTAATTAGTTCGGATCAACTGACAAATTGACTATTAATATTTACTAAAACAAATTTAATAAAAAATGTTTGATTTCAAGATTGATATTTCACATTTATTTAATATACCTATACCTATACTCCATTAGTTCAGTATTATTATTGCATGGTTTAATTTTAAATATTCAATTTGTTAATAAGTATATGTCAAACTAATAGGTTGTGTTGTGATAAATTTTACATTTAAGAGACTATCCAAAAAAACATGTTTGCAAAAAGCACCCCCGCCTTCTCCCTTGTAACATTTATGGAACCCCCCAAACGAGCGTTCGTTTCTAAACTTCCTGTTTCCCATGACACCGAATTTAGAATGTTCCATATACTATCAATAATTTTAACAATTTGCTCTGTTTTAATTTCAGATGCGGTTTAGAGTTGCTTCCCGAATACCACCAAAGAATGTTTCGAAATTTCGAGTGTCTACGATTTTCAAAGCAAAGAATGTCTACATAAAATATTTTATGCTATTTTCACACAATTTATAAATCAATGTTTATTTTTTGTATATTAAATAATGCACATTATTATAAAATACATAATACAAATCAAATTGATTATGATAAACTCCATCAGAAAAAATATTGTGTAGTGAATATTATATCATCCGTACTAATAATTTAACCGGGTTTGAATAATAAACATCTATAAATTTCTGCTGGTTTTATTCATAAGCTGGTTCAGAACAGGCAATACACTGTGTATAAACGCACAATTACACATAATTGTGCATTTTCAAATTTTTATTTTATTTTCAATACCAAAACCTCTAGATAATTGTGTTTTTAGATGTCGCACTTTATTTGATTTTAAAATTCGAAATATAACTAAATATATTAAGTAATTCTGGATTTCAAGTAATCAACTAATTTTTTTAATTCACCTATTCTAAACAACACTGAAAGGCACAAAAGTTGTATTTGGTGCTTTGTTATTAATAATTAGTGAACAATATAATAATTGTGATTATGTTTTATAAATTCTCAAATTAAGTTTTATGATTCTATGATATAATTTTATATTTTATATTTAGTTACAGGGTGGTCTTTAAATGATAGGTACAAGGTTCTTTCACATATAATACGTTTCTTCTGCTGTTTCACTTTTTGTTTGGAAATGATTGAATGACATTTACACAATTCTAAAATTGGAGGGATGAAAAGTGAAAATATAAGATCACATTTAAAAATCGAACACCACAAAGTGCAAGAAATGTAATGGCGACTATACTCTGTACAGTAGCATATTATATTTCTTGCATTTTGAGCTATTAGATTTTTAAAGATGAGCCTATATTTCCACTTTTTATCCATTCAATTTTAGAGTTGTGTAAATGTCATTCAGTCATCTCCAAACCAAAAGTAAGAACATAGAGGAGAAGCATCATCATTAAAGAATCTTGTAGCTATTATTTAAAGATCACCCTGTAAATATTTATAAAATATAAAATTGTATAAATGTTAACAAACAGTACATCAAAAGAACATTATTTAAATATAATTTTCATAATTAAATTATGTTTCTTTTAATATTACCGAAATATTATCGTAGTAATCAAATTAAAACGTTTATTTTGTTACATTTAAAAAATGTAGTCATAATGTAGTATTTAAAATATAACATTAAAACATTAATGTAGATATGTTGAGAGGATATTGCTTTAATGTTGTGTCTTCAATAATATAACTCTGTAATATTGCTGACTGGGACATAATCTATAACATACTTGTTATATAAACATTAAAATTATCTATTAAATAATGTTACAAAGTAACGATGATACATTACTGTTTTATTTCGGTAATGTTTTCATGTTTAGTGGGAACAAAGCACCAAATATAACTTTTGTGCCTTTCAATGGTTTTTAGAATAGGTGAATTTAAAAAATTAGTTAATTACTTGAAACCCAGAATTATTTAATATATTTAGTTATATTTCGAATTTTAAAACCAAATAAAGTGCATGTATTAGAAACAAACATCTTAGAGATCACTTACTTGTGGGACAACTAAACAGAATTATCTAGAGGTTTTTGTATTGAAAATAAAATAAAAAATTGAAAATGCACTATTATGTGTAATTGTGTGTTTATACATAGTGTATTACCTGTTCTGAACCAGCTTATGAATAAAACCAGCAGAAATGTATAAATGTTCTTTATTATTCAAACCCGGTTAAATTATTAGTACGGATGATATAGTATTCACCACACAATATTTTTTCTGATGGAGTTTATCATAATCAATTTGATTTGTATTATGTATTTTGAGATAATGTGCATTATTTAATATACAAAAAATAAACATTGATTTACAAATTGTGTGAAAATAGCATAAAATATTTTATGTAGACATTCTTTGTTTTGAAAATCGTAGACACTCGAAATTTCGAAACATTCTTTGGTGGTATTCGGGAAGCAACTCTAAACCGCATCTGAAATTAAAACAGAAAATTGTTAAAATTATTGATAGTATATGGAACATTCTAAATTCGGTGTCATATGGGAAAGAGGAAGTTTAGAAACGAACGCTCGTTTAGGGGGGGGTCTTCCATAAATGTTACAAGGGAGAAGGGGGGATTGCTTTTTGCAAACATGTTTTTTTTTTTTGATAGCTTCTTAAATGTAACATTTATCACAACACAACCTATAAGTTTGACATATAGACTTATTAACAAATTGAATATTTAAAATTAAACCATGCAATAATAATACTGAACTAATGGCGTAGGTAGGTATATTAAAAAAATGTGGAATACCATTCTTGCAATCAAAAAACTTTTATCAAATTTGTTTTAGTAAATATTAACAATCAATTTGTCAGTCGATCCGAACTAATTATTATACGCAGGAGCAATGAAGCAAAACAAAACTACAGTGAAGCACATATTTTCACCTTTGTAGTCGTAAATCTCAAAATATTAATAGAGAAAAAAATGCAACCTTTATTTCCTACAATATTGGTAATAACTAATTTCAGAGTAGAACTAATGGGAAAGCAAAAAATCAAGAAAAAATTATTTTGACTGACAATTTTCCAATATAAAAACTTAAAATGATTGTTCCATGTACTTATATTATATATAAAACCAAAATTTATTTTTAAATATTAAATACCCTATATAGTTTCACTTACCGATTCTCCATGTTATTATCTGTTTCTAGTTTTTTTACTAGCAGAAATTCATCGAATTTTGTTGTCTTTCAACAAGTCCTTTTCAGTAGTTTCACCACTTGCATTTACTGCATCGTAGCTTTAATTGCCAAGATCAAGTAAGAGTTGGAATTTATATAAGAGTTGCTTGATCTAGATTAATTGCTTCCTAAAATAGGGATTTAAAACATTAGTTCATTAATTTCAAATATACCTACATAAAAACACATTTTTACATTTTCAATGAGTGTGAACCGTTAGCTAGATAAGTACCAAATTATTTTTCATCTCTTCTCAATGTAATTTGTCAATGTGAGCTTTGATTTTTAAGAAAACCGAACTTTCCAAAAAATGTTAAATATTACTGAACTTATTTACTTACCCTTTATTTTCGGACATATTGAACACTAACTAAACTATTAAATAAAGTCATCTCTGCGAACAGGACTTCAACAATCAATTTGTTAATGACGAAATCAGGACAAAATATGCTTACTCTTTTGTTTTCGGACATATTGAACACTATTAACTATTAGGTATTATAATGCTATCTTTGCAAACAAATTCGAGGTAAAATGGCGTGCATGGCGTGTGACTGACGATTTTGTCAATTTTCCTTTTCTTCTTGTTTAGCCGTCTCGGTCTCGGATGCGTCCGTTACGTTCGGTCTGGAATGGCCAATAAATAGCATTTAGGCGTATCACGTGACTATAGATGAATGTTGGTTTAATAACATTTATAATTATAACCTATAAATGTAACTTTAATTTAACAACAATGTTAATGACAAGTGTTTTTAATATAATTTTATAAATATTACATAATAACATTATGGAGCTGTTATAGAATAATATTGCATTACGTTACATTCCAGTAATATTATCAGTGTTTATGAACAATATGGCATATATGTTATATTTTAAACACATAAATAATATTGATTTCTTGCTGTTTTAATAAATAATGTTTTTTGGATATATTAAAATAAAATTATAATTACGTAAAAACAATATTACAAAAGAATATTGACAAAGTAACTTTAAAAAAATGTTTTTTATTATTTGAGTTATGTTTCATGTTTAGTGGGGGAGCCAACACTACAGACTAAGACTTGTCAGTACTTGATAGAAGTAAATGTGTCGTGATTTGTTATGGCATCGAGTGGCTTTTACATTAAATGAAATAGTACTTTCGTAGATTAAAGATTTTCTGGAACTGCGGTTTAACGGTGTAGAACTTTTCTGTGCCAGCTATGAAAAAACACTTTCGTGGACATGCAATTCGAACATTTTAAAACAAGTTTCATCTGAATGTCATAAAAACTAAAATTTAGCATATTTACATGGATATTTCTCACGGATCCCTCTAGCTATACGCAACGTTCAACGTAAGCCGAAAACAGATCAGTATACAGTAATTGATGCAATAAACATTACAGGTATTTGATCTACGTCAATATATTTTTAGAGTCTCAGGGGATATTGCTGAGTGAAATACAAATTGGATACATAACAGTGTTAAGAAACAACCCCAGTTTTTCAACATTTTTGTGTGTGGCAAAGAAGTGGACTGATCAATGCCGGACATAAATCTGCCATCTATAAGAAACTATACTTATTTTAAAAATGCGCCGATTACATCGGTAGACGTTGAACGGTTGAACGATCCTTTTTCACAACACAAGTGGGATATTCAGTGACAAGTGCCGGAGTTTTATTTCGAAC
Source organism: Stenurella melanura (assembly GCA_963583905.1). Lineage (NCBI taxonomy): Eukaryota > Metazoa > Arthropoda > Insecta > Coleoptera > Cerambycidae > Stenurella > Stenurella melanura. The sequence continues at coordinate 120,185,271 of OY757315.1, forward strand.
GATTTAGAACAAGTGCAAATAATATATTTTTATTATTGTAATAAGGTAGGCGTTTGTATTTGTGCATCCAACAATAAGTGCATCAAAGTAGGAATGATTTATAACCGTTTCGGGGCCATTTACCTTTAAATATTACGGAATTCACTAGATATAATCATAAGGTAAAATATTGTATTATTGCGCACGAAAATGTTTATATAGTTCATATTGCGCAAAGCCGACTCTGGCTTTTATGTCATAACTACCTCTGATCCGGGCTCTGTTTATGAAATACGAGACCAGAGATTAGTTTTTACAAAGGGGACAACATGAAGTTTGATAAATATGAAATTAATAAATTAGGCTGTCTACAGAATATGCAGCAAAAGTATGGAATCTACTATATTATAAAACATGCAGTATCACATGCTGATCACAACAACAAAAATAATAATAATAAAGTGATAACAAGCTTTATTTTCAGCAGTCGCTTACACAAGTATAGAATATTGTCAATAGTAGTTACATAGAAAATAAAATCACTTAAAGTATAGAAAAATAAAAACACACATACAAATATTGAAGTAAAGTACACGTTAAAAACTAATCGATCGCTAAAATCGGCAGAAAAGTATTCTGTAACAAAGTAGAAACTAGACCTTAATAATAAACTTCTTACAGCGGCTTTAAATTCACCTAATCTTTCAATATTCTTAACATTAGCAGGTGGCTTATTAAAAAATTGTATACCAATAACAGTGGGACCATTAGCATCCAGAGACAAGCGGTGATGCGGGATCCTTATAATAAAATTCTTCCAAAGCCCATAACGAGCTTGTATGCAATTTTCTGGATTTGATTTCACAAAATGCACTGAATTAAATATATAAAGGGAAGGTACGGTTAGTAGATAAATTTATCTGCTTAAATAGTTTTCTACAGCAGGTAGATAGGTTTAAATAGCAGAGTGCGAATAATTTCTTTCTGAATTATCAGGATTTCATTAACTCTAGAGCAATTTCCCCAACATATAATACCGTAGTTAATAGAAGAGTGTATATGTGCAAAATAATATCACTTTAAGATGTCCAAGTTAACTTTACATGTTCATTAGCCATAATACGAAGCAATCTGTAGCTAATTTTGTCAATCAAAAATCAATTTGAATGCTTCACATCAAGATGTAATCCCAAAAACGTGACCGAGTTATTTTGCTGAATGCTCACTTTATTAACTTTTACAAGAAGACTCTTTTGCAGAGAAGAACAATAATTCGGTTTTTGAATTATTTAATGCTAAGCCTTTGTTGGAACAAAATTATACCATATTATTTACAGCAGCAATCACTCTGCGCCATCTTTACTACTACAATAGAGTCGGGTCAAGTTTAAAGAGACCGATGTATGAATTAATATTGCACATACGTTTTTACTATCTCTTGCACACAAACTTAAAGCCATAGCCTAAAGACATTGACAATGTATGTCCACCAAGATTCTTTCCCACTTCTTTTGAGACAGAAATATGAAATGTACACTGAGGAGTGAGAAACATAGTCATAAGCTCAGTGATTCTCAAACTGCGTGATTTAAAGACGAATATTATTTATTTCCGTGAACTAACACCACTCTAAATATGAAAAACGTCTTTATATGAAATATTTAAGTTATTTTTAGTGACAAATGGTGGATATTCATCCGTCAAACAAACAATGTCAAACCACTAAGTCTTACAATTTTCTAGTATGTAGATATTACATGTTCTAGAGTAGAATAAATACGATCACGTAGCTCAATCGGCAAGAAGCTCGAACAGCAATAAATATAAATGGGATTGTTGCGAGATCGATCCCCAAGCACTTACACTTTTTTAAAATTTGATTAATTATTAAAAATTAATAATTTTCCCTCCAAAATTTTTATTTTATTAAACTGCGCCGCGAGTTTTGTTAAAACTTTATTTTCCCCAAAAATGTGTCTTTTATTACTACTAGCGTGTGTTTATCTCTAATAAAATCTGCTTTCTTACGTTATATATTAATAAACGAATGGTGAAACGTGCGTCAAGTAGATAAATTGTTCAAGTGTAGTGTTTTAGTGTCAATGCATTGTTCTTTCAGAATTGTTTTAATTTATTTGTCTTAAAATTATTGTTAATTTTTTAAATATTTGTTTTGTCAACCAGAATTTTTATTTATTACCTCTAAAAGAAAAATAATTTATTTTCGTTATCCTCATAGAGATTTCAGATTTTTTTTTGTTATATAAAATATTTTATTTTTACTGACATCGTTTCCCTTACTAATACTACGATCCTATCCTTTCTTGGCAAGAAATGCCCAAACCTCCCCGTGACTCTTGCTGGACTGTAGCAATATTAGTCTTTGATTTCTTTTTCTGATCACTCATTGTTATTGACTGAATTGAGCAATTCATTTTTTGTTATCAGTTTCATTTGTACCCGAACCTATATACCTACAGTGTCCGTCGTAAAGTTGGCTACCTATGGGAAAAATTTGTATTATTGAGATTTCTAAAATATACTATATTGGGGGTTCGTTTCTTTTTTTACATGCAAATACCTTTATTCAACTAAAATACATAAAGTTTTTGTCGAAACTAATCAAATATTTGTAAAATAGACACAAGAGTTTATGATAATTAATGGTAGGGGTAAAATTTGCACTTTTTTATTTTCCTCATATCTGTTTCAAAATTGATACATGGGGTCCTTGTTGTATTCTATATACACTTTTTCTTCATAAAATTTTTCAATATCTTAACAATTTGACCCTGTCAAACCGGTGATCACATGACATGTGCCAAAATGTAATTTTTTGTTGTTGGACATGCATATACGAACCCCCAATAGTTTTTTAGAAATGTCAAAAATACAATTTTTTTCCATATGTAGCCAACTTTATGGACACTGTATAATCAAAATTCCACTAAAATTATTGAAGTTAGTAAATTAATAATCTTAACATTTTATGATATCTCCTATTTTTTTAAAATTATTTAGCGACATCATTGCTGAGAACTGTTTGAGAACTACTGACATTTCTTATGCATCAAATAAAATCTTAGTTCAAACGTTTTAGCGGCCATGACACAAGTCAGTTTAAATTGTACCCGACTCTAGCAACGATCTGTAAATAACTGCCAGTACTTGCTGCAACAATATTGCCGCAGCTTTGTTCGTTTCTTATGCTACTTTGGGTATGGTCCACGAGTCATTTAGATTTTAAATTAACATTTAGTTAAGGGCCAGTGCATATTAAAGATGCAAGGTAAAACCGTAAAGGGTCAGACCTAAATGCTTGCTGGGAAATTTAGTACTGGACATGCATAGAAAAAATAGTGATACATACCAATTCCGGAAAGCAGTGCTGTATCATTTTCTCCACTGTCTCTGTATCATTTGCTCTTCTTTCAACAAGAAGAGGTACCATACAATCTTTTGCTGGCCTTATGCAAAATCCACAGACACCCTGCATACCAGTATTGTTCGCACTGCTCCTCAGAGCGACATCTATTAGATTCAATTTAACGGAGGCCTTTTTATTGACAAGTGGAATTATGTTATCGTGTGCATTGATGCACATAACTTTAAACTCATAACATTTTCTAAGCACTTCTGCGCAGTTTGTACAAATCGCAGATCCCTGTATTGCAGCAAACCTCTAAAACAAAATTTACAGACAGATCAAACAGCTAAAAATTGGGCAAAATCTGTTAATATTAGTATATTATGGAAAGCGTCTTAATGAGAAAAAAGTGATTTATTCTAATATACACTGCTGGCCACTCGAACTTACACATAGAAACTTTTAGGCAAAATTTAAAGTTCAATATTTTCAACAGGAATGCAAATTTTTGAACGCGGCTTGCAAATTTTAAGAGCTAGTTTTTTTCGGATTAAGCTGCATGACGTATAGTTATCGTAAGACCATAAGTTTATTATATACGGGGTGATCCATGAAGTCATGCAAAAAATCAAAAAGTTTGTATGAGTGAAATTTCCACACAAAATTTTTTTGGTCGTTGCAATATGATTCCTTACTAAGGTAACATCAATATCTCTAGACGGTTTTGTCAGTTTTTGGATTAAGGCCCTTAGGCCTTGTACACATTACTCAACATAAAATTTGGATACCGAAATCTTTAAAATGCTATAACTTGACATTGGATTGACGGTTCTTGATGATTTTTGCGGATTTGGAATACTTATTTCACGTAGATTTTCTATGGTCTAAGCATTTTATTTGAGGGTTGAAATTTACACATTATACCGGGTCGATAATAAACAAAAACGTAGCGACAAGAACAAGTTTATTACATTAAATTCTACAATATACAACATTGCTTAACAACGACCAAAGGTCAATTCTAAAAAAATTTATAATTCTAATTCTGGTAATTTTTAATAACTGAAAAAAAATTTAACTAAAAAATTAAAAATTAATTTAATTTAAACTTAATTAAAATTAAATTAAAATTACCTAATTAAAATTAGGTACATTAATTTAAAAAAAGAGAAGCTAATATTTTGTTGGTCCTCCTGCTCGGAATATTACTTCCCGACATCGATTTGGTAGAGTATCCACAAGATTATTTATAAAATCTTGTGGAATATTCTCCCATTCTTCACGAATGGTCTCACTGAGCGTTTCTAAGGTTTCAGGGGGTACATCAAGAGATCTTACTTTAAGTTTTAAATAAGACCAAACGTGTTCGATGACATTAAGATCCGGAGACTTTGCAGGACAGTCCATCCTATTGATGTTTTGTGCCTGCAAAAACTCTGTGATCCTTCGCGCTCTGTGAGGTCGAGCGTTGTCATCCACCAATAGAATTTCTGGGCCGTAATGTCGAGCAAAAGGAACAACAATAGGTTCCAAAATTTCCTCCTGATAAACAGTAGCATTAATGGTTTGGTTGGTAATGAATAGCTCGGTTTTACCATTTCTTATGATACCTCCCCACACTGTAACACCTCCGCCACCAAATGCTTTCTGGGGGGCCATATTTTCCTCCAAATATCGCTGATTTGGCCTTCTCCAAACTAACATTCGGCCATCGGAGTGAAACAAATTAAATCTTGTTTCGTCAGTAAATAAACAATGGCTTCACTCTGCATTACCCCAATTCGCATGCCGATTTGCCCATGCCCGCCTATTCGCTCTATGGCGTTGTAATAACCGCACACATTTTGCTCTGCGATGGGCTCTATAATTTAAAATGTTTGGCATTATGTTATGTTTTAAAAAAAAAATCTCGCCTCAAGTTGTTTTTATTTAATGTTCTTCTCACTGTTCTGTCCGAAACTCTCACCCCAGTTTGTTGTCTTAAAGAGTCATTTAGTTTTCTAGAGTTCTTTGTTCTATTCCGCATAGTTTCTCTCATTAAAATTCTTTCGGTTCTTTGGTTTATTTTTTTTGTATGTCCACCCCCATGCCCATAATTATGATCACCAGTAGTTTCGACGCGGCGGTTCAAATTATAAATTGTCTTTCGGCTGACATTGTAAATGTGCGCAACTTGCTGTTTTGACATTCCTTCGTTGAGAAGTCGAATGCAATTCTCCCTTTCTGCCGTGGTTAAACGCCTCATATTAATTAAACTTTACAAAATTATAACATTGAAATATGTCAGATTATTTCTAAAATAATGTAAACAGTTTTTAATTCCATAGCAACAAATTTGTTTTTCCAATGCCTACTTTGAAATTGACGCGTCGCGTAGAAATTAGACCCGATCATAATTATGGGCATGGGGGTGGACAAAGAACTCTGTAAAACTGAATGATTCTTTGAGACAACAAACTGGGGTGTGAGTTTCGGACAGAACAGTGAGAAGAACATTAAATAAAAACAACTTGAGGTGAGAATTTATTTTTACAAAAACTTAAATAATGCCAAACTGACAAAACTACGTTTTTGTTTATTATCGACCCGGTATAATATGTAAATTTCAACCCTCAAATAAAATGCTTAGACCATAGAAAATCTACGTGAAATAAGGATTCCAAATCCGCAAAAATCATCAAGAACCGTCAATCCAATGTCAAGTTATAGCATTTCAAAGATTTCGGTATCCAAATTTTATGTTGAGTAGTGTGTACAAGGCCTAAGAGCCTTAATCCAAAAACTGACAAAACCGTCTAGAGATATTGATGTTACCTTAGTAAGGAACCATATTGCGACGACCAAAAAAATTTTTTGCGGAAATTTCACTCATAAAAACTTTTTGATTTTTTGCATGACTTCATTGATCACCCCGTATATAATAAACTTATGGTCCTACGTACGATAAATATACGTCATGCAGCTTAATCCGAAAAAAACTAGCTCTTAAAATTTGCAAGCCGCGTTCAAAAATTTGCATTCCTGTTGAAAATATTGAACTTTAAATTTTGCCTAAAAGTCTCTATGTGTAAGTTCGAGTGGCCAGCAGTTTAGAAATTAGAATCATTCACAAAATCTATTTATTCTACAAGTTACACAGTTGGCAATATTACGTTTATAACAACTGGCCATCTATTTTCTGGATGGTGAATCCTTAACTGGTCCGGTATCGTCTCAGAGACTACGCAGATTAAATAATTCTTTTTATTGATTACTGGGACCACTTACAAACCTGTCCTTCCATCTAATCCTCCCCCTATTAGAGTATGAGAGGTGAGGCTATTCTCGACTCAATTGCATTATTTAGGTATAAACTGTAACAGGAATTAATTCAATATCGTAATCTCTCAGATGACACCAGACCGAATGTGTAACTTTTTTTGCGTAAAAGATTTCGCGAAATAATGCCAGGTCATCGAAACGGGTGCGTTTTTACGATCCCGATTATGAACAAACTGTTCTAAAATGGATTGAAGAGGAAAATGACACTGATTGGGATAAAGATGATGTGTTGAAAGGGTATAACATTGAAGCAGAGCACGATTCAGAATTTTCTGATTCTGAGGACCTAGAAGAAAATAATAATAATAAAAATTATTATTATTATTATTAATTTCAGAAAAAGTACAAGTACAGTTAAGAAACATTGTCAGTAGAAATACAAAGAAAACATCACAAATAATATTGTAAAACATATACACACAAAAGAGAAAAACATGTGAACAGTGAGCGATTAAACAAATATTATAATTAGAACTATAGAAAAGTAGTCCCACATTTTGTAAAAAAACTTGTCAACACTGTAGCTGTTCATGTCCAACAAAAATGATTTTAAAGCCTTTTTAAACTTAAAAAATGTTGTAATAGATTTAATATGCCCCGGCAAACAGTTAAAAAATTTACAGCACATTTACAGAGACTTTTTTGCTACAAAGCGGTTCTGTGTTCTTTTGGTAAAAGGAGATGTTTATTCCTAATGCTATATGGATGATCAGTTCTAATCTCGTTAAATTTTGCTTCTATTTTTGTAAACAAAATATGACAGCTCATAAATGTAAATAGAGTTCAAGGTAAGAATGTTTAAACTTTTAAAGGCTTCCCTGCAGGAAGTATTATATCCAAGATTGGCTATTATACATATTGCCCATTTTTATAGTAAAAAACTCTATTTGCTTCAGATGAGGAACCCCAATGCACTATACCGTACTTTATGCAAGAATGAAAAGTAGCAAAATACAACTGTCTTACTATTGATAGGCTGCATTGTTTGGATGTTATAGCCAAAGCATAACAGGCCTTTGATAGTTTAACACACATATCATGAATGTGATTACACAACACCTCTAACTCCATATTTCTCAAGTTTTGTCAATAAGATAGAGTGATCTACACAGTCAAAAGCACTTGAGAAATCTATAAAAAATCCCAGAGTTATTTGTCCTTTGTCCATGGACGTTACAATACCGTCCACAAAGTCGCTTAAAGCAGTGTCTATGCTTCTTTCTTTTTTAAAACCATGTTGACTGGGAGAAAGCTTATTGTGCATCATTACGAAGCTTATTAGCTGAGAGTTTACTGCAGACTCAAAAACTTTTGACATATTAGGAGAAAGGCTAATGCCCCTATAACTCTCAAATAAGTTTGGGTCGCCTTTTGAAACAATTTTAAATCCGGTGGATACATTCCCTGATCAAAAGACAGATTTATCAGAGAGGTTAAAGGTTCAATGATATATGTAGCTATACGTTTTAATAATATATTTGATATTGCGTCATGTCCCGAAGAGTTGGAAAATGATATAGTGAATGTAGCTGACAGTGACAAAACTTATATATATGGCAAAAATAGGAATATATGGTGTACGTCAGAAGTCCTCCCTTCATCTAGAAACTGAAAACACATTATCGTAATAAAAGTTCTCATTCTAAAAGCAAGAATAACTGTGCTCAAAAATAAAGAAATTTGACGCAAGCTGGAACTCAACATTTTTGTTAACTTTTTATTTTCGGTTAATTCCTTGCTTGTTTAATACTTAAAAAAATTGAAATTAAAAACTAATGGATTTTTCACTTTTTTCTCTATATTTTATATATGTTTATATTTACATATTCTACTTTAATTATGTTTATAATACCCATGTTTAATAAAACATTTAGTTTATGTGCATTTTTAGTTTTTTCCTTTGCCATTCAAAATAAGTAGTCTATCAGACTACGCCAGACAGTTTCGGTAACAAATATGGTACCAGACCAGTTAAGTGTTAAGATGATTATTACTATAACTATGAAATCCAAACATTCCTGGAGACCAATTCTTGAAATCGTAGGAATTAATTCACTTGAGAAAATTTTCTTCTACTAGAATTCTCATGCGAATCGACAAGTCGAGAGAATTGCTATTCTTGAATCTCATAAGACTGAAATTCCGATGACAACAGTAGTGGAACGTATGTCATATTTATATATGTTCGTAAGCATGTGCAACAGACAATGACTAGGTTGGATATCTAATAGTTTTCTTATCTCGATTTTTGCAACACTGAACACTGATGACATTGATTACAGTTGACAGCTGCTTATGTTAAAGTTACTTATATATTGTTTATTTATTCCGTAGTTGATTGTATTTAAGTTATATGAATGTTACCTTCATACAGTTTTTCAGTGTTGACTTTTCATCCCTAATATAAAATTTAATTCTCTTTATTTCACATAACTTCTCACTAGTAAAAAGTTAATATTTAATAAAACATTTTTTCGCACTACTACTAGCTTTGTAATTGAAATTTTTTGCCATCCCTCAGAGTTATGGTCAAGGGCAAAAATGGACAAAATTTACTATTATGCCATAGGGCACGAAGGCAAAGTAATGTTTAACAAATTGCTCGTCGCTTAAACACATTTCCGCCTTTACTAATATGCTGCCTTTCATGTGTCATGTGGCAGCCTCAGCATCTTTCAAATTTTGGTAAATTATGGCTTGAGATTAAAAATTACATAGTGGCTATTTACACGTCCGACGTAAGAATATTTATTTTCACGTCCTTCATTTTTATTGATCGATCATGTATGATGTACGTACCTTAGTGTTATTATATGGGAAAAAAGGCGGGGGCACCCTCCGCACCCCCCGTTTCCTTGTCTGCGACGCTAGTACTGCCTGCAGCGCTATTAATGATTAAGAATTACATATTAGAATAAAAACCTTACTAACCTAACATAAAGAAATCACACGAAACAAGGAAATTATTTTAAGCAAAATAAAAACCTACTAACCTAACCTAAAGAAATCATAGAAAAGAATTTGTCAGAAATATATATTATATTAATCATTACAAAATTAAAGAAAAAAAAAAAAAACACCAGGCATATGGGTTTGATCCCGGGACCTTCCGCACCATAGGCGAGAGCGTTATCTATGCGCTAACCAGGCGACTGAAAATAAACACTAGGGCAAGGAATAAATAGTGAGTTTAAGGCTACCGTACCACGTAGCCATGATCGACCAATAAAAACGAGGGACGTGAAAATAAATATTCTTACGTCGGACGTGTAAATAGCCACTTCGTAAAAATTATCCATCAGTACTTAACAAATTATATCCACAGTATGAAACAAACCAAATAACACTTATTATAAACTAAATATGTTCTTTTATTCAGTCACAATTAACATCAGAAACTGTAAATATAATCTACAAGTAATTCCTAGGAGAATTTTCGAATTCCTATCATAAATGACTAGGAATTTTTTCCCATGATATGGAGAGAAATATTTCCTATGATAATTTTCAAGATAAAAGTAACACGAAATCGTGAGAAAACGATGTAAATTTCTCAAGAGAATCAATTCCTACGATTTCAAGAATTGAGTCCCTGACAGAAACGAACACCTTTAACAAACTTCACTGTTCAAATTTGTAGTTGAATGTTTCATTTTCCTCACTTACCGTTTTTGGTAGGAGCTTCTCCAATAGGTCTTTCAAATTTCCATCTAAAGCTTTAAAGCTGTCACATATTTTTAAACAAAGCCTGCAGATTACTTCTTGAGTACCCATTTTTTAATTGTCAACAGAAAAACCTACAACGGTAAATTAGCCGCAATAATGTTAGGTTAGGTTGGGTTACGTGAAAAATTGGAAATGCAGTAGAGATGGGTTGTTATTTCTGTAACGTTCTTTTGTCGCGGTATTTTTAGGTAACGTACCGTCGCGCTACGAAATGCCAAAATAACCGGTTACTCGCAACGAGCAACCAAGTAACGACCGCACGTTGTACAATTGACCTGCCTTGTCGCTGCAACGGGCTAAAGTAATCGGTTACTCTAACATCTGAAAGTTGGATTATATGTATTTTGGATAGCAGGATCGAAATATACAAAAATATACCGGTTATCCCATTTGAAAATCAGATTATCATCGTAATGGAATCGGCGATTTTGGTTCTTTTAACATCATATAATCGGACTCTTTTTTTATATTGCTACACCAACTTTGAAAATAAACCATCGACCCATTCAAAAGTTACAAGAGTGTCCTTTATTGGTTAAACCACTCGGCATACCACACCCAAACCGGTTTTATAAATATATATTCAAGTTCAAAATATTTATATATTACCTTACAACATAATACTAGTCTATTATAACATGTACCTACATATTATTGGTGTCTACCATTTACTAAAAAAAATGTAAGAACCCATATATAAATAGAAACTAAAAAGCGTTCTATACATTGGCAACGCGACTAGGCGACTGAAGGACTGACTGGACTGAGTAGGTTACGTTACTCTCTGAAGAAACTACGGTAGGCGACAAACGTGGTGTCTATTAATCGCGTTGCGTTTGACGGAGCTAATCGAATTATTTCGTTTCTGTCGTTCCAAAATCGCGTTGTTTTGTCGCGGTATTTCTGTGGAGCGATCGCGTTTGTAGCGCTACATAAGTGGAACCGCTTTTCCCATCTCTACTGGATTCCGGCGTGCGCTTTAATTTACAAGCCGGCGGGCCAGCGAGCACCTGATTGGTCAGCGCTCGGTTAACCGAGTTTATAAATATATGCGGCGGCGCGCACAAAGAGTTTAACATTAACACTAACAGCCAGTTTTTCAATGTTGAGTTAAAGTTCGAGTTAGATAACTCTTACTCGCACCTTAACTCGAGGCTAAATTCGAGTTAACGTTACAACTGTTTTTCATTACTATTTCTCATTCGAGTTAGTTAACTCGAGTTGTGTGAAATATTTTGTTATATTCACACGAGAAGTATGAATTTTAACCATATTTTCGGAATTTTACACAAGTATTCTAATGTCTTTTATAGTTGTGATGTTAAAAATGTTATATTAACCTAACTTTCTGTGATATTATTTGTAAAATGTAATATTTATATATTTGTTTATACAATTTATTTTAACGAGGTCACTTTAATGATGGTCTGTTGATCGGCAATAGTGGCCATCCTGTGAAACGCTACCTTATGACGCCTCTTGTGTGGATCAGAAATAATGTTGAGAATTTACTTAATTAATCCCACATCAGAACGAGAAACACAGTGGAGAGGAGCATTAGCACTAAGGCTGCGCCTTAAAATGGATACCATACAGACAGTTGCGGCTACAACAATTCTCCACAACATAGCATGCGATGAGAGGAAACCAGTTCCCTCATGTAAAATAAACATTGCATGTTAATATTTATACAACACAAGATAACAAATACATATTCGTAGAATACGAAATAATATATTGCACTTCTTTTAATATATTATCTACAGTTCTTGGAGGCAAATGAAATCGCGCAACGAAAATCGTGTCGATCCCATTCTTCCATGTGGTTTGGCCTATATCTGATTACCTTGGGTCTTCTAGCTTTTTCATCACTGCTGTAAGCATTTACATTAAAATCATAATCCATGATGTGTTTGAAAAATATCATAATTTATTTACACCATAAAATAATTTTAGGTTAGTTTTAAGCCGAAATTTGTAGTTAACTCATACCTCGGCTAGAGTTATCTTAACCTCGATTTAACTCGAGGTTTCAAGTTAACTCGCATTTGAAATACGCAACAGTGCGCCTAATCCAGAGTTAACTCCAGTACAAGAGTTAACTCGACATTGAAAAACTGGCTGAGACAAGCTCCATAAGCGTAATGTATAAGCAGCGGTAGACTGTAGGCTTTTCATCCTTTTCACACAGTTCGTTCTCTTTGTCGCACAGTACATGAGGGGCGGTGATGATTGCAATACATTGACAGTATGACAGATGACAATATATGTGTATACCTACCTGGGACTTATGGGTGACTTAGTTTTTCTACAAACTTTACAAGTATAAACTATTGTCACAAAAAATAATTAATTAATATACAAATTAAACGTGATAAACAGATTAAACGTTATAAACAGAAGAAAAATTTGAGAAAACACGTGTAATTGTAAATAAAGCAGACCGCTATTTAAAACAAAGACTAAAAATTGACGGTATTTGTGAAAACAAAGCGCGCCGGGTAAGGCTGAGTTGCTTTGTAAAACAGAGTGTAGAGAGAGGGTACGAGGTCTGCGATAAGGACGAAAAGCCTACAACCAAATTGCGGCTCCCGGCTAATCCACGGCTTGTCTTCTCTAGTTATTAAACTCTTTGGGCGCGCATCGCAGTTCATTTGAGGCCTGACCGCGGATGACACGGGGTGCCATCGGCAGTCAGACAAGAAATGACCTGCGATGCGCGCCGCCACCTATACTTATAACCTCGGCGAAAACAGCTCTGGCCAATCAGATGCGCGCTGGCCGGCTAGCTTTTGCATAAAAGCGCACGCCGGAATCCAGCAGGGCAACAGTCGATCAGCAGCTACCGAGCAACTAAGTCGATAAGACCGCTCACCCTTCTACAAGTTGTGAAAGTAATTGTGTGTTTTTATTTACTACCCTCGCCCTTTCCAGGGCGCCTTTCTGGACTAATAATCCAGTATAAGGTTTCACAAGTGAACTATGTTCACCCGCAGTGGCAAGGCAGTAGGCCCAGGGACTACGAACAACGCTTCGACGGCGGCCCCCACTCACTGCATGGCACAACCGACAGCACCCCAGGACAGCGAAGCGCTGTTCACCCAAAACGGCAAGACAGCGGGCCCAGGGATCATGGACGACGAATCCACGGCGCCCCCCCCCTCACTGCATGGCATATCCGACAGCACCCCAGCACAGCGAAGCCCGGTTCACTCGAGACGGCAAGGCAGTGGACCCGAGGACTAGCAGATCCAACAGCCTTCCGGGTCAGCGAAGACTCGCTCTCACCAGAGGAGCAGCATCTTGCCAGGTTCACCCCGATGTCCGAAGAAATCTCCACCTCCTGCCCAGATCCGCTCAGCGACAGGCCGTTTAACATCAATTCTACCCCGGAATGGCCGCAGCTGTTCTCGGACGCTTCGCTGACTCCACGCCGACTTCCGGCCTCCCCTCGCTGTATGGTACCATCGACCGCCGCATACCCGAGTAGGAGTCCATCCCCAGAGGGTCAGCGATTCATCGCGCACACTTCGCCGACCAGTGGCACCTACCTATCGACCAGCAAACCAGGACTGGGCTTCCGGATGACTACCCCTCTACACCAGATGCCACCAGCCAGCCAGACGACGGCACCCAGCGCTATCCCGAAGATACAACAGGATGCCATCCCGGGGCGAACAGCAGGGGCGATCCCTGCCCCCTCAACATTCACAACAGGGAACCATCAGCCAGGCCTAGGGCTGCCCACGTACGAACAACTGGCCCAACTACTGGCCCTGACATCGTCAAATCTAGCCCAGGTAACCAGCCAACAAAATAGCAGGCCCCCCATCACTGCACGGAGCTCCCCACAGCCGTATGACGCCAGGGAGCCTAATTTCCGTGGACAGGGTAATATTTAATACCTCGGTGCGCCAACCGCCAACCAATCAGCGCGCTGCTTTCGCGGCGGCGATAATATAAAAACTCGCCTGCGGAGTCAGCAGGCATCAGTCGATCGCCAGCAGTTCACCACTTAACTTCAGCAGCAGCAATGATTACAGTGCTCCCCTGGCACTCTCTTGTTTAACCAGTTGTTTTATTAGTAGTGAATAAGTATTAATAATAATTATCTAAAATATAAATAAACAAATAAGTGACGACGATGGCCACCAGAAGTGGTAAAGACCTCAACCCCGCTCTGTCAGACACCGAGGGGGACATTTTCAGTCAGCCGACACCCCCGCCCACCGATGCTACCACCACGACGTCCGACGCCGCGACGCCTCGCCTCCATATTCTAGGAGGGTCAAGGGCTTTCAGAGGAATCGACGCCGCCCTCCGACGTGGCCTGGGAGACTGTGGCCAAGACACTCCCCAAGCATTTGGAACTAACGCCACCCTTGCATCGGCTCACACCAGCGGCAGACCGGCAACATACCCAGGCCCCGACAACGGACACCCGGACCACCGCCACTAAAGAAGCAGCGACGACCCTACCCAGCTACGAAGAATTGACGCACTTATTGGCCGTTGCCACGGCCCTTTTGGCCCCGGTGGCCTCCCATCATGCAGGGAACGTCTCACCGCAGCCAACCACTCTGGCCCCCCCATCATGCAGGGTACGTCTCACCGCAACCAACCACGCTCGCCCCCCATCATGCACGGTACGTCTCACCGCAGCCAACCACGTCGCCCCCCCCATGCAGGGTACGTCTCACCGCAGTCAACCACGCTGGCCCCCCCATCATGTAGGGCACGTCTCACCGCAACCAACCACGCCGGTCCCCCATCATGCAGGGAACGATTGGCAGCCACCAACAACAATGATCCCACACACTGCACGGAACGTCCAGCAGCCGGAGGACGAAAATAGGGACTTATTCCGTGGACAAGATATTACTAACATATCATTTCAAACTATAAATAGGCCCGC
This sequence comes from Stenurella melanura, assembly GCA_963583905.1. Taxonomy (NCBI): domain Eukaryota; kingdom Metazoa; phylum Arthropoda; class Insecta; order Coleoptera; family Cerambycidae; genus Stenurella; species Stenurella melanura. The sequence continues at coordinate 120,200,579 of OY757315.1, forward strand.
AAAATAAGGAAACACCGAGCTATCATAGTTTGAATGAGCGAGAAATTATCGAAATAAACAAAGACTAAAAATAATTTATTCCCACATAACATCTCATGGATATGTACATCCATAGCACATGCATTAGGTGTTGGAATTTGAATATGTATTGTTAAGTATACACATTGTTACCAGTTTTCACCCTTTTAGGTAACACCCTGTATGTATTCGTGGGTTCTAAATAATTTTAACAATGGGTAAACCACTAACACTTTATTTAATAATTTACTGATTACACAATATTTCCTAAATAACCTTTACACTTTGTTTACTTAATATTTAACCTCACTTTTTTTTTCGCTACCAATCTTTACTTTAATAAAACTTCTTTTTAATAAATTTCTCCCTCTGCGTCGGTAATCGCGCCTTATATACTCTGAAATTGCCTCTAGATCCATCCAGAACCAATCAAGAATCTTCTTCTACCACAGTCTAGAAAACTCTATCTCTCTACAAGTTTCCAGTCACTATTATGAATAGGTGTATCAGTCTCAAGGGGGTGTAATACATAACACTGATCGTCCCGATCAGGCAATTCAGAATTATCAGTGTATTTCGCCAGTCTGGATAAATGCACGATTTTCATCTTGTACTTTTTGCTCCGTTGAATCCGATAGACATCATTAATTCGGGTATTAACAGTATACAGTCCATCCCAAGGTGATTTCGGTGACTTTCCTTTCCTTTGCTGTGGGTTATACAGCCAAACCAGCTCACCCACCTTGATGAACCCTTTTGAACTACCTTTCCGGTAGTACCGAGCCTTCATTCGGTCACTGGCTGGTGATGGCCCCACTATATCGTTAACCAACCTCTTGGAAGGAGCTCCGGCGTTGAACCCTTCACCCTTACTTCCAGTCTGTGGTCCCTTACTGGCTGCACAAATCTTGCATTTGCGACACCAAGCCTCCACATCCTGACGACTTTTTATCGAATAAAATCGTTCTCGTATTTTCTTCAGGGTGTTCTCCAAAATGTCCATCGAATGTTTCATTATGCACTTCCTGAAGCATCTTCGCTACTTGACACCTGGGAATCGCTAAACGCATAACCACCAGTTTTCCATCCGGGCTTTCACATGCTCTCTGCAACAGCCCGTTCATAACTTTCAGTGAGTCCGCTGCGTCCATAGTGCCTTCAGTCCCACTCTTGTCCGAAACATCCTTCCATTTTGGACGAGTTCTTCTTTCTTTGGCTCTCAATATACGTCCAATTTCCTTATCGTTTAATTGATCTCGTCTTAGCGCTTCATTTTCCCAGTACCTCCACCTCGACAGTGTTGACTGCTCCCATGACCTGCAGTTTCTCCTGGTGGCAGTACTTGCCACATTCCTTGCACCTTCTTCCAGATGAAATATCTGCAATTTTCTGGACTTTTATTTTATTTTCACATCCTGGTAGTAGTGGACTTCTCAGAATGCTTCGAAGCTGGGAAATCTTTACTTCTCTCGGGGTACCACGTTCCCTATCTGTCAGTCTCTCTGGTACCAGCTTCCTCTGATTTTCCCCTCAGCTTCACAGCATCTCCGACCTTCAGTCTCTCCAAGCTCCTCTGTGGCCATTCTAGCTGGATATGTCCTAGTTCTCCGCACCTGTAACATTTCACACGCCGCCCACTTGGCCTTCCACTACTTTGTTTACTTTGTGTCTCTTTCATGTTGCCAGCATTCGATTTCCTTGAGTTCCGCTGTCGACAATCCCGTTTGATATGCCCTGCTCTGCCGCAGTTGTATTTTGCTGGCTTTCTTGTCTTCTTGGAGAATTCAATTTAGCCAGTAACTTCTTGCACATTTTATACATCTCGATTGACCTAGGGTCCTTGTTCTTCTTTCTGGTTGCGATTCTTCGATACTCACAACTTGGACTCAGGGTATCCTGAAAGACGCCTCCACCTCGAGTGCACGCACTAACGCTTCGCTGCTGTTCTGGTATCGAGATAACCTGAGGACTCGCCTGATCTCATCGTCCTGTATACCATCCAAAAAAGCCTCTATTGCCCGTCTCCAGACGGCAGCTTCGAACTCTTGCACGCTTTCCCCAGCCCCTTGAACACGTGATTTCAGCTGGGTCTGGTACACTAGGGCAAGGTGCTGATCGCCATATCGTAGATCTAAGGCAGCTTCAAAAACTCTAAAGTTCCGTTGTTGGTCTACTGGAATTGTCTCGAGCAACTCCAATGCTTGGCCTCGCTGCTGCCTCAAACTGTCTCTTGTAAGTCATCCAGGAACTTTGGCCATCAAGGGAGGGAAGTTTTAATCGCTGGCCTGATGATACCACTTGCTGGTTTCCTCTTTCCCTCAACTGTTGTTTAAGTCGGTCTATTTCTCACTCTACCTGGTGCATTTTCTCTTTGACTTCATTTACTTCTTGTTTGACTCCACTGATTTCTTCTGCTACCTTATTTTTTGAGTTCTTCAGTGACGGCAAATATGGCACTCTGTTGGCCTTCTATAATTTTCCTTAGTTCGTCTCTTTCTTCTTGATGTCGTTTCTCTTGCTCTTGTTTTTCTTCTTGACGTCGTTTCTCTTCTTGTTTTTCCTCTTGAGGTTTTTGTTCTCTTTTTTGTCGTTTTCTTTCCCGTTCTTCTTTCTCTTCCTAACGTTTTCTTTCCTGTTCTTCTTTCTCTCCCTGGCATTTCCTTTCCTGTTCTTCTTTCTCTTCCTGGCGCTTGTTTTCTTGGTCCATCATCATCTTTTGCATTTGGGCGAATAAGTCCTGCATTTGCTTTTCAGTTGCCATACTTCTGGTTGTTATAGGCATACGACTACGTTGAAATCAAACAAATTTAACAATTACGCCACTATCGGTAATGGAACTGTCCACAAAAACCTCAAAACGGCACGAAAAAGTCTTATCTAGTCTTTTTCACTTAACCAGTAATGTCCAAATAAAATTTCCAAAAATGTCTCAAAAAATGCACTTAACACAATTTTCTTGTTCGAAAATAACCTTCGAACAATGTGCAGTAAATTAACTTCGAGAATACACTGCCAAACCTTCTCGAACACTTCCGAAAAATCCTCTTGTTAAAATTCCGCTTCTGACATCAGTTGTTACGAGTTTTCACCATCTTAGAAAACACCCTGTATGTATTCGTGGGTTCTAAATAATTTTAAACAAGGGGTAAACCACTAATACTTTATTTAATAATTTACTGATTACACTTTGTTTACGTGAGATTTAACTTCACTTTTTTTTCGTTACCAATCTTCACTTTAATAAAACTTCTTTTAATAAACTTCTCCCTCTGCCTCTAGATCCATCCAAAACCAATCAAGAATCTTCTACCACTGTCTAGAAAACTATCTCTTTCTACAAGTTTCCAGTCACTATTAGGCATAGGCGTATCAATCTCCAGTTTCAAGGGGGTGTAATACATAACAATATATGAAACGTATATTCAGCTACTGATATCCATCAGCGTCATATGCACTCTGTATATTGCTGGAGGTATATTCATAATGATTTATACATAACATATCCATTAATGCGCTACTAATTTATGGCATAGTACGTCGGCGCACCAGGCATCATTTGTTTACGGATTGTAGTTCGCAACAGTCGACGCCAGCCGCCATTAAACCGTGCTGTTGTGTACATAGTGTTTATGTGTGATGGAAGTTAACTCTTTCTCATTCTCTGGATTTTATGTTTGCTTATTGCTATATTAATCTGTTACATTAGCATGAAGCTCGCATAATACCGTGAGAATCAAAGAATGACATTAAACTATCATAATTAATTCATTAATTTTGAGAAGATACTAAGGAGTGATACTTGACCATAATTATTAATATAATATCGGGTTTGCAAAGAGTGTTCATTTATGGGAAGTGGCCCCCGCCCGGGTGACACTCACTGGAACCAATATATGTTATTCTTCTCGAGCTCCTGATCTAAAGTTTTCATGGGCACTAGGTCGAAAAATTGAGTTTTCCAGATATCAGGGGTGCAAGGATGATGATGTTCACTTCTTATGGGAAATGGCTCCCACCCAGGGGAAATTCACTGGAATCGATATGTTATTCCTCTTGACCTACTGATCAATAGTTCTCCTGAGCACAAAGTCGGAAAATGCAGTTTTCAGGTTTCAGGGGTGCAGCCACCGTTTCAACCCCCGAATTCTCTAAAACTGTCCATTTTCTGATCTTGTTTCTATGAGAACTTTTGATCCGGCAGTCGAGAGGAATAACATATCGATTCCAACTAATTTCACCAGGAACCACTTCCCATAAGAAATGAGCACCCACTTTGTACCTCCGACATATGGAAAACTGTCCATTTTCAGACCTCCTGTCCATAAGAACTTCTCGTCGGGATGCCAAGATTTACAATATCCTGCAATATCAGCAAATTTGGCCGAAACCCAATTTCCATAAGATTAATGCGGGAAGGGGGGGGGTCCTTTATTTGCAACAAATTGTACATTACTAATTTTTACACCATTCTCAACTAGTTCAATGTCTATAGTTTTAGATGTTTTATCTAGCTTGCTATTGTCAATTTTCCACATTTCTTAAAAACCTGTTTTTAGAAGAACATATTTTATCATTACAAATCTTTGACTGAGCATTCCTGATGTTTTGTTTAAATTGACATTTTCTGTTTATATACAAATGTTTTCGTTTTGTAGTACCTAAATTAATAGCTAACCAGTGATAATTATTTAGAACGGATTGTTCGTTTGCAAGTACTTTGGTGAACAAGGATTATACTTATCGTTTCTTTTCGCTTTCTTAATAACTATTATCCAATACAGCTAGCTGTAAATCCACATAAAAGAACTAAAACTACCATCTAAATTTTCAGTGCTATATTAAAACGACAAATCTATTAAGTTTACACTGGCTACAAACATTTCAATATTATATTCATTGAAGCACCTACTTGGAAAAATATTATTACATTATTGAATCTGTGCAGAGGTACAGAGAAGTGAAATGATACGTGCACAATCATACGCCATACAAGGATCCAACAATAATTATTTATTACCTGAAATTTTACCATCATTACCATCGAACAGTTCACTTTAGAAATGGTTTCATGATACAAAAAGGAAAACAATATAATTTAGACATTTTTCCAGGTATTACAACCCTTGTTTTTAAATCAACAGCTTTAATAAATACGTGCGATATCTACCGGGTGAGTCACGAATTGCGCTCGCCCCGATATTTCCTAAAATATTTGGAATGGAAAATTGAAATTTGGAGGCCTTATTACACGACTAAAATGCCACCTTTTCAATAAAAAATCAAGTTTGGTGCACATCCGGTTTGACCGGAAATGCCCACAACTTTCAATTTTTAAATGGAACACCCTATATATTTTTACATTTTTGGAATCTAGAGGAAATTTTGAATACAATACATCCATTTTGGTCACTTTTTGATAAACATTAAAAATTTTATTAAAAAATCTATTTCTGAATCCAGAGTGCTGTGGTGCCCAAAATATATTTTAGTTTGTGTGCTACGTTACTATACAAATAAAAAGAGCAATATGATTGCATTACTTAATTCTCTAGAGGCGTTTAAAATTTTTAAATGTGATTTTTACCCACTAACTCGGTTTTTTTTATGGGAATTTAGTCGTTCATCAACATTTTTAAATACCACATTTACGAATCTAATGATACCAAAATTTTGAAAATCCGCTCAGAAATATTTGAGATTTCAGCCAAAATACAATGCAACCAAGCTTTTAGAAACATACGGCTAATAGATAATAGATTAGTGGGCTTTGGAAAGTAAAATGGCACATTTCTGTGTAAATCTGGTAACCTAATAACATTGGAAAAATCATAGTAGCCATTGAATGTAATAAAACAATGTCAGCTGTCAGACAGATACAAAATAAAGCGTTGCGGAAATCTCTTTGAGTAAAAATTAAAGAAAATGAATAATTTTAGTAGAAATGAAAAGGTCGATATGTTACTGATATATGGAGAGCGTCTCAAATATTCAACTGCAGCTGCAGAACTGTATCAGCAACGATATCCCAACAGACGTCATCCAAGCAAACACTTGTTTGCCAGAGTGGAACAAGAATTAAGAAACGAACCCAATCAACAAGATGACCATCAAACATTTATTGTAAGTGAGGACAAAGAAATTGATGTATTAGGATTTGTGATGGTACACCCAACAACACAAACAAGGGAATTGTCAATCGAATGCGTCATTAGTCAGTCTTCGGTTTGCAGAATTTTAAAAAACATAAGTTTCGGTCTTATAAATACCAAATACACCAACATCTTCATGGAGATGATAATGACAGGAGGCTAGTATATTGCAACTGGTTCTTAAATGCAGTACAACAAAACCCAGGTTTTCCTTTTCATATTTTATATTCAGATGAAAGCAGATTTACGAACCAAGGTATGTTTAACAGAAATAGTACTAGGTACTGGGCTCAAGAAAATCCGAGGTTGGTAGGGCGGAGTATTCAGGAAAGATTTGGGTTTAACTGTTGGCTTGGAGTACTTGGAGATCGAATAATTGGACCCATTTTTTTTGATGGAACACTTACTGGCGAACGATATTTATTCTTTTTACAAAACCAGACAGCAGAATTTCTTGACTTACTTCCTCTTGCCTATTTACAAAATCTGTTTTTCCAACAAGATGGTGCTCCCCACATAATTCCAGAAGAGTGATGGGATATTTAAACAACTTGCATGGTGAACGCCTTATCGCAAATCAAGGTCATATCAGGTGGCCTCCTAGGTCACCTGACTTAACACCCCTCGACTATTATGTATGGGGCACTCTCAAAAATAAAGTTTATAAAACTTCTTCAAATACCCGTGAAGAGCTGCAAAATAAAGTTGTACGGGCTCTTAATGAAATAACGCCGGCTGAATTGCGTAGAGCCATTCAAGCAACTGTACGCAGAGCCGAATTGTGTATAGAAAAAAATGGTGGACATTTTGAACAATATCTATGTCAATTTATGGTTTAATTATATTAATTATTTTAAAGATACCTACTGTTACCTAGTTTAAGTTTAATTGTTCAAACGGAATTGATTTTTATTTATTTATAGGCCCGATATTTATGTTCATTTAAATAAAACTCTGAGAACCGAACTGATGTCACATTCTATTGCAAATGTCCTTGTGGATGTAATTGTGTTTACCTCCACATACCTATGCTAAACTTAATTGTAATGTTCTTTGCGCTCACAATTATTAAATGTTTGATAGCTCAAGATTGCCTATAACTACAAGAGTCTGTCTGACAGCTGATATTGTTTTATTACATTCAATGGCTACTATGATTTTTCCAATGTTATTAGGTTACCAGATTTACACAGAAATGTGCCATTTTAGTTTCCAAAGCCCACTAATCTATTATCTATTAGCCGCATGTTCCTAAAAGCTTGGTTGCATTGTATTTTGGCTGAAATCTCAAATATTTCTGAGCGGATTTTCAAAATTTTGGTATCATTAGATTCGTATGAAAATGAGGTTTTAAAAATATTAGTGAACGAATAAATAAATTCCCATTAAAAAAACCGAGTTAGTGGGTAAAAATCACATTTAAAAATTTTAAACGCCTCTAGAGAATTAAGTAATGCAATCATATTGCTCTTTTTATTTGTATAGTAACGTAGCACACAAACTAAAATATATTTTGGGCACCACAGCACTCTGGATTCAGAAATAGATTTTTTAATAAAATTTTTAATGTTTATCAAAAAGTGACCAAAATGGATGTATTGTATTCAAAATTCCCTCTAGATTCCAAAAATGTAAAAATATATAGGGTGTTCCATTTAAAAATCGAAAGTTGTGGGCATTTCCGGTCAAACCGGATGTGCACCAAACTTGATTTTTTATTGAAAAGATGGCATTTTAGTCGTGTAATAAGGCATCCAAATTTCAATTTTCTATTCCAAATATTTTAGGAAATATCGGGGCGAGCGCAATTCGTGACTCACTCGGTTTAGGCAAACAAAAAGCAATTTAACACATCATGTAACTGAGTTACTCGGTGGTTTCAAACGTGACAAAAGTAGAAAAATGTACTATTTCAATAGCAAATATTGTCTACATCTTTATAGCGTCGCGCCTACCTATAGGCCCGAAAATATTAAATTTGTTTTAAAATTCAAAAAATATTTTTTACACGCTCATTATTTGAAAATTATAAAGCCATTTTGCTAGTTGGGGAATCTTCATGTACCAGTAAATGTTTTGCAAGACAACTTTTACTTTTTGCTTGGTACAAACAACATTCACATTTCTACATTGTTATTTCTGATGGATCCTTATGCTTCACCAAATGTTTTCTGAGGTCACCTTTATACCTTGTCTGAAATGAACAAGAGGAACATTTGTACATCGTTACTTCTGATGAATCCTTGTGGACCAGTAGATGTGTTTTAAGGTTTCCTTTCCGTCTTGATTTATATGGACAAGTCCCACATTTATACATTGTTACTTCTGATGGATCCTTATGCTTCAACAAATGTGTTTTGAGGTAATCTTTACGTTTTGTCTGAAATAAACAAGAGTCACATTGGTACATTTTTACTTCTGATGGATCTTTATGCTTCACCAAATGATGTTTCAAGGCCTTCTTATGCCTAGTCTGAAATGAACAAGAGTTACATTTGTATATTGTTACTTCTGATGGATCCTTATGTAAAAGTAAATGTGTCTTGAGGTAATCTTTATATTTTGTCTGATATAAACAAGAGTCACATTTGTATATTGTTACTTCTGACGGATCCTTATGCCTCAGCAAATGTATTTTGAGGTGATCTTTACGTTTTGTCTGAAATAAACAAGAGTCACATTTGTACATTGTTACTTCCGATGGATCCTGATGATTCTCCAAATGCTTTTTGAGGGCATATTTACGTTTCGTCTGGAATGAACAAGAGTCACATTTGTACATTGTTACTTCTGATGGATCCTTATGCATCACCAAATGCACTTGGAGGTAAGAATTGCGATTTGTTTGATATGAACAAGAGTCACATTTGTACGTTGTTACTTCTGATGGATCCTTATGATTTACCAAATGTAATTTGAAACTCCCTTTATGTCTTGTCTGGAATGAACAAGAGTCACATTTGTGTATTGACACTTCTGATGGATTCTTGTGCTTCAGCAAATGAGTTTTGAGGTAATATTTATGTTTTGTCAGAAACAAACAAGAGTGGCATTTGTACATTGTTACTTCTGATGGACCTTTATGCATCACCAAATGGTTTTTCAAGCCATTTTTATGCATTGTTTGGAACGAACAAGAGTCACATTTGTACATTATTACTTCTGATGGATGCTTATGTACCAGTAAATGTGTCTTGAGGCAATATTTATATTTTGTCTGAAATAAACAAGAGTCACATTTGTATGTTGTTACTTCTGACGGATCCTTATGCTTCAGCCCATGTCTCTTGAGGTGATCTTTACGCCTCGTCTGGAATGAACAAGAGTCACATTTGTACATTGTTACTTCTAACGGATCCTTATGGTTCAACAAATGTGTTTTGAAGTGATGTTTAAATCTTGTCTGAAATGAGCAAGAGACACACTTGTACTCTCTGACTACTGATGTATCCTTGCACACAAGCAAATCTTCCTTAATCCCATTTTTATGCGTGGTCTGACACGAACAGGAATCACATTTGTGACTTTTACGCATTATCAACTGTTTGCTGCTGGCTTTACATTTTGTCTGAAATGACAAAAAATCAGATTAGCACATTGTTTTGATACCTGGCACCTACCCACATAGAATGTTGATACTGAACAAATACCTATCTATTATTCTAGAAATGTTGGCTCAATATAAAGAATCAACAATGCATGTGAACATTTTACTACATCGAATCAATGCTTGGTTAGATTATTGAGAAGACAGAAAAGCTTATATATTACCTACTGTATTCAAATATAAATAAATTTCTAATACTTTACGTTGTTCTTACATTTAATGTACAATTTGGTCCAATGCCTAAAAGTGAAGAAATAACTATATATTGATAAACGCACATATAAGGAGGGCCAAAATCGTCTCCTGATAGTTCTGCCACTCATAGTACATCCAAAAATAATGGTAGTCATATAAAAGACTACTATTATTTTTTATTACCGAAAATGAATAAAGGATACCCCTTAATGGAATGTAAAATTTTAGTTTTTCTGCAATATCTTCCAACTCCCTTAAAATATCAAATTTATATTTTAAACTTAGTCACAGGCCATCTGGCCACTAGCTTATATGGTATCAGTCAAACCCTTGCTTCTGTTTAAGGTGTAATTTTAGGAAGCGATTGTCAGTATTTTCCTCATAACTTTTTAATTTTTTTCAAATTCCTAAAAATTATTGTAAAAAATGAATTTTCAGACCATTAGAAACAAAAAAGGTATTATTGCATTTCGATGAATCAAGCCGTTCTCGAGTAATTTCTGTAAAAATAAACAAAATGCATGTACATTTTATTAATAAACTTTTTTACACATAAAGAATGCTTTGAATCACTAAAATTGTTCGAAATGTTCTCCATTTTCCCTTAAGTCTTTTTTTTAAGGAACGATGAACACAGTGAATCGTAATCGAATATTTCTCTCAACTATTCAATCTTATCGATTTGAGTATTATAAACTCGTGATTTTAGGTAGCTCCATACAGTTAAATCAACGCAAGTTGGGTCTAATATTTCTTCAACAGTAACAGTTCTTGCACTTCTTGAATGGCCAATGTCTCTGTTTTAAAAAAATTTACAAGTTATGAGGGAAATACTGACAATAGCTCTCTATAACTACACCTTAAACAGAAGAGAGGGTTTGACCAATACCATGTAAATTAGTGTCAAAATGGTCTCTGACCAAGTTTAAAATATGAATTTGACTCCGAAATGGCGATTATAACATATTTCTAGAAACTCTCACTTGCGTCCTACAAGTGTGTTCAAAGCCAAACAAAATCTTGATTGTATCAGGGGACTTTAATGTAAACTTCCACAATGCAAATCAGCAACGTACCATTCAACTCATAAACACACCTAAATCCTTCGGGCTCTCTTCAAGCTTTAACGATCCCACAAGAGACGATCACTGCCTCGACAACATTTTCAGTAATATCAGTGGCAAACTACGCAGTCTCTATTGATGCAAAGCTATCGGACCATCTGGGTATAAACCCAGAGTCCAACTTCAATCTCCCCCCAAAGAAAATACTGTACAGACCCGTACATGACCAGGGACTAACTGAACTAAACAACCACCTGAACACCTTGGACTGGGACTTCATACTAAACCCAAACTTAGATATAAACAATCGTTGTATAGACTTTATTGATATTATTGCAAATGCCATGAATACAATCTTTCACCTAAAAACGCGTGTGGTCAAAAACTCTATACAACCCAAAATAAATTGGTTTAATGATGATATTCACCATGTGCACGACCATCTTCACTTCCAACATGATTCATATAAAAGGTACTCCACCGAAAACAATGAAACCCTGCTCAGCCATTTCAGGAACACATACTGCAGCTAAATAAACTTAGCTAAAAAAGATCCCATGATAGTTATATAAACAACCACAGTAACCCCCAACAGGCATTGTGGGAAACTATAAACAGCTACAAAACTGTGCTAAACATAATATCAAATTTAACATGTAAAAATTTCAATCATTATTTTACTACAGTCACCGACAATATCTTAAAAGATGCTTTACCCATTATCTAATAGATCTTAGTTCCCACCATCAGTTTTCTTTCAAGGAAGTAACGATGGTCTAAGTATCAGAGATAATAAATAACCTAAAAAATAAAAAAGTAAAGATTTATATGACATATCCGTGAGAATACTAAAAGGAATCAAGCAGTGCATATTAATACCACTTACAGATCTAATAAACCTCTACATTTTGAATAACATATTTCCAGAAGCACTAAAAATATACAAGGTTGTACCTCACTGGCGGCTCGTGATATTGTCTGCAGAGGAGGCTTGATATTCTGAAAGACAACTGATGTGCAATATGACTACAATTTGTACATTTCCCCATCACCCCTGAGGTATTACAACGGCGCGTTACATTTTTTTGCCGTGGGTTGTTCGCCAGGATACCGATTCACGACTTGAGAGAATAGAACTAATAAAAGAATAGAATGAAAAGGAAATAGAAAATATGATGAGATGAAAAAATCATTCTCATGAAATTCTCGTTCCTACGACTCGAGTATCGGTATCCAAAGGAGTCCTACTATCCCACTTGTAATTAAATTATATAACTTTTAATAAAAATAAAAATAGTTTTGGTAAAAAAATTAAAGTGTTTTTCTACAAACAAAAAATTGTATTCATTATCACTGCCAGGCGTGTAAAATTATAAGTTTTAATAGAAATTAAAATAGTTTTGAGAAAGAAGTTATATAAAGGGAGCGAGCGTAGAGACGTCTGCATATACTCGTATTTCGATACGCAAATGCAGCAACGTCGGGCGCGGTTAGTACTTGGATGGGTGAGCCTCTCCAGGGAAACACAGCGTTCTCGCTCCGTCTTCTAACGGCTTGTATATCAGCGCATGCGTAGAAGGTATGTAACTTTAGGCGGGGGTTACATAGTGGATATACCATCCTTCGGAGGGGATGTAAAGCAGTCGGTCCCTTGTCTATTAAATGTTAGGCAAGTAAAAGATCCCTACTCTTCGATAGAGAAGAGGTTCGGCAAAATTTCCAGGTTGGGGGTAGCTCGTCTCCTGGCGTCGGTGATTGGCCTTGGTAGCGGAAATAGGCCGACGTTAAATAAGTGATTAAAAAAAAAAAAAAAAAAAGTTATATAAAAAAAATATAACCGCGGAAATCTATATTATGGAGAATTATAAAAAATATTTCCTGAAAAATAAATAACACAAATAAATATTTTTTTCTAAAATAACAACTACCTATATTAATCTCTGCTTTAAAGCCTGAATATTTTTATAAATGAGTGGTAACCTGCGATTTTTGGAACCAGCAAAATGGTTGATTATTTCATCATAAAATGAATCATGTTTACTCAATTCTGACAAAAAACGTTTTTCTATTGAAATAAGCGATACATTTGAAAGGCGGTCTTGACTCATTTTGTTTCTAGTAAAAAAATTTTTATGCGTTTAAGTGTTGAAAATGATCATTCTACAGAAGCTTACCGGAATTGTCTCAAAAAATAGTGGCGTTATTCAAAAAGTTCTCTAATTTTGGGTCATAAGTTTTTAAAAAATCTACCAGCTCTTTGAAATTTCCTTTATTGCATGATTCTCGTTTTTCGTCATGTCCTCGGAAAGAATTTTCTTGTGAAGATAACTATATAACGGCATCTATTAACCTCTTTAATATTTCCCTATTCTCACGGACCTTTTCGTTAACATTTTCTATTTCTCTCTTATGTGCAGAATCCAAGAAATTTACAATATTTTGTTTACCAAACATTTCGAATTTAATGCAAGATGAAATGTGCTCCTGGGATTTTTCGTGCCTTTCTAAACCTCGCGACAAATTTTGCAAATTATTAAACCCGGCCCTGCCCCAAATTGAGGATTGATCATTAGTAAATAATAAACATCTCCAACAATATAATTTGTTTCTAACTGTTGATGCCGTTAACCACTCGACTTTTTTATAATTGTTATCACAAAACCCTCTGTTTTGTTTACCACTTTTAAAAACTAACGAAAGCATTGCTGGTGTAGGCCTGGCATTTCTTTTAATTCTTATCTTTTCGTCATAAATAAGAGTAGTAAATCCATTAACAACAACAACGAATGTTAAGAGTTGAAGAGTTGAAGACCATATATTTTTGCTCTCCATATATTTTTATATTTTGAGTAGAAAACAAGTGCTTTAAAAGTTGGATTTTATACTGTGATAGTTTAATAGTTTAGTGTATCATTTTGTGACATTTAAAAACAATAAAATTGTGATTTGTGAACTAACTTTAAACATTTATAATTTGCAATTAATAATTATATTCTATAGAAACTTATCAGTGAAATTATAAAAACTATATCCACAAAAACTTACCTACAAAAACCTTGATATCTAAAAATTCTACACAGGTCTGGACTTAATATATTTGTAACAAAATTAAAACTATGAATTCTTGCAAAAAATGTAATAGGAATGATCAAACTGAACTTGCTACTTGTGACCTGTGTAATACTGTTATGTGTCAAAACTGCTCAAGACTAACTGCTACAGAGATAAAAGCTGTGAATTTAAAAAAGCGTCTAATGATTTATTGGTGCATAGACTGTAAACCTAATGTTGAAACTGACAAAAAGGCTATGACTACAGATGACAATACTTTAAATCTCATAGCTAGTATTGATGAAGGTTTAAAGTCTCTATCCTGTAAAATGGACAACTCAAAAGATACCAACATCGACATGATACAGATGCTAACTAATAAGAATAATTTAATTCCACAATCAATTCGTAATAACAAGGGATTGATTGTTGAACCAACAAAAAATTTGCCAATCATTATGGATCCAAAATCGCCAAGAAAAATCATCGGAAATAATGAAGTTAATGTGCAAAAACATATTCCTCAGTTGCAGAAGAGAGTAATTGTGGGTACCAAAAAAGTAGAAAACTCAGCAATAAAGGCAGCAGCTACTGAAAAACAAGTATCTATATATGTTGGCAAATTGTCTGCCGATGTGTCTGAAAAAGACCTGGAATGCTATTTAAAATTAATCTTTGGCGATAAAGAAAACTTTATCATAAAGAAACTTACTGTTGTCTCAGGTGATTACAATGCATTTCGTATTGATGCACGGTTGGAATTACTAAACGAACTCTTAAATCCCGACACATGGGTTGAAAATGTAACCGTAAAGGAGTTTGAGTTCTATCGAAAAAAATACAAAGAGTCATCACAATCCGGACGTAATATTTTGGCCTCACCGGGACATAAAAGAGACCACATTCGACCCATATATGATGCTGCTTCTCAATTTAGAAGAAACCGCTCTCCTCAATATGGAAGAAATTACACACCTCAGCTTTCTAAAGAACTGCCATCACGACCTAACAGGTATGACTCGTCTAGAAGAAGTCATAACTATTCTGGAAGAAGTAACAATTATCCTACCTCACATCGACCAAGTAATAGTTACTCCTCTCAGCGCCATGAGAACTATTATGATGCCTATACTCAACAGCAACAGAGACAATATCAGGAATCTAAAACACAATCTGGTAACAAATATTACTCCTTTCGAAGATCTAGGAACCTCGACGCGATCAGTAGATCTCCAAGACGAAGAGATTATTGAAACTAGCCAAGATAAAAACTCCTTTCAACTACGTACTAGTCCAAATAACATTAATAAAACCATTATCACCTTGGCCTTGTTGAATATTCAGTGTATTCGAAATAAAATGGATGATTTGCACATTTTATTGGAAAGCCTTGCGTATCCTGGCATAGTTTTAATAACGGAGCACTGGTTAAAATCAAACGAACCTATATATATTCCCAATTATTCAGTTTTATCAAAATATAGTAGAGTCAATTCCATTCACGGAGGTACATTAATTCTCATAAATAACACACTGCAAGATAGCCTTCCTTTTGTTAATTTTGAAAAGTACGATGATGCTTTAGAAGAAAAACAGTTTGAGTTTTCCATTATTTTCTGTAATGAACTTAATATATATGTAGTGTGTGTATATAGGTCTCCCTTATCGGATGTAAATTTATTCCTAGGTAAACTAGAATCACTTTTATTTAGGCTACCTGAAAAATCATCGATTATAGTAGGCGGGGACTTTAATATAGATTTTAGTAACAAAGAATCAAATGACACTCAAATGCTATTCAACCTGCTAACTTCGATGAACCTTAACATGCACATTAATTCACATACCAGGATCTCCCAATATTCGGCCTCTACAATCGATTATTTTTGTAGCAATTTAAATAAGCAAAATATTTCATGTTCTGTGACATCAGCCGGCCTATCCGACCATGAAGCCGTATACTGTTCAGTAAAATTAGATACAAATAATTTTGGTCAAAAGTACAAATTTGGACGTTTGTTTAGCAGGACTAATTATAATAAATTTTCTCTATATTGCCTAGAGTTTGACTGGGAGGAACTTCTAAATGAAAATAATTCCTTTGATTGTTTTCATAAACTTCTATTACATGTATTTAACAAAGCTTTCCCCATTCAAAAAATTAAATTAAAAAGTAAGAAACCATGGATAACTAAAGGTATAAAAATGTCTGCAAAAAACTTGAGATCTCTTCACTACATACGAAAATACACAAATGAACAATTCTTTTCTGATTACTATACGAAATATAAAAATATTTACAGAAAAGTAATAAAAAAGGCAAAAGAAAATCATTATAAATTCAAAATTGAACAGGCGGATAACAAGCCAAGGGAGACTTGGGCAATCGTAAATGAGCTTAGAGGTAAAGGTCAAATGCGGGTTACATCCCCCTTAAATCCCAATGCATTAAACAACTATTACTGCTCGATTGCAGGTAGTCTCACGGAAAACATAATTCCTCCAAATGATCCACTGAGTTACATGAATGAAATGCATAACTGTAATACTTTATATTTGCACAATACAAATATAATTGAATTAAAAGAAACTATTAAGGAAATAAAAAATAAAAAATCTTCTGGTCTAGATGAAATATCTGTAAAAATACTCGAAAATCTACCAGACGCTGCTCTTCACGTATTAGTTTCGATAATTAACGAATCATTTGAATCGGGAATATTTCCATCTCTCTTAAAAACATCTATTGTGATTCCCCTTTACAAAGGTGGGGATTTAGAAGATCCATCTAATTTTCGTCCCATATCGTTAATACCCACATTGGCAAAAATTATTGAAAAGCTAGTAAAAAAGAGAGTTGTTGAATTTTTGTTTTCATGTAAGATATTAAGTAATCAGCAATTTGGGTTCCAAAAAAATAAAAATACTAACGATGCCATGTTTGCCTTTCTAAAGATGGTCTACACTGAAATCAATGGTGGAGAGTGTGCTGCGGCAGTATTCTGTGACTTGTCAAAAGCTTTTGATTGCGTCCAACATGATATATTGTTGCGAAAGCTCGAACACTATGGTTTCAGAGGCACTACCTTAAACTGGTTTCGGTCTTATTTGTCAAACCGCAGCCAAGTAGTTAAAAACTCATCATACTCCAACAAACTAAATATAACTCATGGCGTACCTCAAGGTTCTGTTCTTGGCCCAATTTTATTTTTGTTATATGTTAACGACTTGACTGAAATTGATATTAATGGAAAGTTTACCTTATTTGCTGATGACACCACAATATTGTGGCATAGTAAAGATGAGAATACCCTCTGGGAGCAAATGTGTTCCGATGTAAATAAAGTCAAAGATTGGTTTAACTCTAACTTGCTTTCTCTTAATGTCAACAAAACAAATATAATGACTTTCCGTTGTAATCTAATAGATATCCCACTCGGTAACCATATACTTGAAAATAAGTCGTGCTCAAAATTTCTTGGTTTAAATATCGACTGCAACTTAAAGTTTAAAGATCATGTTATTAACCTCAGTAATAAGCTAGCATCTGGTTGCTATGCAATTAGAGTAATTTCAAATGAGTTGGGCTTCATGACTGCGAAAACCGCATACTTTGCACTAATTGAATCACATTTGAGATACGGTATTTCGTTCTGGGGCGTAAGCAGCAATTATTTGATAAATAGGATTCTTGTAATTCAAAAGCGTGCTGTTCGTTATTTGTGTAAAGCAAGAATTCGTGATTCATGCAAACCACTTTTTTTGGCACATGGAATCCTTACAGTTATTTCCATTTTCATTCTGGAAACGGTATGTTTAATTCATAAACATAAAAGTAATATAAGTGAAAATTCTCCCCGTTATATTACTCGTCAAAACAATAATCTTACTATGCCAATTCCGAGTTCCTCCCTGGTCAAAGACTCTATTATTTACAATGGTTATAAGATGTATAATCACCTACCCAATGATGTTAAAGACATTAATTCATATATTCATTTCAGGAAGGCAGTAAAAAGTAAACTAGTTGTAAAACCTTATTATAATTTAAGAGAATTTTTTGAGGACACACTGTAATATGTTCACATTCATTTTGGTCTGTAAATTGTTGCTATTTGACTAGTTTTTGTATTGTTTTTTTTTTATTGTTTTTACTCTTTCACATTTATATTTTTTACGTAGTTTATTTATATTTCTCTATTTTATATATCTGTTTATACAGCACTTTGTCAACAAGAAATGTTCTTCTGGACAATAAAGTATATTTGATTTGATTTGATTTGATTAATAACAAATAATCCACCACGTCTGGACAACAAGACATGTTGTTGGGAATATTTTCACCTAGAGCACTTATTTCTAGCCCGCCTATCAAATGTTTTATGTATTTATACGTCAAGTTGTTCTTAACCGGTTAAACGCAACTGTCAGACTGTCAGACGTCAGTTCGTTTTCTTTGTGAATCACCTGACTCTTGAATGACCTGTGCACATGCGCTATAAAAACTAAGATCTGAGGCTAGCCTCATACTTGGCTATTCCAAGTGTTGCTATTTTACACAGCGCAAAGAAATTCAAGGTCATTCATGTTATAAGTAAATGCGGTAAAGTTGGAAGCTATTTCGTATTAGCCTCCAGCGAACCGCGGTGTTCATTCAGTAAAAGACCGGGAAATATGCATACAAAGACTATCCGGACTGTAACGTTATAGGTATGTTTCTGGAAAGGAAATGCAAAAATGTTATATATAAACTGAAAATTAATTAATGAATAATAAACAATAAAAAATATTGAAAATTGAGATACACCTAATAGAAATTTCTTAAGATATTACTTTTGAAGATATGGTGGTTCTTCCAAGGGGAGGCTCAGCCTCCCCTGCCTCCCCTGACGAGCCGCCACTGTTGTACCTGTTTATAAGAAAAATAATATAGATGACCAATCTAACCAAAGACCAATATCCACGATACCTTGCATTGCTAAAGTTCTGCAAATTATCCTAAAAATTCAAATAACCGCTTATGTAGAAAATAATAACCTAAAACCCAACCAATATGACTTTCGCAGTAAATTGTCAATGACTTCAGCTATCGATAAATTAACATCCATTATAAATTCGGGCTTTGAAGATGGAACATACACCTGTTACTTGTTTCTAGACCTAACCAAAGCTTTTGATTGCATGTCCCGCAACATACTCCTAAAGAAACTAACATATTACGGATTTTCCGATAATAGCATCTTTCCTATCGTCATACCTAACAAATAGACAACAGTTTGTCATATATAGCGGAAACAGCCAGCATGCCAAAAATAAACCATGGGGTTCCCCAGGACTCTATCCTGGGGCCGATACTGTTCCTAATCTACATAAATGACTTCCCAACTTAATAAACAAAAATGTACTTGCCATACTGTTTGCAGATGACACTAATTTGACTACCTCTAATGACAACGTTGAGCACTAACTAGACGAAATCCCTGTAATTGAAGCAAACATACTATCCTGGTTTGCTTCCAACTGGAAAGAGGTACTATCAGATGATGATGTGAACATATGTCAAATGGCATTTGAAGAAGGAAACAATACAACAGTGGACAGTGCGAACGTAATTGCAACTAAACTGTTATCAGAGTTTTCTCATGTTTCTGGTGAATTTATGGAAAGAGGTGTTGTCAGTAAATTGAAAAACTTATATTTAGAGTTTTTATTGGTGAAGAACAAATGCGTGCAATTTAAAAAACTGAAATGGAAAATGGACTTTATAGATAGATTGTACATTTCTTTCTTGTTTCTTCCAATAAGCAACATAACTTCCATGGAAAGGGAAACACTCAAACTTATTTTCCGTCAGAGATCATTTCAGATAACAATGATAATAAACAAATATGCCAGCCATGTTTAGAACCACTCCACGGGAAGTCGTAATGGGTTATAAGTGTTCTGCGATAATGCGGATATAAACCCATCCGCATCATCGCTTGGCAGGAGCCTTTGCATATAACAGAAAATGATTTTGTATAGTTTCAATCTTGAAGAAACAACTTCACAATATCCCCGCAAAAATGGCAAAATAATGCTTTTTTCATCAGTTTCATATTTTTTACCGACAAACATGTTGGTGTAATCTTGGGGATTTTTAACCAATGTCAATTTATTCCTCATCGAAAAATACATAGAATCTAATGGTGAAAAAAGCTACCTGAGGTTGGTTTTTGATTCGACACACTCTATCTCCTGCCAGCTTTAAAAAATCCATTTTCAGGCAAAAAATCGATACTACCGACCTGTTACACTAAAAATTATTGCATCAAAACTACACCTAATAGAAACTTTTTCATAATGGGCCTCCAAAATGTATGAATTTTTTATTTTACGGGTCTAATAAATATAAAATGCCAATATTGCAATGATATTTTTTTATAAGGAGAAATGTTTGTTGAATAATATGGTTTAAAAAGGATGATACAAACATAGGACAAATATCGATCAGACAATAACTACTATAAAGTCAATGTTTATAGATATTTATCAACATACTCTAAAGTAGATGCATACAATCTGCGTTGGAATGGGTAACTACTATATGTCATCAACAGATGCACACCGGTGTTTTAATATCAATATTTATTAATAATACACCAATATCCTCATTTCAGTATACAGCAAACTCCAATTATGTTAAGGTTTCGAGGTGCAGATAAACCTTGCCTCTTT
The DNA here is from genome assembly GCA_963583905.1 of Stenurella melanura. Taxonomy (NCBI): domain Eukaryota; kingdom Metazoa; phylum Arthropoda; class Insecta; order Coleoptera; family Cerambycidae; genus Stenurella; species Stenurella melanura. The sequence continues at coordinate 120,221,380 of OY757315.1, forward strand.
CAAATGAGATTGTTGAAATAAATATATATCGATTGCAAAACAGGAGCAAGCAGATTTGCCCCTTTCCATATCGGCCCTGGCAGCCTAATACTTTCTGCCAAAGTCTCAAGCTCTTTGGACGAAAAGCAAAAAATGTTTTCAAAAACTCATGTGAATAGATAGAGAATTAAGAAATGAGATCATGACATCAAATTTTTCTATATAACTCAAGATCGGCTTGAGATATATTTAAAATCTGAAACATGTTTTAATTGGTTCCTCATCCGGTATTACCCCTTGGTATGGGTGGCAACCGTGTACCTAGTGCAATTCTGGTTGGGAAATTTTTATCTAAAGGAGGCATGATTAGGTAGATTATATTTAAAAGCTTTCATTTATCGTCTCCGATTCACTCTTATTTAACTAAATGCATCATTTAAGTTCTAAGGACATTATTATAATAATAATTATTATCTTTATTATGACAAATGAAATACTCTGCATAATCTAACACGTTGCATTGCATGATCGATTACTTTCCTGCCTGGGTGGAGTGAGGCTAAACTTGTCTACTAAGCAAACTTCAACATAATAAGCGATTGCTGTATCTATATTGATCCAACATTAAATCAAGTACTAGCCAACATTATGTTCTACTTGGGTATTGTTTGATATGAATAAGAGTCATATTTGTAATTTGTTACCTCTGAAGAATCCTCATGTTTCTGTAAATTTTCGTTGATGTGATCTGCACATTTTGTCTCACATGAACAAGAGTCACATTCCTGTCTTCTATGTAACCTTGTGGCGATTTCCTGATGTGGCATAACATCACCATCTTTATACCTAAAAAATTATAAAAATTGCTATTATCTCCACATAACACAACATTTGGTCGTGGAATACTAACTCTTTGAAAATGCTTATTCAATATTAGTATTTTGGTAATATGCTTATGATATACCGGGTGGCCACGAGTCAATGTACGCCCCCAATATTTTGGTTGATTTTGTATTTAAAAATTTAGTTTTTGGTACAAATAAATTAGATAATAATAGGCTACTTTTAGACTAACAGGAATGAAAATATCACTTCCGGTTGAACCGGAAGTGACATCAATTTTTTTTTCTTAAATGAAATGACTATATTTTTTTGATGGTTTCTTACTGAGCATAAATTTCTAAGTGCAACAGTTTTTTCGGATGTAAAAAATTCCAAAAAATGAGTACGATACGAACAATTTTTTAATTTTTTCAAAATGGCCGTGTCAGATGAATGCGATGTAAGAAAATTACTAAGTAGGCTATGGAAATTATTAGTAAGGTTGTAGACTTGTCTGTAAAGCAGAAAATAGTTTCTTGAATTACTGATAGGTACCACTATTTTTAGTTTTTTTTTAAAAAAACCGAGTTTCATTTTCATTTCTGTAGGGGTCCTATGGAATTTTTTTTAATGGAACTGTGCTATTTCTTTTATTAATCAGAAATAATGATTCATAAACTATAATTTTTTCGCCATTAATCATTTCTTAACGATATCCTTCGTCATAATAGAAGTATTTTTAAAAAGTAAACACAAATTAAACAAGAAATAATTTAAATAGGTATAACGTTACCAAGAATAACAAAACTATTTAAAACCTAAATTATAATAAACCATTATAAAAATTGTTCAAACTGTTCACCGTTATGATTAATACACAGAGTAGTGTGACTTATCGTTGCACGTCTAACATTCTGTAATTGTTGAGGTGTTATTTGTGCAATTTCGTGTCGAACTCGTTCTTCCAGAGCTTGCCTTGTGGTTGGAGCAGTCATGTAGACTCTATTTTTCAAATGCGCCCAAATAAAAAAATCAAGTGGGGTTAAGAGTCAGGCGATCTTGCAGGCCATCTGACTGGACCATGGGTCCCAATCCAATGATCTGGATATAATTGATATAAGTAATCCCTAACGATAATAGCATTGTGTGGTCCAGCCCCATCTTGTTGGAAGTATACCTCGTCAATATTGGTATTGGGAATTTGATTAATCTGTGGAACTATTATATTTTGGAGAAATTCTAGATATGTTGGTCCAGTTAGAGTTTCGTTAAAAATTATTGGACCTATGATATGGTCGTCCAGTACGCCTAACCAAACATTGAAGCCAAACCGCTCCTGAAACCGCCCCTGTCTCATAATGTGAGGATTATCAATTGCCCAATATCGAGTGTTGTTTTGATTAAATAACCCAAGGTTTATAAATCTCGATTCATCAGAGAACAAAATGTTTTTGATAAAATTATTATTTCTTAATTGGTGTAACTGTAACCAATTACAAAAGGTTATTCTTCGTTGATAATCATTCTCATACAAAAATTGATGCAACTGATATTTATAAGAACGGTAGCCATGTTTCTTTAAAATTTTTCCGCCTGATTCTTTGGAAACTGATAATTCATGTTCAATTTGTCTTATCGAAATGGTTGGGTCAACATGCACTAAAGCTAATACATTAATTTCCGTCTCTTCATACACAATAAATCTTTCTTCAATTTCTACATTACGTTCAGTTCTAAATTGTTGCTCCAACCGGACGAAATAGTTTCTCGGAGATTGTCTTCTTTCTGGATATCTCCGTCCATACAGACTTTGTGCTCTAGTTGCATTACGTCGAGTCTCTCCATAAATAGTGATCATGTCAACTTTTTCATCTCTTGAATAATTTTCAGCCATGTTATATTAATTTTCTTGTTTATAACAACTTTAATACACTTGCTTCAGAAAATTAGTGAGTAAGTCAAGACTAATTCAATTGTTGCGAATGTCTGTCATTTTCATGGCTATCTGCAATTTTGGATTTAAATGTAGATATGTACCTTATTAAAATGATTTGTTGGCGCTCCAGGAGTCTATAATACATATAAATTTTAGTTAATCATCTTATTTATATTAACGTCCTGGCGGAGTTTAGCTAATGCTCTTTCACCACTCAACCAGTACACATTACATAGACATCAACACAACAACCATTCCCTGTGATATTGCCACCTATCGCAGCTGAAACTCGAACTCAGGAGAGATAACAGCAACTAGACATGTTGTGCCACCCAACAGCGGTATAGTCCACTGTTACCATCTCAGTAACACATTAAAGATGCCACTAGACATCCATACCCTGGCCAGGATTCGAACCAGGGACTCCGTGGTCGCAAGCCAAACACCTTAGCACTGCGCCACTGAGCTGATGTGTTACCAAAAATCCAATTGTTGCAATCCGATCAGAAAAATTAAATTATACTTGTTTAATCCACAATAAATGTTCAAAAATATCTTCATGGACCTCCAGCTATTTTAGTGCTTGTTTACGATGGGATCTTGTGCTCTCCCGAGTTAATCTTGATCCTCCTTGATCTGTGCAACATTCAAAATACAAAGAATAAATGCATTGCGATTGTCCACTTTTAATTTATACACTCCACTTTTTCCCATTGTCACAAACAGAAATCTAATGGTGTGAGGTCTGGAAGTTTTGCTAGCCAACTAGTAGGACCACCATGACCCATCGTTAGTCCTGGAAGAGTTCTATTTAAATGATGTGTGACCAGAATATGGTGAAGCTCACCATACTGAAAATGCATAACATTTCTTGAGTGTAAATGAACATTATTTAGTAATGCTTGCAAAACATGTTTCAAAAATAATAGGTAATTTTCACCTACTAGGCAATTCACAAAAATGAACGGACCCATGAAGTATTTCTCAAGGATAAGATACTACACATTAAAGGAAAACACTGTTGAAAATTTGTTTCTACTGTTGCATGTGGATTTTCATCAGGCCATCAATGAGAATTGTAGGGATTTTTGATGTCATCACTAGTGAATCTTTGGTAAAAAGCACACCAGGAACCTAGTAAAGACCAAAATTACATTCATCTAGCAAGATCTCCAAGTTGTAGATGTCCGCTGCGTAAATAACCTGCTCACGTAGTGTGCAGATCACTCCTATCTGAGAAATTTCAAGTCTCAGCCAGTACCAAGAAGTTTACCACTATTATATAAAATGCTGAAAACCATGACAAAAATGTTTCTATTCGGAACTGTATGACATGGAAACCGTTGTTGACGTTCTTCAACCACAGCATAAGTATTCCAATTGCAAAAACCATAAATAAGCACCGAATTGTCATATTCAAGATGTGAGTAGATGTGAGACACTATTTATCACTTTTATAAAATTGTGCCTACTTGATTAAACTAAGAAAAAAGCAATACGAAATTTTCTTTGGTAACAAACGTTTCAGACACTGCAATTCGAAAATGAATAAAAAATTGGATTACAATTTTTTGATTTTGTAATCATACACTCGTGTATAGTACATACTAACAGAGTTTGGTACTTTCCCCCCGATTCACCCCATATGTACCTTCTCTGACATATAATGTGGATGTATAAAATAAGTGCGTCCATAGAAGAATAGCCCTGGGAAAATATCCATATTTAAAATGTATAATTACCTGTAAAAATCCGACTCATCAGTTTTCAATTCAATATCCTCGCTAATTAAACATTCTTGGCCTTCCATTTCAATGAGGATTTCCTCTTTAATTTCATCTCCTCCACAAAATTTGTCTTCTATCTTAATTACATCAAGGTTGCGAGTACCTTCCTTATAACCCAACATTTCATTTGGTATAAACCGCTCTTTATTGTTAAATATCATATCAGCGATGTCCACATATCTTTTATTTTCATGCACAACCTCCTCTGTAACATTTTCACCATCGTCGCAGGATATTCGTTCCAATTTATATAATACAACAGGTTCTTCACCAATTTCTCTGCTGTCAACAATTTCTCTTTCCTCACATAATTGTTTTTCTATTTTGATTACATCAACCGAATCACCATCTACCTCTCTCGATACATCTCCTATTGTAAACTGTAGTAAACTGCTTAGCTTTATTTGATCTGTACTGTTTATATCGAGAGATTCACAATATTTCTTAATTTGTTCTTCAACAATCAAACAGTTCTTTATAAAACGGAAACAGATCTCTAGAGATTCACGGCAGGATGCACATATTGCAGGTTTCTTGATGATACTTAAATCCTACCAAAGAAGAAGTAGATATTAAAAATGATGTCATTTATGAAATACTAGTATTTTGCGTAGAGTTGGTAAAATTCCTGTAGGAGATTTTAATATTAAATAAAGTATTGAGAAATTTCACAATGAAAACTGTAATTTTATCACATACATGTAATATCTGTGTAAAGTTACTTATTTGTTTTATTTACATGTTATTTCATGTGAAATTACAATACATTTCATGTATTTCTACAGCCATTTTTTACAGTGTTGTTTTGCTTTTTTAATTTGTAGTACTGGTTTATTAGTGTATTGCAGGGTTGAGCGGATTTTAATCAGTTGATTTAAATCACGATTTAAATCAGGTGATTTTTTAAATTTTAATCAGTGATTTAAATCAAGCATTTACTATTTTTCAAAGATTTTTATTATATTCTTTTGTATTTATTTTCTAAATTAAAAAAATATAAAAAAGGTAACGCAGAAAAACTTTAATAAATGTAAACTAAAAAATAACAGATTATTAGTACTTTCATATGCAATACTACTAAAATTGTAATACAAAAACAAAACATAAAATATTTTCATAATTTAAAACTTAAAAAACAAAGCAATGAATGAGTAACAAAATAAAAAATATTTATTTATTAATTATTTTATTAGTCTTCTTCGTATTATCATCGTTATAATATTTGAATAAAAACACCAACTTTGCTGCCTTTTCGTTTCCTAATCGATTTCGCAACTTTGAATGAACCACACCATAAGTCGAAAATAATCTTTCAACAGATGCGGTAGAAGCTATAGCACATAATAATTGGGCCACTATAGGTAAAATCTTTCCAATTTCAGGGGTATCTTTTTGGGAATTCCACCACTGAATGGCGCTCACATTATCCAAAATTTCGTCGTCGAACATAACTGATTGAAAGGGCCGGGATTTACTGTCTAACCACACCATTGCTGGCAAAAGACCACTATTTGGAAACAAATTGATTGCTTCTGTTTTAGCTAAGTTTTTTTCATCCACAGTTAATTTATACGTTCTTTTAGTAGGGTCAAGATTGTATGCCAAAAAGTGTGAGGGTGTGAGAGCCTGATTGCATCTGGCTCTAAAAATTTTCGCTTGTTTTACGTTAATGTCGATTGTTTCTTCTAAAACTTCCTCCAATTTTTTCCATTCATGTACAGCATCTGACAAAAAACAATCTTGACTTTGCAAGCGATCAAGCGCAACAGCAACTGGTTTTAGAATCTTTAAGAAGTCTTCTGCCAATCTCTTGAGTTGGATATTTGACACCTTTTGATACACTACTTCGTCAATTTCGTTTCTGTTTTCTTCACAGATCCTCAACAATCTCTGCCATTCCTTTACATAAACTTCCAAACAATCTGCGAGAGTGTTCCAGCGCACATCTTGAGGCATTACTAAAGCTTTACCCCCATCAGCTTTATACTTTGCACTTGCCAGGTGATTATTGCGAAAATACTTCACCACATGGACAACATGTTCTTTAATGTCTTTAATTTCTAAATCTTTTGAGAGCAAATTTAAAATATGTGCCGAGCACCCATAAGTTATAAGAGTGCAATCTGATATCTGTTCCTTAATATATTCTCGCATTTTGTTCATATTGGCAGCATTGTCCGTTACAAAACTGGTAACTCTACACTTGTACTCAGTTTTCAGTTTGTTGATTATATTTACGGCAAGGCTTGCTAAATATTCTCCAGTATGTGCATGCCCTGATGTATCTATGCTTTCAAACATAAATGTAGTTCCATTCTCTGTTGTTACCATAGCGCAAACTATGGGTTCGTTATGCACGTTCGACCAGCCATCAATGGCCATGCAAACTGATGCACCTGATAATTCTTGAAAACATTTTGGTTTTTCTTCTTCATAGATTTCATCTAGTAGTGTCGAAGATAGAATAAACCTTGACGGCGGCGTATAACCTGGGCGTAACATTTCAATGGTTTTCTTCACTTGCAGGTTTTCAACACATCTAAAACTGCTATTTGTGGCATAAATAGCTTTAGCAATTTGCTTGTCAAGGGCCTTTTTTTTGTCATTTGAAGTTTTCACTACAAATGATTCTAAGGTTCCAGACACATCCTTGTTCTGTTTTGTGGAAAGCGAAAACAATGAGTTTGTATTTTTTGAACTCTTAGAACTAGAAGCAGAGCTTAAAGTAGAAGGGAAAACGTCGATGGGTTGCGATTCAGGATCAGATCCAGACTCATAGCGAGATAAACATGGCCTTGCTTCTACTAAATTAACATCTTCGTCTGTGTCTGACATTGCATCCACCCCAATGCCGGCATCATTAGAATTTTTTGAGCATTTTTCATAATGCGCCTTCATTCTCTTCACAAGGCCCTGTAATTCGAGTTTACACTTTTTGCAGATAGCTCTGCTTCCAGCTTTACCTGCTGATTTATTAGACTTTTCTAGGTAATATTGCCAAATACCGTCTCTTTTTCGTCCGGCCATCGCGAACTTATTATTTATTATATTTATTAGAGTACCTATTAGGCAACAGACACTACACAAAATCGTACGTAACTCAAAGAACTTTAATCGACTACTGAACCTAGTATTGTTTATTACCCTAAAAACACGATGTTATTGCAAACCTCTCGCTGAATTTTTATCACAATTCTGTTATCCTAATAGCATAACGTATAATATAAAATTCACGCCTAGTTTATTCAGTTCAGCTTTTACATATAAAAAAGGGACTGTCTACAAGGAAGCCGCGGCGGACATCTATCATTTCTTAGCTGTCCGCCGCGGCAATTTGTTTGGTTAGATAGTATTTAATCCATGCTATAGCGGTGTTTTCCACGTGGATCGCTGGCCTATGCGTAACGTTGTCGCGTTGTGGAGCGACAGGTCCCGGGTTCAACAATTAAAAGAATCTAACAACAAACTAAAAGAAGAAAACAAGAAATTAAAAGAAAAAATAGATGAACTGATGGACTCAAGCATTAATATGCAGACAAATGATTCATACAAAAACCTACAAGAGGCACTGAAAACAAAATTCACAGAAGTTATTATAAACACTGTTATGGCGGAGTTATCTTCAATGAAAGTAGAGCTACAGAATCTTAAACAAACCAACATTGATTTACTGAAACTTATTCAATATTCACCAGCACTTGATAGACCAACAGCGAAAACTACATACTGCGAAATTACCTCCAAAGGCTCAAAAACAAATAAACTTGTAAACAAGGAAATTAACAATAATGGTGAGCACGTGAAAATCGTCGACCAAAACAGCATAAATCAAGAAACGAATAAAGAAGGAAAAGTAAAAACCGGATATATGAGTTCTTCTGACAAAGAGAATCAGTGGACAACAAGAACAAAAAAACGCAAAAAGACAAGACAAATAGGTAGTGCAGAAACCAATGAAGAAGAGAATGTGGAATTTGAAAGTAGTAATCCAAAACGTAACAAGAAAATTTGGTTGTTCATTTCAAAAGCCAAAAACAATGTGACACACGAAATTGTAAAAAAATATATTGCAAGGAAATCTGCCACAGACATTAACAATATCTATGTTAAATCTCTGGACCTCTATAATAAGGTAGAAAACAATAATAGCTTCATGATAGGACTTGAGCCGGTACTCCATGACCTAGTATACAACAGCAAATTTTGGCCATCAGGCATAATGTATGACAGGTTCGATTTTAAAAAAGGGCGAAGGTTCCTAGATAATCCGAAACAGACAAATAACACAAAGATGGAGCGAATAGAAAATGATGACATCATCAATAAGATATCTAGCCATAACTAAAACACAATTACTAGAATTAATAAAGTTTATATCTATTTTTGTATATGTATCTTAAACTCTACTCTGTATTTTAGTTCACTTTATATATCTGTTTTATACAGTTAATACTTTATATTTTAACCTGTATCGTATGTTGACGTGTGTAAACACTTTGTGTATTTTAACACCAATAAAAATTGAATTGAATTGAATTGAATTCAAATACTGCCCACTGGACTTTTTTTTAAAATATTTTGTAACGATTAATATCCTTTTTCACAAATTCTGGTTGGATTTGACGACAGAAATATATATTTTTTTTCATATAATAATTTATCTCATTCATGTTAAATAATTGTTAATAAATTATCAGCGCCGCAGGCAGCATTGGCGTCGCAGACAAAAACGGGGGGTGCGGGGGGTGTCCCCCCGCCTTATTTTTCAGAAAATTGCATAAAACATTCCAATTTCTCTGTGCGGCGGTTCAATAAGTCGTGTAAAAGCGAATGCGCATGCGCGGCGGACAGCTAAGAAATTATATATGTCCGCCGCGGCGTCCACGTAGCAAGTCCCTATAAAAAATTAGGGAAAAAATGTAGGTAGCTAACATAAAGGTTAACTGTTTTGTTACATCTATGATGTAAAATTTATCGTTTACATCATAGATGTGCGGTTATTAGCAATTTTAGGACATAAAAAGTATGGTACTTGTATTTATATAATGCACGGCACGCCTATGGTAGGACTATGTATGATTGAAGGTCGACAAAGGGTTGCAACAGTTTTTTATATCACAGTACAAAGCTTATGGTTATTTCTACAGCATTTTTTGTGTAACTTTTTATAATATTATAATAAAGTTTGAGTAAATGCAGATAACTTCAAACTTAAGCAAGATGACGAACATAATTTTCAAGAAGTACAAGTTAATTTTTACTTTCACTTATTTATTTAAGAAATAAAAAAAAATCAAATGAATCTTGATTTTAATAAAAAAAATCATGATTTTTGATTTTTTTGAAAAAAATCGTGATTTTTATCAACCCTGGTGTATTGGTTTATTTATGTGTTTGTTTCTTTATTAAAGTTGAAAAAGAAATTAAAAGTAAAGTCGAAAAGGTATTAAATATAGGTAACGAAATAGAAAAATACCTGGAATCGAAAAGCGGTAGTTGAAAGTAATTACGACAAAAACAAACTAATATGCAGAGTGAGCAAAATATTCTCTCCGCCCTCTTTCTCATAACTATGCACTTCCACGGTAAATGGATATTCACCTGTGGAACCGTTAATAAATAAAGTCCCCTGCAGCGAACGAATGTATGTACTTCTTGGCAGACAAACGAAGTGAACGTGAGCTGAAGGAGGTGCACACTGCTAGATCCCGAAACAGAAGCAACAGAAAACTTAGAAAAAGAAAAAAATAAGGAGATGATGATAGATGAAAACTTAAAAGAAGCATGGAAACTAATAAGAAGCATCTTGCAAACGCCTACACTTTCCATCCTATATTCCTACCCCATGCATCGCGTGGCTCTCACTGCTGACAATAAGCATATCCCGTGTCCAACCCAGCATATGCAGCCGGTTTGGCAGTATATAAAATATACGAGGCTTGGTTCTGGCACGTGGTTTGGCCGTCGGTTGGGCGTGCGACGAACCTCCATAGACTGGATGCCCGGAATCGGCAGCAATGCTCACCTTATGTTGGCAAATCAATCAATGAATCAAGATGTATTTAAATCTCATCTACATTCTCAATTTTATTCATAATAATTAATGCACAACTTACAGAAAAAAATTATATTTATTAGGGTACAGGGGTTACTAGTAGCGACAGAGGGTGCTAAAATATGAGAAAATATTTCCTTTGCCTATTGTCCAATAGCTTTTAGAGTTGTTTTACCTTACTTGTTCTGCTACCTCTTTGAATATTTCCTTAAGATATAATATTTATTTTTCATTTAGTTATTTATTATTTGTTTTTATTATTTACATTTATTCAATTGTTTTCTCACATACTTGTTTTTCATGGTATTCATTACATTACCATTCCTTAGCCCTTTATCGGTACAATTATTTATTGTCAATAACTGGTCGCTTTACTAACATCAAATAAGAGTATCTTTTTTTAAAGAACTGGTTAAGAAATCTAAAAATGTCATTGCAAGTTTCAAAAATTAAATTGTCGAAATTTAAGGGAAAAAACCTTTGGCATGTTCCACCCCTCGCTTCCTAGACGGGATATGAAAGGAAAGGTTCCATAATAAAGTAGTTTCCAAGAAATTAGCAAAGAATTATTTAAAAATTTAACCTTTAAGAGCAAATGGCTCCAAAACCTCCTATGAAAAGAAATTTTAGGTACCTATTGTAACCCAATTATACGCTGCAGAAACATTGCTCCATAGTCCTGCGATACCCTGTATACATTTTTTTAATACCAACTGAGGCAACACTCAATACAGTATTACTGTTTGTCCGTTCAAAAAACTATAATTAAAATGGAGTATTCCGTAAATAAATAAATAAATAAAAATTGATTCTTGATAGACATAACCAAATAAAAACGAACTCTATACCAACACCATATTATCACTAATTTTTCTTATTTTCGTAAATACAGGCATGGCCAACCTTCTGTCATTCATCGTTCATTACGAGTAACCAGTTATTTTAGTACTGAATAACTCGTCAGTACGTTACCTGCAAAAACCTCGACAAAATAACAGTATAGAAATAAATACTCATCTCTAATGAGCAGCACATTGTAAATGGAAAGGTGATTACTTGCATAGCGAAACTACAGTCATGCATTCCTGCAAATGAGTCTGAGGGACTGCCCCTTGTAAATTTTTGACATATTACCCAAACTCAGATTATGAAACATTATTTCATAATTATAGCTCAACACATGTCTATGTTATTAATAAGATAAACTTTCCATCATAAGATTGACTGATACATACCAATTCTGGAAGACATTGCTGAATCATTTTCTCCAATGTAACATCATAAAGGGGTATGGTAGTATCATTTTTTAATGGAGTCATGCAAACTCTACAAGTGTCCTGATCCTCTGAAATATCAGTGCTACTCTCATTTTTGCTGAGAGGAACATCTGCTAGATTCACTTTGACTGCATTCTTGTTGTTGACGGATGGAATTATATTACTACGAGCATCGAAGCACATCGCTTTAAAATCAGAATATTTTTTTAGCATTTCTGCACAGTCTGTACATATCACGGGCTCCAGAATTGCAGTTAAACTCTAAAACAATATTTTCCTAATGCATTATGCGGCCCAACCTCTTTTTTACAACTGAACATTTATCTAATGTCTGAAACTTACTGTTTTTGGCAAAATATTATCCAAGAAATCTTTCATATTTCCTTCTAAAGCTTTAGAACTGTCACATATTTTTAAACATAGTCTACATATTATTTCTTGGGTCGTCATTTTTAATTTTCAATAAAAATTTACTTGAAATTAGCAACAAAATTGTTAGGTTATGCTATTTTGACCGTTGGATGAGTCATATACCTATTTAAGTATTTAGTGATGTCAATAAGAAGCGTCTAGAGAGACCGAAATGCGAAAGCTTCGACACGCCCAACACGTGATATCATTAGTTTCACTATTTCTACCTAGCTCTAACGTTTACTTCCAGCGAGACGGATAGCGCATAGGTTACGCTTTAGCTTATGACGCGAGGGGTCCCGGGTTCAAATTTTTATGTCCGCACAACTTTTTTTTAAATTCTGTGACGATTAATATATTTTTTTACAAATTCTTTTTTGATTTCTTTAGGTTTTCCTTCTTTTTATATAATAATTTCATTCTTTCATGTGATTTCTTTGGGTTAGGTTAGTAGGTTTTTATTTTGATATCTAATTGTTAATATTATTAGCGCCGCAGGCAGTATTAGCGTCGCAGACAAAAAAATGGGGGGTGCGGGGGGTGTCCCCCCGCCTTTTTACCACAAAATAACAGGAAATATTTCAATTTCTCCACTTGCACGAATTTATTACACATTTACAAGGTAATGCGCATGCTCGAAGCTTTCGCATTTCGGTCTCTCTAGACTCTTGTATGTCAATATATTATCTACATATCTACCCGGTACTAAATACCCGTTACTGGACGAAGTACCTATTACCGGGTAGTCAGTATAAAACGTACCCGTTACTTTGGTATTATCTTAGTATGAGTAAGACTAATGAACTAATGAATGAGAAACTATAGGAACAATGGTATAGGTAAATCCAAATCGGTATTGGTATTAGTAGGAGTGTGCGCGTGCGAGTATCAACTTTAAATATTGTAAATAATGTAAATGTAATGCCCACGGCCGGCTACCGACTACTCGATTAGCACAAATATTTCCAAGTTACTTACGGTATTGACTGAATAACGTACCCAATCTAATAGTTTCTTTCTTAACTTTTAGGTGATAAAAAAATATAAAATGACTTCGTTATAATAAAATGAACACAAGAATCAGAAATTAAATGGACATGAACTTAAAGTTCTAATAAGTAAAAATAAATGAACAAAAGGTACTAACAGAAATAAATAAACAAAATTAAAATAACATTCCGAAACAAAATTAAAAAGAGAAGACATAGGAACAAGTATCCGTGGGGGAAAGACATTAAATATTTGGAAGTTCCACAGAAAGTCGCTCTTTGTTAAGGTCGATTTTTGGGTAACACCACTGAATAGGTTTGTTCACAAAGAGTTTAACAAATAGAGGATACCTTCGAGCATATAGGGGAAAATAGAGTTGCCCTGCCTATCCTATTACAATGAGAATGTTTGTCTTTGAGACAGGTGGATAAGGGACGCGCTCGGTAAAGGGGTTTATTTACATCTCATCCTTTCAACAGTGGCGTGCGTTTTTATTTTGTTATATTTTAATAATTATTATATAAAAAAAGAAGCCTATTTGTATTGAAATTTAGATAGTAAGCCAGTCAAAGAACCTAGTTTTTGAAAAATATCAATCAGTAAATATTAATAAGGATATTAAACATTTTAATAAAAAAACGTTATATCGTGTAATTACACATAAAACATATTAATTTATTTTTATCAAACTGCGAAGAGTATAATGTTTACATTTAATTTTCATGTTCCAGAACATTTTCATATATTAAATTATATTCATGGTTGTGAAAATTGTAAGTGACAACAGCTTATAGTTATAAGGACGTAATATTGGAACTAGCTATTTTACAATGCATAGAAAGAAAAATCATGTTTAAACTGTACGTAGTAGGTATAAAAGTGAATTATTATTCTGTAATAAAACATATTCTTTATAAGATTTCGCAGACAGCAGAAAAATTATCTACGAGAGTTTTTCTTTTCAGTTCTCATAGATAATTTTTGCTGCTGTTTGCCAAATCCAATGTTTTATTGTATGTAGGCCCTATCATGACGCATATAAAAAATCATATATTACATTAGTGACAACTCAATATTGAAAATAAATTTCTAGCTTTATTATTCCTAAATTGATAGTATTACACATTTATGATTGAACCATTAATATAGAAAATGAGAAAAAAAAACAGTAGTAATTAATTAAACTTTATTAACATAAAACATGAAATACCACTTATTTTAGAGGAAATTTCTATAAATGAAGGAAACACTTAACGTAGTAGGGATAATATATTAACAACTTATTTTTTACTATTCAATAAAACAAAAACAGAAACTGTACCAACAATCAATTTATTGATTTTGAAATAAAATTGATTTTGTTAAAACGCTTCTAATTCTATTTCCCAAATTGGACATTTTTGACGTCTCATGTCTCATTCTTATATTAAAATATTTTTTCAAAATAAGTTTCGTAAGATTTACATGATGATTATTATTTCTTGTTCCAAAATATGATTGTTAAAGTTATCATATATATTTGGAGGTAAATTGTGAAGTGTGCAGTTAACTAAATAGTCCATTTGATGCATTTTTCTATTTAGCCCGTCCATTTCTAAAGTTCTAATTAATAATTCTGCATGACTGCATACTTTAATAACATATTGTGATGCATTTGTGAGTGCACCATATTTCTTTCTTGCTTGCAATTTTGAGAAAGAAATATCAGATTCCAGTACATCACAACAATGTTTGCAAGTTATACATTTTTTTAATGACCTAACTACATATCCAGCAATATAAGAAACTACATCAGTAACATATGTTGTCAGATGCCAAATTCTAGAAGACAAATAATCATGGTCGTTAATTTCGTTTGATATATTTATATATTCCGTAGACTCCATCATGTCTCCATTAAAATTTCTGGTTAAACTGCCGCTTCCTACATATAGAATACTAGTGGTATCCAAAGCTATGCAATTCCCTGTATCAGCTCCCTTAACTTCTGAATGGAGCAAAAGTCTTTTATATATGGCTTCAAACTGTCTTGCCGACGGATTATTGTTATGGCCCCCCTTGCTTCTCACAGCACTGAAGAAAATTTCTAAGTGGTCTTGAGAAAATTTATAGGTTAAAATAAATTTCAACAAAGGTGTTTCTATCTTAACATATTTTTCGTAGTATTTTTTTAGACTTTCTACACATATTAAAAATCCAAGAAAACCTGTTTTTCTTTTAGACTGTAAAATGGGCACATTATTGAATTTGAGTCCTTTTATATACTTTGAGCACTCATCTAAATAACCAAAAATGGTCTGTGCTGTTGCCGGTGACAAAGGTTTACCAAATTTTGCTTTACTCAGCCTATTTCTGACGTTGAAAATGTCAAATAAATTATTAAAATACTTGCAAAATGTTCCGGTGGCAACGGCTCCTTGAAAATCGGTATGTTTTAAATCCTGACTTAGATATATCAGAGCATCTCCCACACTATTACTAAGAGTCTGTGCCGCTAATTTCACTCTCATTTTTCCCTTTTCCAGTTAATATGGCGTTTTTTCAATTTAGTACCAGCAGTTAAACCTTCATCATATTGGAAGTCGTTCAATTTTTCAATATATTCCCATAAAATTTTATTTCCTTCAGAGTCCACTAAACATTTATACGATGCTAAACAATTTCTGACCAATTTGATATTGTGGCTGGGATCCAAAAATATAAATACGTCTTCGTTAGTTATGGGATGCAAAAATGAAGTTTTTAAATTGTTATAATCTGTTATGTCAGCTCCTAGTTCTGTGCACATACTTAAATTTGAGCCCAGGCCATCAAATGTAAAACTAGATACTATTATGTCTGATTCATGCAGAAATGTTAATAATTTATTGACCAGATTTGTCTTTTCACTGGCATTTAGACCGTTTAAGAGGAAATATGCTACTGGTATCTTCCAATGGTCATTTAAACATACTAACATAAAAACTAGTGCTTCCTTAGCGAGAGCGACATCATCAGATTCAACTCCAGTTCCCATGTCAACATATCCTTTTATTTCTTCTCCTGTCCATTCTACCAGACTCCTAATCGACATTTCATCCATAAGCAAATTACAAATGACTTTCTTGCCTCTTTCGGAAGAAATTAAACTTTTCTGCTTTAAAGCATTGAGGGCTTCTGTGGTAAAGCCCGGAGAAGCATCTACTGCTTGATACCACTTACTTATAGTTCGTGGATGAGGGAGGGTTTTATTAAATTTCTGTCTAACATAATTATATGCCTTGTTCGAGTAAAAATGCAAGGTTAAAGCGAAGCTCCTTAATTCTGGTGTGTACTTTCGATGTGAGGGACCTTTCAGAAAGTGTGTCAAAATATTTCTTGCTTCCTTGCTCAATGAAGCCTGGAAACATAAAGGGTTCTTTATTAGATAAATAAATACTATTAAAAATGTAAATGAGAATCAATTATCTTTATTTTTGCAGGGGAGGGGGGTGAACAAGGCTTACTATGTTCGTTCATTGCTTTGTTAAGACTTTTTGCTCGAAATGTGAGATATTATCTTTCTAGACGTCGAAAGCACCACAATAGATGCATGGGGGTCGTGTCGCGGTGGGCAAGGCCAATCAGCCAGCTCCTCCTTCCTAATCTAGACGTCGAAAACAATCCAAAAATACGCCTGCCAGCATTTTCTGTCGTAAGGTATGGCCCTAGGGCCAGCCGTTGACCGTTCCTCCAGGACTTCCAGAAGTTGGGCCTAGGGCCGAACCTGACGACAGAAAATGCTGGCATGATATGTTTGCATTGTTCTCGATGCCTTGAAACATACTTATATCACATTGCAAGCAAAAAGTCTCAACAAAGCATCGATGTGACATTTCAATTTGAATCAGATTACGTGACCGCTTCCACTGCCCGAACATAGTAAGCCTTGTTACCCCCCCCCCGCACCTACTGAAAAATAGCAAGCAAAAAATCCAGAATGGTCACTTTCTGCAGCGACCGTTGGCTACTCCGTAGTATCTAGTATAGTTGAATTCCCCTTGAAGAATTTTTGCAATATCTGTATAAATACACAAATTGAAAGATACAGCGAAACTTTGTAAAAAGTAAATAATCCCATTGTGACCACATCATTTATACAAAATTTTTATGATAAACTTGCGTGAATAATTCCTGTCACATTCTTATTTTTATCGTTTTGTTTTTTTTTAATTACTTACATTTATCATTGACTCTCCAGCGTCACTTATCATGTTATTCGTCTTGAAATAATTCATTAATGTCTGTAAATTATATATTTTATTCTTCAATCTTCTTTTCGCTACCAACAATGAATTTATCTTCTTACGTTGATCCTCTATTTTCTTTTTTGCCAAGTTCCAATTTCGTTTTGCCTTCTCATGTCATCACTTTCACAGTCTCCAATATATCTTGGATTTTGCAGTTTCTTCCTAAAATATAGTAATATTCAGGTTTATTTTATTTTCATTATTCATACATTACTTACTTTTTTCTTGGTGGTGGGACCATAAAAGAACTGGACGGTGAACTGGCAGTTGATGTGTGTTCGGGTGATATCCTCGGTTGAACACTAAAGAGACCAACGCCAGAAACAATTTCAATTGAATTGGATGGTGAACTTGCAGTTACCGTGCGTTCAGGTGATGTTTCCACATTTTCAACAGTATATTTGGGTGAACTGGCAGTTAATGTTGAACTTGAATGTTCAGATAATAATGGAGAAGATCTTTGTGCACTCTCGATTGCTGCTTTATAATCTGCCATGAGAGATTGCCTCCTAGAAATAATCAAATGGGGAAAATATAAATCTAAATACACAATGCTATTTATTTAATACTAGTTGTAAAGGAATTCATGAATAAATTTCTTGTGACCTGTGGTCTCAATCTTCATTCCTTTGTATATTTTATGGAAAGAAAATTGTGACGAGTACAACATAATAGACAGAGGCTTAGTGATGTGATATACTGATATCGCATCAATATACGGCTTGTCTTGTGTTATATCAATATGTACTTTAGCGTATCAATATGACATGGCTATAAGAAAGGAGACTACTTTGTTCCTATCACTGAATTTATTGTAACATATAGGTTATTTCGGTACCTTAACGTACCATTTTCAAATGTTGATTCAAATGAATGAATTTGAATCAACATTTTAAAATGATGCATTAAGGTACCGGAACTGCAGTAACATGTATGTTACAATAAGTGATAGGAAACAAAGTAGTCTTCTTTCCTGTATCGTCATGATTAATATCACAAAGTAACGGCTTCCATAATCGACATCGATATATAGGTACTTGTCGTTAACAGAATAAGTTTCAGATTTAAAAAATAAAACCTAATTTATTGTATAATACTTGCAGTCACATGATGCATATTCTAACCCGTCATATTTCTTGAAGCCCACTTTGTGAAATTAATGTACTAGATTTTAACATCCGACATAAAAATATAGATAGTTTGACATAAATGTCCCAATACCCATAAAGTAGCTTTTGTGTTCTACATACATTAAAAATTTCAATGTTCTAAACCTCGCTACACTTGTTTCTTACAGAATAAAATAAACATTGATACACATCGATAATATTAATTAGAAACATGTTACAATTTTACCATGTTATCTAACCAATATTATAAAATTAATTTGCTGAGTCGCTTTCTAAGATAAAATGAAATACGCTGTATTTTTAAAATTCTAGACTTATTACATACCTAAAATTTAACAAAGATGGAGATTCACACAGCCTCGATGGAATCGCATCTTTTGTTAAATATTTCATCCCACTTGGTTTTGTTGTAAAATCACTTTCGACAAAGTGATCAGAACAAATATATGGATACTTTGGTAGGTCCTTTGAAAGAGCCAAAGACATTATCCAAGTTTGCTGCCGTTCCAAATCTTTTGGAAATCTAGAAAAGAATATAAGTACACACTAAATTATATTATCAGTATCAAATATATATTATTAGTATTACGTAAAAAAACCAATGTTACGTCTATGGAATTTGTTACTTACGCATGAAATGTCCGATTTTGATTTTTATCCTGTTGGATATGACACACTATGCACCTCTTGCTCATTGTTTTTTATTAATAAAATATGAAAAGGTCACAAAACACAATAATCACACGAAATACACAAAAGCAAACAACACTAAAACAAGAATAAACGCCATATTGAAAATCACGATCTACGTAATACGTCATTATTTTGCGTCAACCAATGATATTCGAGGATTAATGTTTACTTGTTTACGAATGTGACTCGAACAAACAAACAGCTTTTGCACGACCTCTATTTTCCCCTATATGCTCGAAGGAGGATACAAGCTCCATAAGCGTAATGTATAAGCAGCCGGTAGACTGTAGTCTTCTCATCCTTCTCACACAGTTCGTTCTCTCTTTGTCGCACAGTACATGAGGGTAGGTAACGATTGCAATGCAATGACAGTATGACGTGCGCTGATGTCATAACTTTTCAGAATTTCAGACCTGAGGGAAAACAAATGGCCGCCATTGTGTAATTCGCCGATCGAACGTGTTATTTTAACTGTATATTTTGTGGATTCTGTGATGTTTTAAAACTTAATTTTGGATTATTTAACATCTACAATTATGTTTAATCAATTCATGTGGCGAATTTTGTTTGTTAAAATGGAGATGAGTTTATATTTTACGAAATTACCTTATGATGTACAGGATCAGTGTATGGAAGAAAGTTGGTGCTATCAATCATATCAGCAATCAAAAGAAGACCTTAGTACAGATGCCGATGTATTTCCGAATATTAGACATACATATATTGTAATTACATGATTTTTTAAAGGAGTGCATAGTTAAAAGAATGAGTACAAGGCATTGAAAAGACGAAGTTTATAACCAATTTGTTAGTAGTTGGGTGAAAGAAGTTCTCTCCAAGAAATTTACAAGATAACAGCTTATTATCGCAAAGGTAAGGATTAGATATAAATTATAAATCATTTTCGCCATGTACTTGCATAATTTAAGGTTGTTTTATGAATAATTACTAACACAGATCCATTTTTTAGGTTATGGTCTCACTACATTGTCAACAAAAACATCCCAGATAGCACAAAAATATCCCTAAATTATTCTCAGAATATTTTTGTAGAGTATTCAATTATTCTATAGTTAACCTATAAGGAACCATGTTTTTTTAAGAATATTCTTAGAATAACCGAATGGGACCCGTTTTTTCTCTTGAGAATATCCTAAGATTAATTTTCAAATTATTCTTAACATATATCAGATTGTTCTAAAATTAATCATAGAATATGCACATGTATTTATTTCTGGATTATTCACAGTGAAATATTCTTAGAAGTGCTGAATTAAACTTATTCTCGTGAGAATATCTTAAGAATAACTTCCAGAATATTATTTTGGAATAATTTGTTATACAGAATGTTCCATTTGTGCGACATTTATTGATAACTCGAAAACAATTCTGTAGTTAAGAAATTATTGAAATATGAGTTGTTCACAGTGAAAAGGTTATAAAACTATGTAACTTTTTCGGGTAACTAACCGGAAAATTTTTGTAAACATCCTTTTTTGAGCTATATCAATTAATGTCATACAAATGGTGTGTCACTGGCCACATTCATGAAATCACAGTAAGAATACTAAAACCCAGAATCACAATATTAAGTTTATAAATATTTTAGATACAATAGGAATATATACATTACACAAAAGCAGAATAAGACACTCTTAATAATTGGGTTAAAGATTTATTTGTTACAATGTTTACTCTCGAAACATTTTGTAAAATTTCAATGACGGAACAAAGTAAGTAAATAGTAAATTCATTTGTTAGGAGAGACACAATATAATAAATACATACTTCAGTCCATGTAGTTCTCTGCCAGCTTCTTTGAAGGATGTAAAGACTACTGCTTATTAGCAGTTCTGGTTTTTCTTTCTTTGGCTCAAGTTAACCATAAACCGATCTGAATTTCAATTTGTTTTGGAGTGACCTCGATATTGTTTTTATTACTTATAACTGCATCTGAAATTGAACATATATCCATGAATTTTATATAATGCCTCACCCACACACACACTAAATAAAACGTAGAAAAAAAATGTGCATATAAAATCGTAGTCTTACCAATTATCACACTGCATATAATAGAACCTCCAAAGGCTTATTTCCTATCTCTATGCCCATGTAAAGTATATAGTATTGCAACATCTTCTGAGATAAGTTCTGTCCAAAATCTTCTACCGCACTCTTTATACGTTTCACCACCCAATCTCTCGAGACTGTTCACCTGTTAACAAAAGACAAAATTTTTTATTACTTAAGTACAACTTTCATTTATAAACACGTGCCAACGGTAGTTTATAAACCACGAGCCAATTTTTAAAAACAGAACAGAATTTATATACGCATCTGAATTTAAGTTTCCGCCGGGACAAATAACTTTCAAACTGATTAGTGGGCCATTCTTTGTATTTGTTTTTGTGTTTTCTTTAATAATGCATAATTGAAGAATAACTTATTATGTAAAGTAAATATAGAAAATAAAAGTGACACTGGCCTAGTAACTAGTTTGGCCAACGATCTATCGGAAGCGTACTGCTTATTTTCAGTTGAGATTGAGAAAGTATACATTTTACAAGTTTTTTCTGCTACACTGATGAAAGCTTCGCAGAATGTAAATTAACCACAACCCTCCCCGCCTTATTAGCATAAGGATTGAAATTAATATGGCTACAAAAAATTAGAAAAATTTTGTAAATTGGAAGGTAAATGGTATGTAAAAATGCGAGGAGTATGAAAACCATGCTGTACGTCTTAGTATGTAAGTGACGTCACATTTTACAAATTTCCTGTGTGTGCCGATAATTATAACATTTTAAACCGAGTCTCATTTGGTTAACTCTCACAGAAGATTTTTACCAGTGTAAAAATCTTCACTTTCTCAGTAGAAATAGTGATAAAATTTTGCGATCCTTGAGTTTTACACCGCAGTACCATCACTTAGATTTCCACACGAATATAGAAACATAACATAACATATTATTTTTGTACCTAATACATTTATTATTTAATAATTATTAAAGAAATTAATGAAAATATGTAAGGACCTCATATAAGTATTATATATTAGCCATTTCTGTATTTATAGATACAAGAAAATAGGTATAGGTACCTATTATAGTAAATAATAAATGAATAATAAACGTTTAGACGTTTATTATTCATTTATTATTAACTATAATACCTATTTTCTTCTTAAATAACAGAAATAAATATTCCTCTTGAAACCAGCTGAACTTTATAAATAAAGTTAGGTTAGGTTAATTTATGTTGATATGACAAAAATGATTTGTCTATTGTCTACCGTTTGTAAGGAAAATGTCAAAACTCCAAACGTCCAAACAGGATAATTCTTTATTCATTAAATTTTCCCCTGGTGTACACAACGCCCGAAGTTAAACGATCACACGCTGATCATGAATATAAATAGCTTTTTTTGCAAATACCTATAGGTATCTATATCTATAAACAAAAAATTAAACGATTCACTTACCTTCTTCAATTGTTTTTTTGATTGCACACAATAACGAACAACGAAATCAAAGGATCAAACCGCAAATTGTCAGGCATGCAAACGTCACAAACGGCAATTCAAAATGGTGATAGCAGATGCCGTAAGTTGCAATGAAGATGTAGACAGAAAAAGGAAATAAAGCGCGCCTGCGCACCGTTGCCTCAGTATTTTTAAATAAAAAATTCCTGAGATTGTAACTATGAAAGTGATAGGTACCTATTTATTTTATTTGAATAATACTTTTCTGTAACATTTCATATAATAAGAATAAATTCGAATTCATACGGAACACTCATGAATATAAATTAAACCTGCCATATTACATGGAGTACTTACATTGAAAATTTTATGATAAAGCTTTATTTAATATATTAGGCATACTTATTGTTACATAAATCATGAAAGTAATAATAAATAATGGGTACAAAACGGCTCTAAACGTTTTACCATACTTTCTATACATTATTTTCAAAATAAATAGTCAAAAAATAACCTACTAAATTATTTATAAAATATATTTAAAACATATTCTGTACTTCTCTTATTAAAATATTTTTATCATATTATTTTAAGAAATATTTTTAAAATAATAATCCAAAGATAAGTTTTGAAATTAATCATAAAATATATTTAAAATATATGCTATGTATATGTATTTCAATTATTCTAATATTAAGTATTAGAAGAGATTCTAAAAATATTAATAAATTAAATGGTTATTCAGAGAATAATTTAAAGATAATTTTTATAATTAATCAAATAATATTTTTTGGGAAGATTGTCAGATTATTCTTAGAATATCTTGTGCTATCTGGGATCATTCCTTGGATTATTGCAGATCCAGTCGATCCAAATGAGTTGTTAGTACTCATTGTAATTGTGTTGCAGATACAGGCAAAACACGTTTGCTAGCCTGATTTGCAATTTATAAGGTACAGAGTGAGGCGATGAGACGTCACTCCTTTTAGTTTTTTAGCAGTAAAAATGGCTATGGCTAAGCAGTTAACCATTGTGCGATACAATCCGTAGATTTTGTAAAATTACTCATGAAAAGAAACAAAGGACTTAGTTATAATAAGGTAGACACAATTTATCTGACGGTTCACTCATCGTCTATGGTATATTTATGCACGGAGCTGTGCAAATCATTGTAATTTCTGTAAGAACTTTTTGTCATGTCATATTAATGTTATTATTGTCTAATTTATGTATTTTATTAAATATTCTCCTTTCCTTTTATTGTTTTATTTATCAGTCATTACTATCGTTAGCAGTAAGTTGAATGCTGACTACTCTGAACTTCTACATTCATGTCTGTAAATGAGAATTAAACAAAAATATATTTACTAAATATAACTTTATTATCAACAAGTTTAACATTTCTAATATAACTTAGATGGCATTTATACTAAATTCATCGAGTGATCTGTATTGTTTTAAAATATATCGTGTCAATTCTGTTGTTTTACATTACAAAACTGTGAAAATGGACTTAAGTCAGTGTTTAGACTCAGGTTTCAAATATTAAAAAATTCAGCACTGAGTAGTTTTTAAATAACCGCAATATATAGTTTAAAACAATAGGTACATATAGTCCGCAGATCATCGATGAAAACTATACTTTGAACTTTCACTCTTAATTTATAAACTTCACCAGATCTTTATATAATATGTAGCTTTTCTTTCAAGTTTTTCTTAAATTGTACCATATTTAAAATTAATGTCTCAGCAACATTTTTCGTGATAAACAGATTAAACGTTATAAACAGAAGAAAAATTTGAGAAAACATCTACTTGTAATTGTAAATAAAGCCGAACGCTATTCAAAACAAAGATTAAAAATTGACGGTATTTGTGAAATCAAAGCGCTGTGTTGCTTTGTAAAACAGAGTGGAGAGAGAGGGTACGAGGTCTGCGACAAGGACGAAGAGCCTAACGTTTCCAAGACAACCAAATCACAGCATGCTGTGATCAAATCGCGACTACCGGCAAATCCACGGCTTGTCTTCTCTAGTTATTAAACTCTTTGTTTGTTCATTTGTGTTGATTTAAAGCAGCTTCAAGCAGTTGCAGTTGTTCTCACTGAAATAAACTAGGTAGGAAATTTGTAGTATTACAAAAGAATGCATTCTTCAACCTTTTTTGATAATAACTACTATTTTTGTGAGTTTATGCCTTCCTGGTGGTTTGGCTAGAGAGCACTTTCTAGAAATCATTGTCTAGACAAGTCTGCTAGTTATATATAAAGTAAAAACCTTTCTGGTTTTAATTGATTACATTGTTGAATACAGTTTTTATTATTGTGCCTGGTCATTGTTGTAGGTAGGTATATTGTCTAATTAATGTAAGCAATTTTTTACCTTTAAGGCAAGGCACAGGAAGTACACGTATCAAAATTAGTAATTTATTTTTACGACGCAGTAATAAGTCGCCTGTTTAGTAGGACAAAACCCATTTTTCGGGTAATAGTAAACATGTGCCATTGTTACTTTAATCCGTTCTAGAAAGTCCAAATTGTGCATAGGTAAAGAAAATTCATTGGGAAAATTTAATTTGCCTGAGAGCTAATGCACTAAGTAAGTATAAATACCCTAAGTACGAAGTACGGTGCCATTATAGTTTAGTTTCAATTCTGTAGATTAACAGTTTGCCCTAGGACTTTTGTAGTATATTGCTAAGTAGCAGACTCATGGATGAAATTGGTGCAGTAAGTCTCCAACGTAGCTTGTAAAATGTGATTTTGATGATATATTTAATGTGCACTACAAATTTCCACCGTTTACCAAGCTTACACTTCTTGTGTCGCTTATTGTCATAGAATCTTATAATTCCAAATCAAGTTCACCAGTGGGAGTTGTTCAACTGGCGGGATGAGACTAATATAGAAGACGAGGTCGAAGTGATATATTTGTATATTGTAAGCTTAAATTACATGGCTATAATGGTGTAATTGAAGACTCCAGCTAGCACACTCACTTCAATTTGTCATCATCAGACGTCAGTTTAAGGTCAGTATTGGTCAAAATTCGTTGTGATGACATCATTTTTGAGTCGTAAACATCGAATATTAAAAATACGTCAAAATTAAGTCACATTTTCTGACGTCATACACTGGATTTAAAAATGACGTCAAAGTTACATTACATTTTAGAACGTCACAGGCTAAACGTTGTTATGACGTCATTTCTAAGTCTAGTTTATGTTTGATGTATTGTATTAATATGTACAAATGGACAAATATCTTTTTTATACTTTCATTTTTTATAATTTAATACTTATTTTTTAATTCATTTTCGCTTTTCCATCACTTCTGGTTTTTCTGGAAATGATCCTAACTTTGAAATTTTAAATAGTACACCCTATATATTTTTACATTTCTGGGTTCCGAAGACGATTTTAAGTACGGTTGTTTAAAAAAAGTTTGAGACTACTGGATTTTTTTTAGGGCCATTTTTATGTTTGTCGCAAAAGTAAAAATGGCCCTAAGAAATTAAATACGTACTCTCAAAATTAGGTCTTCCAAATATCAAGTCATTATATATTTTTTACCGTTCCTAAAAAATCATGCGCACAAGAAAAATGTTACAGACAGATCCACAGACATTTTTTTGCTTAAACAAAATCTCGATGTTCCATAACATTCTAAGGCTATTAATGGCAACGTTGACCGTTTATTTTTTAATAACCAGTCGGTAAAATAAAATATATAATAATAATAATAATAATAACTTTATTTGTAGCTTATAAAAAAATACATAACAATTATTAATAAGATAACTTTAAGAAATTGTAAACAGCTTTTATATTCTGCATCTAAGTGACTAAACACCTGTATGTGCCGTGAGAGGTGTAAATTTTAAAAGGAGCAATAAACTAATATACGCTTAATACTAAATAATGAGAGTTCTCAATAATACATAAACCTATTCATAAACATATAGTAGGTATAGTAGACTAAGAGATACAGTGAGGCCAACAAAGAGCATGCCGATAAAGCAGTTGTAGCCGACAAAGAACACCGACGTTCTTTTTGCACTTCGTGTCACTTTATGTATTTCGTTTACTCTACCTACCCTATAGCAAACATTAGAAAATTATCTCTCTAATCTTTGACTATAATGCAAAGAGGAGTGCTGCCACCCACATCAAATGAAAACGCAATTTTTTTCTTTCCATTTTAAAACATTCCTTTCATGAATAAAGAATATTTTTAAATAATTTTTAACTTCCATATGAACATAATATCCATTGCTTAATTGAGCAACATTAACTTTTCACATCATGTACTTACTTGTATAGAAATTTGCTATTGCACTTGATTTTATTAATACACAAATTGTACAGTTAAGGCTGAAAGGGAATACTTATTATGTTTAAACCGGATACTCAATTGCAAACAATAAATAAGCTCTTTAAAGCGAAATTCAAATGAAGGACAATAGCCCAGAGAAAGCGTACTGCATTACGAAGCGGAAGGTATTCGGTTCAAATCCCACAGTCGGATTCTTCAAGGTAAGTGTTTAAAACTTTGTTAGTGTTATTTACATGTATATTCAAATCATTCCTAATTATAAGCGTAAAATTAATAAAAACCGAAAGATTAAATAAATTCTCAAGTGAAAAGATTTTTATTTGGGCCCCTATTCTTCGAATCAAGGTCATATTTTGACGTCACCATTAAACTTTGATTGTACGTAAAATGGTTCTTGTTTGGGGCTCATATTCAGATTATCGGATAAGGCATAAGGCAATATAGACAACTGCCTAGGGGCGCCGACGGCTTGCGGGGCGTCGGCGACCCCCCAGGCTCGGAGCTCATTGAGGGGCGCAGAGCTCTTGAGGGGGGGCCGGATTCTAGTAAATGGAGATGCATATGCAAATTTCGATTATATTGGTAGTAGCTAAAATAAGCGAAGGCATACTTTGTAAATTGTAAGAGGAAATATATACATTTGTGGAAAATTGTAGTTAGAAGTACTGAAGAGTAAGAAGTACCACTCCCCGCTCTTCGAAATTTCACAACCGAGTTAAAAATTGTATTGCACCCCCCTCTTCGAAATGTCAATCATCGAGATATATATTCTACTGAGGAATGCCACCTCCTGCTCTTCAAATTATACTGAAGAGCTGAGAGTGGGGGGCCCGCATGTCACTACCCCCGGTCCCCGACTTTCTCTCGACGGCCCTGCTTCTGATGCATCATTATGCCTCACCAAATGCTTTCTGAGGCCACCTTTATGCCTTGTCTGAAATGAACAAGAGGTGCATTTGTACATTGTTACTTCTGATAAATCCTTATGGTTCAGTAAATGTCTTTTGAGGTTCGCTTTATGTCTTGACTTATATGGACAAGTCTCACATTTGTACATTGTTACTTCTGATGGACCCTTATGGAGCAGCAGATGTGTTTTAAGATTCTCTTTTCTTATCGTCTTATATGAACAAGTCTCACATTTGTGCATCGTAACTTCTGATGGATCCTTATGCTTCATCAAATGTTTTCTGAGGCAACTTTTACCTAATGTCTGGTATGAACAAGAGTCGCATTTGTACATTGATACTTCTGATGGATTTTTATGCTTCATCAAATGTTTTCTGAGATAACGTTCACGTATTGTCTGGTATGAACAAGAGTCACATTTGTACATTGTTATTTCAGACAGATCATTATGCTTTAGCAAATGTATCTTAAGGTAATTTTTACGTTTTGTCTGAAATGAACAAGAGTCACATTTGTACATTATTACTTCTGATAGATCCTTATGCATCAGCAAATGTTCTTTGAGGGAATATTTACGTCTCGACTGATATGGACAAGAGGCACATTTGTACATCATTACTTCTGAAATATCCTTATGCTTCAACAAATGCGTTTTGAGGCAAGTATTATATGTTGTTTGAAATGAGCAAGAGTCGCATTTATACATTGTTACTTCTGAAGGATCTTTATGCTTTTCCAAATGTGCTTTAAGGCAATACTTAAGTTTTGTCTGATATGCACAAGAGTCACATTTGTACATCTTTACTTCTGATAGATCCTTATGCTTCAGCAAATGTGCTTTGAGGCAAGTTTTATGTTTTGTTTGAAATGAACAAGAGTCACATTTGTGCATTGTTACTTCTGATGGATCCTTATGCTTCACCAAATGTCTTTTGAGCAAAACTTTACGTCTTGAGCAATATGAACAAGAGGAACATTTGTACATTGTAACTTCTGATGGATCCTTATGCTTCACCAAATGTATTTTGAGGTAATATTCCGACCTTGTCTGAAATGAGCAAGAGTCACATTTGTACATTGTTATTTCTGACAGATCCTTATGCTTTAGCAAATGTATTTTGAGGTAATTTTTACGCTTTGTCTGAAATGAACAAGAGTCACATTTGTACATTATTACCTCTGATGGATCCTTATGCATCACCAAATGTTCTTTGAGGGAATCTTTACGCCTCGACTGATATGGACAAGAGGCACATTTGTACATTGTTACTTCTAATGGATCTTTATGCATCACCGAATGTGCTTTGAGGTCACCCTTGTATTTTGTTTGAAATGAACAAGATTCACATTCGTACATAGTTACTTCTGATGGATCTTCATGCTTCGGCAAATGTCTGTCAAGGGAACTTTTATATCGTGTCTGAAACGAACAAAGGGCGCATTTGTACATTGTTACTTCTGATGGATTCTTATGCATTAGCAAATGCCTCTTGAGATTACTGTTACTTTTTGCTTGAAATGAACAAGAGTCACATTTGTACATTGTGACTTCTGATGCATCCTTGGACATGATCAAATCTTTATTAATCTCTTTCTCATGTGTTGTGTGACATGAACAGGAGTAACATTTGTGACTTTTATGCAGTCTCAAATGTTGTTTGGGGCTGGCTTTACACTTTTTCTGAAAAAATCACATTTGTATATTATTATTTGAGATACCCACTTACTGATACTGAACAAATACTAATTTAATATTCTAAAAATATTGGCTCAATACAAAAAATCAATAATGTGAACATTTCACTACATTGAATCAATGTCTGGTTAATCTTTATTGAGAAGATGTTGATAAACTATATATAATACTGCATTCAAGTATAAATAAATTTTTAATACTTTATGTTGTTCTAGCATTTAATGTACAATTTGGTCCAATACCTAAAGGCGATAAAGTAACACATCGATAAACACATACAAGTAGGTCCAATATTGTCTCCTGATATTTCTTTAACCGATAGTACATCCAGAAATAATGGTAGACTTATAAAAACTTATTTCCGAAAATATCAAATTCATATTTTAAACTTAGTCATCTGGTCTCTAGCCATCTAGACAATAGTTTACAAGGTACCGATCAAACCCTCTCTTCTGTATAAGGTTTAGTTATATGGGGTGATTGTCAGTATTTTCCTTATAACTTTTTAATTTCTATCAAATTTCTAAAAATTATCGTAAAAACCTAATTTTAGATCATTAGAAATAAAAAAAAAGCATTCTTATTGCAATTCCATACACCAAGCCGTTCTCGAGTAATTTGTGCTTAAAAGACAACTTGCATTTACAACATTCTGTTAATAAATTCTTATACACATAAAGAATGCTTTAAAATATTATCAATTGTAGAGAACACCTAATTATTAATTACTAAAATTGTTCGAAATGACCTACATTTTCCTTTATGTACAATCTAGGTCTTTTTCGCTTTTTAAGGTAAGTTGCACACCCAGTAAAATTCCATCATTATGTAGTGTTGTAAACTCTTGATCGATTTGTTCTCTCAACTGTTCAATCGTGTCAATTTGGGTGTGTTCAAGACTGACCTGTCACATCTATACAAATGTATAGCCAAGATAATAAAGAATTTTATTATTATTAATATTATATAAACTAGTGATTTTATATAACTCCACCCAGTGAAATCAAGGGGAGTTAGGTTATTGTAGGGGCAAATTTTTGTCCAGATATAAAAAATTTCAATACTCAAACGCATAATCGAAAGCCTTTTCGATCGCGAAAGTCAAAAACTAAACAAAACCATATTTACTATTTTTCCAATCACTTTGAAAATTAACTTAGAGTGAAATATGTGCCAAGCCACGAGGCCCTTGCTAACACAATTCGATTCCCGTTCTACTACTCTATCTGACTCTTAAAACTTAGAAAACTCATTTCATTTTCGTGTGAAGACGCGAACAGCTAAGATGCATCCACCCTGTAGCAGAAAATCTTGTAATAAATCTCCCCATTCCGCGACAAGAAAATTAATTACCATCAAAGCCGACGCGTGCAGACAAAGAACTATTGATCGACACGCGCGCTTGTAAAAACATGCTGCATCAGATTTTATATACTTATAGGAAAATCATTTATCGGGAAATCTACAAAGGAAATGCCGGCACCTTTGACCCTCAAAGACGCCGTCAACTTAAGTCAATCAGGTTAGGTTAAAAGTTAAGTTAAAATCTTGTAATAAATCTCCCCATTCCGCGACAACAAGAAAATTAATTACCATCAAAGCCGACGCGTGCAGACAAAGAACTATTGATCGACACGCGCGCTTGTAAAAACATGCTGCATCAGATTTTATATACTTATAGGAAAATCATTTATCGGGAAATCCACAAAGGAAATGCCGGCACCTTTGACCCTCAAAGACACCGTCAACTTAAGTCAATCAGGTTAATAAGAACATCCGCGACAACGGAATATTCGCCGCCACTTTTCATAAATTAATAAATTAAAAGGAAAGTCATAAACATCTATGAATAAATATACCACTGACGTTGAAAATCAGATTTTCAAAGAAACCTCCGCCGCCAAAGGAACAAAGAAGACTCAATGCTTCCTTGTTTGATTTTCATATAAATACAACGCATTGCCATCCCCTCGACAGTCACTTCCATTGACTAACACGCGTCAACTCTTCGAAGAACCCCAGAGGTCCCGGCGACCAGATCCTCAGAACTCTGTGTATTTATTAATACCAGATCAATATCTTCGTTTCGATATATAGCAAACTCCAATTATGTTGAGGTTTCTAGGAGCAGATAGGCCTCGCCTCTCCAAATGTGATTGTTGAAATAAATATCGATCGTAAAACAGAGACATGCAGATTTGAATTCTGGCAAACTAGTGTGGTAGCAAAGTAGTAGTAGTAGTATGTTGGCAGATGGGGTGAAACTAATTCATATTTAACCATAAAGCTCTGTTGCCAATTTAAAATAGCAATATTTTCCTTAATGTTCAAAATAAAAATAATTTTCTGGGTTGCTTAAAAATTGAAAACTAAAGCAAACTGATTCAATTTTACTTTCATTTTACAGGTTACATATTTACAAATTACAATATTTTACTTAATTCTGCATTTGAAATTCAAATAATGTGATACATGGGGCTGGGCCTTGACGAGAATCCCCCTTCGGAGCCCATATATTGCTGTACAAAACCTCACAGAATAAAAAAGTTCTTATAATTCATAAAGAAGTGGAAGTATCAAAAAACAAATAAAAAATCCCCCTTCCATATTAGCCATGGCTGCCTAATACTTTCTGCCAAAGTCTTAAGCTTATTGGACAATAAACTAAAAATGTTTTAAAAAACTCACTTGAATAGATATAGAATTAAGAAGTGATGTCATGATACCATATTTTTCCGTATAACTCAAGAACGGCTTGAGATAAATTTCAAATCTGAAACTTGTTTTGATTGGTTCCTCATCGAGGACTACTCCGTGGTATGGGTGGCAACCGTGTACCTGGTCATGAACACAAACGTAACTTTCGTTTTAGTCACATTCGCGCACAAGAACACTGCACAATTTAATTTTGAATGAATTTATTTTACTTGGCTCGGCGAAAAAGTAACACCCTGTATCGATTTTACACGAATGATTAAAAGTCAAATTTTCTGGAGTCAAAATAACGATATATTACTATTCACGTTCTAACAATACATTTGTTATCACTAAATAGGTTTGATGTAATTAATTATGTTGAATATTAACACTTTAGAGTAGAAATTTGCCTTTGGTTGTTGTTGTTTTGTCGCGTGGCTGGATCCCGAACTGACTGACTCTACTTACTCGACTCTCTTTACTCCACTAACTTGATTAAATGCGTTGAGCGCGTCTTGGTTTATAAGATAAATCAAAGCTTCTGGAAATGTTCGAAAATCGAAGACTCCAGGCGTTCTAGTCGTTCCAGATTGTTCGCCGTTCCCGAAAATTCGATCGGTAGGGGAGAGTGGCTTGTGTATATTCTCCAGCAGCGAAGGCTTGCTTTTCGAATTATTCTAATAATGCAAAAAGTGTTTTTTCTAGCTCGCGGGCTTTACAGAGCGACAGAGAGATGTTAATTCTTACCCGATGTAATTTATTAAAGAAAGGTACTTTGACAGTCACACCTGGTGCCCTTCTGTTGAGAAATTTCTATTTAAAGGAGGCATGATTCAGTAGTTTATATTTATGAGTTTTCCTTTATCGTTTCCGTTAAACTCTTATTTAAGTAAATTCATTGAACAACATTTCAGGTGCTTGACTTCCAAGGACAAAAGTTTTTTAATACACAGAGGTAACGAAATTCTTCAATATTGTATTATAATACAAATGACAAATGAAATACACTGCGTAATTCTACATGTTAGACAGCATGATTTATTATTTTCTTGCTGGGCGGAATGAGGCTAAACTTGTCTACTGCACAACCTCAACATAATTAGTGATTTCTGTATCTATATTGATCCAACATTAAATCAGGTACTGGTCAACATTATGTTCTACTAGGGTATTGTTTGATATGAATAAGAGTCATGTTTGTATGTTGTTACCTCTGAAAGATCCTTATGTCTCTGTAAATTTTCTTTGACGAGATGTGTACATTTTGTTTCATATGAGCAAGAGTCACATTCCACTCTTCTATGTAACCTAGTGGCGATTTCTTGATGTGGCAAAACAACACCATTTTCATTCCTAAAACATAACACACAACATTCATTCATGGAATACTCTTTCGAAATAATTATTCAGTATTCGTATCCTGGTAATACTGTTTGGAAAATATTATCAAGGGAATATACATGTAATATCTTATAAGGTTAATTCTTACAACATATAGAAGAAATATTTTCTTAACATTTCCAGAGAAGATATAATTGCATACAAATTTTGTGGAATATTATAATCAGACCCGACGCAAAAGTAATTATGCCAGAGACGGTCTTCACACACAGATAAATATAATATTTTGAATCGAGAATCTTATGATTCTTATAAGAAAATAATTACTAATATTTATAGGTAACAAATACTTTTGTGGTAAGACAAAAGTATGACATAAAACTCATACAATAATAAATAAATAGTTTATTAGAAATTTGGAGAAATCATTTATTTGATATAGTTGAGCAAGTAGATATAAGAGATGTTTACTAAAACTGGTGAATAAAAAACACCAGACTTCGGTTGCATATTATACAGGGTGTAATTAGTTTCATGTCGTTAAAAAAAACTGGTGGTAGGGAACAACAAGACAGACAAAAAAACCTTCCAAAGCTCACAGTTTTGGAGAAAAGAAATAAAAAATTTCGCAAATTTTCAATAAAATTTTTTGAGAACTGCTGGAATATTGAGGTAGGTTTAGATCTAGATCTGATCTGAAAAAAACTATACGCTAACTCTCCCTTGTGCAATATTTTAGTTACTGTCAGTGTTTCGTTATGTACACACGTCCAACCCGCCGTTCGTTGTTTTTGTTATTTTTGAATTTCGCATCATTGTGTATTTATAGTTAAGATTTATTTTATTGACTTACCGTTCAAGTTGTCAAATTCATTACGTACAAACACAACTTACTTGTTCGTTCCTTTGTTTGTATTTCTTTTTGGCTTTTGTACCAAGTTTTTATTTTATTTTTCTTTATTGACAACGTTAGTTGATAGTTTAGTGTTGAACGAAGTGCGTATGTACTTAATTCGACGTACCGAACTGTGTATTGATACAGATGCAGAGATTTTGAATTATTTAGGTAGGTAGTAAGCTTTAAACCCAGGACACTCATTTATGTTACAAAAGTAAATAAACCACATTTAAATTTTCTAAATTATAAACAATTCAATATTTTGTTCCAAATTATAAAACACACATGTAAAGAAATGCTCTGTTTAAACCTCTATGGCCATTATTTCTTTGCAATTGTGCACAAAGAGAGAACGAATTATTTACCTCTTTATATTTGCCTCAATTCAGTTGAGGCGGTCCATCAAAAGGGGTCGATGATGCTTTGATACTGCATGTGCCGGCGAGCACTTTTTATGACAATTTAAAAGTTGTATAATTGGGAAGTAGAAGTCCATCGACCAAGAAAAGCAGTTGTTCTCAATAGCTGTCTACCATAATATTAAATATGTTAACCTAGATCAGTTTTTTTCAAAGTGCCCCTAGAGGGAAAAGTCAAAGGTTTTTTGTTTGTCTAGCCGGCCCCCATTACCAGTTTTTTTAATGACATGAAATTGACTACACCCTGTAAGGTCACTTGGGGTATTTGGGCCATGATTTTACAACCCGAGCAAGAAGATTATACTTTGAACTTGCCTGAGAACCACTAATAAGTTATATTAATATCTAAAATATTTTTTTATATGTAACACAATATACAGTCTTCAAATATATAATATTCAAATCCCGAGTCAAATTTAATTTTCTTTATAATTATAATTAAATAATATAAAGTCTGATGGGCCCAGTTACCTCTAGAAATTGGGGCAACTGGACCATACGGGTCTTGGTTTCATACAAACGATTGTTATTTGAACTGGGGTAAGTGGGCGTGTTGGTAAACATGTAAACTTCGTACAAAAATTACCACAAGTCATATAAACCACACCATAGTCGAGTTGTCGACGATGTAAGAGAACTACTACATAACAATTAGGTGGAAATTTATTCAAATTTAGGAATAACACAACTTCTGTTAATGTAAAAAGGGCAAAATTAAATGTAAAAAACATCCAGTTTCAAGTAAGCATAAATATCACAGGCCCAAAAAAAAAAGTCATCTACACCAGGGATCTGACATAGTAATCCTATGTATTTCGACGTGCTGAACACGAATCCAATGACCGTTTAGCTCCGTTGCCCACCAACTTTTTGTGAATCGCGAAAATAATCTAAAGAAATAAGGTTGCTTAGGCTATTTTCACGATTTACAAAAAAAAATGGTGGGTGATGGAGCTAAACGGACATCAGATTCGTGTTCAACAAAATACATAGGGATTAATATGTCGGGTCCCGGGTTCAGATCGCTATTTTTTGTGTGACTGTGCGCAGTGATCTACATCTACCTAATAAATAAAAACAAAAACAACATACTTAATGTGCTTGGGGTAACTTGGTCCCAGCCGTGCCCAGATGCCCCAATTAACTGGCCCACTTACCCCATTTTTGAAAAATTTTGGGGGTAACTGGGCCACCCGCTCAAGCTTATGACCTAACGCAGAATACATGCTTGCAATAACATTTTAAGGATATATCATGCTTCTAATTTATTCTAAATTAACTGTGACATTGATAATATATACAGTAAACCTGTAGCATTTCATAAAAATCAAGATTACATCACGTTGCTATAAAAATTTTGACCTACAAAATTTAAAAAATTGCTACATGAAAGCAACAACACTCACAAACATGAGACTAGTTGTTGTAGTGAGATGACATTGTCCTTCAGTGCTGCCAACTGCTTAAAGTGAAATTACCCCCACAAGTTCTACGGAAAAAAACATGGCCCAGTTACCCCCTGGGCCCAGATACCTCAACTGACCTTATATACCTGCAGCATTGGCCTGATTGTCTAACTGAAAACAAAAAACACTTAAACCGGCATACGCCATTTCAACTGTTTGTATCAACTAAGAAAATGTAAACATCTCCTAAATGTTTCTTTCCAAATATATCAAAACGATTTTTAATTTAAAATATTACTTTAATCTGTGCACACAATAAAAGATACTATATTTTTAAAAATATAAGGGGAATTTTCGGTACCACAAAGACACCTCCACTCTTGTCGCTTTTTATACACTTTTTTACGACAGTAAATAAGATGGTAAACAATAATAATACTAAAAGAAATAGCAAATTGCGTTCTATATTTTGCAGAACACTTTAAACATACAGAAAGCACTTGAAATGAAAAAGGTCCAACAAGTATTATTATTTTATTATGAAACGATCAATGGCATGTGACCCTGTTTTCTATACACATACGCATTATGAAGCCAACACTACAGACGTGTCACTTTGTCAGTACATCTTCAGCTCTTGAAAGAAGTAAATGTGTCATGAATTATTATGGCGTCGAGAGGCTTTCGATTAAATGAAACAGTGCTTTCGTGAATTCAAAGTGTTTTGGAACTACGGTTTAACGGTGTAGAACTTTTCTGTACCAGCTGAATATCACAAAAACTAAAATAGCCATGTATACATGGATATTTCTCACAAATCCCTCTAGCCATACAGTCTATAGAATGGATAAGTAGGCAATTCCAGTTATCTAAACGGATATATTTCATATCCTATCTAGGATGGATATGAAAGCGACCAATTACAGTTCATGTATTAAAGAATAGCCGACTATTCATTTTAAAAAACTCAAGTTAGCGCGTAAACTGTCAAAGTAATTTTCAGTGTGTGTTAGTGTTTAATAAATCTTTTAAAATGTTATAGTTTTTTCTTAAGCTGGTTGTGGAAAAAGTATACTGCACAACTCAAGTAGATTATCCATATCGTACTCGAAAGATTGAGGCACTCCACCAACGGCGTCATGCTCAAACTTCTGCCTCGTGTGATATGGATATCATATCCACTCTTGTTGCACAAAGTACTATAGAGTATCAGGAGTTGCTGGGTCAGTGAAATACAGACTGAATACAGTGCTAAGAAACTACCCTGGTTTTTTTACATTTTAGTGTGAGGCAAAGAAGTAGACTGTTCCATGCCAGACATAAATCTGCCATTTATAAGAAAATATACCTATTTTAAATATGAACCGAAACATCGATAGACGTCGAATGATCCTTTTCACAACACAAGTGGATATTTAGTGACAGGCGCCCGAGTTTAACTTCAAACCATTTAGAACAAATGCAAATAATATATTTTTATTATTATAATAAGGCATGGTTACTAAGTGTTTGTGCATCCAAAAATAAGTGTATCACAAGTATGACATAACCCTATCGGAGCCATTTACCTTTAAATATTATGGAATTCACTAGATACAATTATAAGGTAAGATCCTGATTATTGTGCATGAAAATATGAATTTTTATTTCTTAGTAATCGTTAAGATGCCACAATTCGAAAACAAAAATCGGACTACAACTTTTGAATTTTTTAATCATGCACATGACTAGTACATACTTTTGTGCCACTCTACTCTCAACTCACTCAGTAAGTACTTCTCTGAAATGTGGTGTTAATGAATAAAATTAGCGAATACAAAGAAAAATAGCCTTGTTTAAAATTTATTATTACCTGTAGAAATCCGACTCATCGGTTTTTATTTCAATATTCTCGCCGGTCAAAAATTTTTGGTCTTCCATTTCCACAAGGATTTCCTCTTTAATTTCGTCTCCTCCACAAAATGTGTCTTCTATTTTTATTACATCAAGGTTATTTGCACCTTCCTTACAGGGTAACATATCGTTTGGTAAAGAATGCTCTCCATTTTTAAATATTAGATCGGCAATGTCCATATATCTTTCATCTTTGTGAACAACTTTCTCTTTAACATATTCACTATCATCATCAGATATTTGTTTCAATGTAAATACAGCATGTCCTTTTCCGATTGCTCTGCTATTAATATTTTCTCTTTCCTCACAGAATGGTTTTTCTATTTTGATTATATCAACTGAGTTGCCATCTACTTCTCTTGATACATCTATTGCACCCTGTAATAAACTGTTGGGCTCTATTTGATTTGTGCTCTTAATATCAAGAGATTCACAATATTTCTTAGTATTTTCTTCAACAATCAAACAGTTCTTTATAAAACGGAAACACATCTCTAGAGATTCACGGCAGGATGCACAGATTGGAGGTTTCTTCATGATACTTAAATCCTATCAAACAAAAGCAGAAATGGAAAATGCTGTCACTTATGAAATACAAGTAGGTATCAGTTTTTACAAAGGAGATGACATAAAATTTGATAAATATGAAATTAACAGAATAATAGGCATGTTCCTATAGAATATGCTGCAAAATTGTGGACAGTTCCTTATGAAAACTATATAAAGTCTACAATATTATAAAATAGCAACGATCTGTGAATAACTGCCAGTACTTGCTGCAGCAACATTGCCGCAACTTTGTTACTGTTTCTTATGCTACTTTGGGTACTGTTCACCACTCAGTTAGATTTTAAGTTTTAGCGTTGTAGTTTAGGGTAACTGTAAAGGTCCAGACCTAAATACTTACTGGGAAACGTAATATATAACCAGTTATACATAAAAAAACTGATACATACCAATTCTGGAAAGCAGTGCTGTATCATTTTCTCTGTATCATTTGCTGCTCTTTCAACAAGAAGAGATACCACACAATCTTTTGCTGGCCTCATGCAAAATCCACATATATTCCTATCCTCTTGAACACCAGTATCGCTCGCACTGCTGCCCAGAGCGACATCTATTAGATTCAATTTAACAGAGTCCTTTTTAGTGACCAATGGAATTGTATTATCACGTGCATTGATGCACATCTTTTTAAACTCATAACATTTTCTGAGCACTTCTGTACAGTTTGCACAAATAGCAGATCTCGGTATTGTGGCTAACCTCTAAAACAAAATTTACAGAAAGCATCACACGGCTAAAAGACTTTAATTAATGTAATATTGCAGGTAGTATGCAAATTTTTATTGCGCGCATGCATACATCGAGCTATTTCATTCAATTAGTGTGTGTTCTAATTTGATTGCATTGCAGATGCAATATAGTTACTTTATTTGGGATGCCAACCAATGATTAAAGGAACTGAAGCAACACATATAGCGTATTCTCTCGTCTGGTTGGTAGTCCCAAAGATTTCACAAAATATTGCAGTAGGTACTTAGTGTAAAAATTATCATGCAAAGTTTTGCATGCCATCCATTTCATTGCATTGCATGCATGTAAAGCTACTTTAAAAAATGGGCTGCAACTGTTAAGATTATAATATGGATAATAAGGATATAATATGGTCTTCAACGAGAAAGAAATCGATTTATTCCAATATAGAAATTAGAATCATTCACAAAATCTATTTACTCTACAACCGACACATTTGCACTATAATGATTTTAACAACAAGTCATTTATTTTCTATATGGTTGAGATGATTATTCTAAGTACGAAATCAAACATTCCTGACAGAAACCAACACCTTCAACAAACTTTAGTGTTCATCTGTTGTATAGTTGAACATTTAATTTTTCTCACTTACCATTTTTGGCAAGAACTTCTCCAATAGGTCTTTCAAATTTCCCTCTAAAGCTTTAAAGTCGTCACATATTTTTGAACAAAGTCTGCACATTATTTCTTGAGTGCCCATTTTCCAAATGTTAGCAGAAAAACCTACAACTGCAAGCAAGTTAGCAGCAACAGTCTTATGTTAGGATACGTGGAAATATCAAAGAGTAGTAATAGAAATACCACATACCTTACCTATCCCTTAACTAATATGTATATGGGAAATACAGTGGACCATGAATACTGGTCTATACCAAAGAGTTTGTTAAACTCTTTGATTTCAATGAACAGAATAATATGAGCTGCTTTCGATTACTGTGAACATAATAAACAGGATTTCAAGGAACAGAATCATAAGATACAAAATTGCATGATAAGGACAGAGACAACACATGTACAGGTTCCTTATGCTTACGATTATTACGATTCACTATGTTGAACACAAGCAGCTATACAGTTTGTTCATTTGTGTTGATTAATAGCAACTTTGGAACACGTTATCTCTCTCACACTCACATTATTTGTGATAACACTATCTTTATTTAACTGCTTGAAGTTGCTTTAAATCAACACAAATGAACAAACCTATAGTTTACATCTCAGATAAATATGTCTTTATTTATCTGAGGTTTACATATATCTTCTTGAGGACATTAGAGTGAGCAGTGAGTCGAACAAAGAAGTTTTTCTGCTTTGGAGTTAGAAGGAATTTAACTCGATGTCGAACATTTTGAAGGACTCATCACATCACAATGGTCCACTGTATTTCAAAATAACATAACCTAACAATTTTGTTGCTAATTTCTCTTATTTCTCTGAATCTGAAGTAAGTTTTTATTGACAATTAAAAATGACGACTCAAGAAATAATATGTAGAATATGTTTAAAAATATGTGACAGTTCTAAAGCTTTAGAAGGGAATATGAAAGACTTTTTGGATAACATTTTGCCAAAAACAGTAAGTTTCAGACATTAAATATTCAGTTGTAAAAAAGAGGTGAAATGTGTGAATGTATTTGGCTTAGTTTAATATTCACCACTTACATATTTAAACCGCATAATGCATTAGGAAATGTTGTTTTAGAATTTAACTGCAATTCTAGAGCCCATGATATGTACAGACTGTGCAGAAATGCTAAAAAAATATTTTGATTTTAAAGCGATGTGCTTCAATGCACATAATATAATTCCATCCGTCAACAACAAGAATGTCATCAAAGTGGATCTAGCAGATGTGTCTCTCAGCAGAAATGGGAATAGCACTGATATTTCAGAGGATCAGGACACGTGTGGAGTTTGCATGACTCCATTAAAAAATGATACTGCCATACCCCTTTATGTCAAAAAGGGAGACGTTACATTGGAGAAAATGATTCGGCAATGTCTTCCAGAATTGGTATGTATCAGTCAACTTTATGAGATGGAAAGTTTACCTTATTAAAAACATAGACATGTTTAAAAGTGAATTATTTATTATTTGTTTGCTTATAGTAATGAAACATTTTCTTTATAGGATTTTGCAAACAGTGGAAAGAAAAGCTATCTATGAGAACTAAAGGAAAAACTATATATAAAAATATTAATGAAATCTTTGCATTCTTTCGATAACCTGACTTCTGGTTATGCTAACAAGTAAAAATTCTGATTAATTTCAGGCCTTTGTTCTCATTTTTGACTGAATTTACATATCGTAGGGGATCATGTAGATACTAGTTTAGCCTGCTTAGCCGTAGGGGACTAGGTTGGATGCTAGTGTTAAAATGAGAATGGCAAATCAAAATTTTTACTTGTTAGAATAACCAGAAGTCAGGTTATCGAAAGAATGCAAAGATTTCATTAATATTTTTATATATAGTTTTTCCTTTAGTTCTCATAGATAGCTTTTCTTTAAACTGTTTGCAAAATCCTATAAAGAAAATGTTTCATAGACATGTTGTGTTGTGCTACAAGTATGAGAAATATTGTGTTTCATAACCAGAGTTTGAGTGATATCTCAACAATTTACAAAGGACAGTCCCTCAGATACATTTATAGGAATGTTTTCACATATACATATTGTCATCTCATGCATGACCGCTATTTTGACGAGGTTTTTTTAGGTAACGTACTGGCGAATTATTCAATACTAAAATAACTGATTACTAGTAATGAACAATGAACAACGGTTGGCCGTGCCTGTATGTACAAAAATAAGAAAAACAAATGATAATATGGTGTTGGTATAGGGATGGTTTTTGTTTGGTTATGTCTACCAAGAATCAGTTTTAATCATAACTTTTTGAACAGAAAAACAGTATTATATTGAGAGTTGCCTCAGTTAGTATTAAAAAAATATATACAGGGTATCGCAGGACTATGGAGCAATGTTTCTGCAGCATACAGTTGGGTTACTATAAGTACCTAAAATTTGTTTTCATAGGTCGCTTTGGAGCTCTTAAAGGTAAAATATTGAAATAATTCTTTGCCGATTGCTTTGCAACTACTTTATCGATTATACTAAAAGTTGGTCTGTATAAATAGTAGGCAAGTGTCTTTGGTTTAGAAGTATGGAACCTTTTCTATCAAATCCTGTCTAGGAAGGGAGGCTGGAACATGCCTAATGCTGTTTACCTCTAAATTTTTGCATAATTTACTTTTTGAAACTTGCAATGACTTTAAATTCCTAAATCAGTTCTTTAAAAAAAGAATCTTATTTGACGTCAGTAAAGCGACCAGTTATCGACAATAAGGAACGCTAATGTAATGAATATCATGAAAAACAAATATGTGAAACTTGTGAGAGAACAATTGAATAAATGTAAGCATCAAACCCAAATAATAAATAACTAAATGAAAAATGAACATTATGTCTTAAGGAAATATTCAAAGGGGTAGCAGAATAAGTGAGACAAAACGACTCAAGAAGCTATTGGACCTAATTTTGTGTCAATAGATCGACAATACATACATTGGCTCGCCACAGTGTAGCATTTGAAAAAGCTACATTAATAATTTCAGTTTGAATACTGTAAATTAACCTTGATTAATTCATTTTTTTGAGTATGCAACCCACGATCTAGAATCCGATAGTAGATGATTGCCTATCTTGATGAGAAATTGTGGGTAGTAAACATGTTTTCTTTCAGCATAATTTTGATAGAGGTGTTACTCACATATTCTTGTAGTGGAAATATTACATAATTGTGTAATTCAGTCTTTTAAATGCAAAGCCCTTTGTTGGCGCATTTTTATTGGCTAGAGAAAGAGTTCTCTAGATGCTCAAGCAACACTGAGAACAGGGGAACTGTAGAGTACATTTTCCAGCTCGGGGGTCGTTCTTCGACAGCGACGAGATTAGCGGAATGGCGGCGGTCCCGGTTTTGTAGTGAAGAATTTGGGTTTTACATCACTGACACTGAAAAGGGATTTGATTTGATGTACCCAGTGTTTCTTTACTGTCCTGCCAGAAGCATTTTGTAAGTTCCAGGGAGGAATTCTGTTGCTTGTCGTAATCCGATCGCCACGTGTTTC
This sequence comes from Stenurella melanura, assembly GCA_963583905.1. Taxonomy (NCBI): domain Eukaryota; kingdom Metazoa; phylum Arthropoda; class Insecta; order Coleoptera; family Cerambycidae; genus Stenurella; species Stenurella melanura. The sequence goes on from OY757315.1 coordinate 120,265,252, forward strand.
GGAGGTTATGTAATACTCTCTATAGGAGGTAAGCTTTTATTTTACTTTGTTGGTGCTTTATTTAGTTCTTATTTATTGTAATTATTACAGAGTGTTTTGGAGAGGCTTATGTTTGGTATAAGCAAGTGTTTGGTATAAGCATATGTTTGGCATAAGCATATATGTTTGGAGGGACTGGCCCTTTGAAAATAAGTTATGTTTGGAGAGGTTTATGTTCAGAATAAATGGTGCTGCCATTTTGGTTATGTAAGGGGGCCCAGCATTTAGAGGAGTAATAGGAGGAAGTCTATTACTCAGACATTTGGTTTTATGTGGGTCCTGCTGACATTTGGAGAAGTTTTGGGTTGGAGAGTTGTCCGCAGCAGTCTCCAAGAGATCTAGCAGAGTTTTGGGAGTGACACGGAGTCGCAGTTGCAGCAACGTCGAGAACATCTAGAAGTGGTGACGAGTCCCGTTGCAGTCGTCACAGAAAATGCCAAGGCCTTAACCAGGTTTTTTTATTCATTTTAGTCAAGTATTTTAAAGAAAATATTATAGTTTAATTCAGTGGTTTTTGTTCATATGATAAAGTAAATTATAACACAATATTGCAACCACAAATCAAGCTCTAAGTTTATGTGTAGAATGATGATACATTTAAGAGTTTTACTGTAAAACACCCATGGTACCGTGAGATGTTAATTTTCCTACTATCATATCTCACATATAAAGCATTTTCAATAGAGTAGTGTATAGAATTTCTTTAATACGTATGAACCACGTTTAGTTAAGATTTGAAGTTTTTTATTTAGTCTTTCCACTGTTGTATATCTCATGTGTGTTGTAATAAATGTCTAATGTCTACATGTTCTTATTATTTGCACTGGTACTCCTGATATTTGCTTAAATTTTGAGATTTAATAGAGTAAAGTGGAGTTTTGATATCACAGATATATTTTGAGTATTCCATCGCATGGTTGCTAGTAACTTAATTTTGTTCCGAGCTGGCAAAATTATTTAAATCATATTACGTAACATACAGCCGGTGGCGCCCTTTGAGTGTCCACACACAATCCTAACCCACGACCTTGTGCTCTCCACCAATAATCGGCTGCCGTTCGCATCGGAATAACATGTTTTAATATTTAGGTATCAAAATATGTTACAACAGGGAACTTTTATTTATTAATTATGTCCCACACGAAATTTTTTGTTACTCACCCCTGAAAATTGAAGAAAAAATGATCCCCTTAAAATATTATTATGGCAAAATTTAGGCAAGGGGTGCCACAGGACGCATTATTATATAATAATAGAAGTAAATGGAATTATTTACACACTTTGGTTGAAATATAATTTTTTTTAAACCAGCATTATTTATGTTTAGAATGACTAATCAAATAATATAAATATGTTGCGAGTATAATATTCATACACTACTGTAAATTCGTAGTCTAGGAAGGGGTCTGAATCGGCGATACCTACACTGAGGGAAGTTTTTTGCAGTGACAGCCAAAAATCAAGCTACAGCAGCAAAAAACTCTATTTAAATAGGCGCCAGCCAAGAATTTTGTAAAGGCAGTAAAATTCATTTTGCTGAAGTTACTTTACTGCAATAGTAAAGTTACTTTATAAGATAATCTTCATTGCAGCCACCGAAAATAAGCTTTACTGTTATAGTAAAGTAATTTTATTGTAGCAAATTGGAATATATCACTAAATATGCAAACTATCTAGCTAGGGTAGCAACAGTTCTTTTTAATTCTGACAATAATTTTTACTACTATTTAATAGCTTTATTGCTATTGTAGTTGATCTCATTTTTGTTGTACCAAAAATATTTATTAGCTATCGCAAAGTATTTGGCTACGATAGGATTAATTCTTTTCACTTGCAGCAACATTTTTTATTACCACTATGATTTTCTTGGTACTGTAGTTAATTCTTTTTTTGCTGTAGCAAAGTTACTGATTGGATAGAGCAAGAACTTGGCTGCAGTAGTATTACTGATTATTATTTACAGCAAAAAGTTTCACTACCATTGCAAAATTTTTTACTACCCTAGTAAATTTCTTTTTTATTGTGGCATATATTATTATTCTTTCTTAATTTAGTAAAAAATTAGCCTGCCTCAGAAAACATATTTGGTCACGTCAAAAAGTTTTAGATCAATAACAGTTGAATTTCTTAATTAGAATAGAAAGGTCATTTTGCTACTATTAAAAAGATATCTGCTGTAGGAATAAACATTTTTTTTTGCTAAAAAATAGACGGAGCTAAAAATACTCTTTGATGAAATTTTTTTGAATAGAAATATATTTAGTTTTCTAAGGAAAATAATGTTATTTATAAGTTATTTACTTTTTATCAATTATTAATTAGTTTGTCATTGCCAGTTTATCGCATTATAACAAGCAATTTTTTTATCAATGATATAATTTAAAAAAATATGAATTCGTTTTGAGTAATACACACCATAGTGTATGATGGCGTAAAATGCTTCTTTCCTCCAGAATAAATTCATGTATTCATAATTTTTTTGCATATAATTATTATGAAAACTGGCATTATACCAAAATACTAACTGATTATAATGTAAATTGAACTTTATAACAAAACCATTTAAACCAATTTCAATCCAAGAAAATTTTATAAATAAATATTTTTGGGCTATATGCGTCCCCACATGTAGTTTTCAGGAGAAATGTTTATTCCTAAAATTCAACTTTACAAAATGCGCAATCTTATCTAATTAAAAAAAATCTGCTATTGGTGGCCTTAAACTCTTAGACGCGACAAACTTCTGTGACAAACCAATGTTTTATATACATGTATACGAATTTTTCATTTGTAATTTAATATTCGCTTGATAAGCATTGAAATTAAATGTTAGATAATGACATAGATATATAGATACATCACTTTGCGGCTATATGAAAAACATTATTTTTTAAGATTTTTTTTTACATAAGAGGAAACGAATAATAAATATTAAATTACCTAAACATGAAACTACAAGCAAAAAATTGGTATACCTTGGACTAACAAATGGTTAAGGATTGGGCTCAAAGAGACTAAAATCAATTAAAAATAAATAAACATTTATTTTCATAGATGATAAATTAACAGATTTTCTTTATAAGTAAAAAACATAAAACATATAAAACATTAAATTGTATTATTTGCCTAAAACAAAAACAAAATTAAAAAAAAAGAATAAATAGACATTTATTTTGATACGTAATAAATTAACAATCTTTCCCTAGGAGTAAAAAAACACATTTAAAAGTAAAATACATAAAATGTAGAAAGAAAACGCTAAATTGGTGAATGTCATTCTGGTAATTTTACTGCCATCGGTCGTGGGTCAAAACAACGCATCTATTATTTTAGTACTTACTGTCAAAGTTCTTTAGAAACACTTCCATTCCCCCATTCAACAACCATTTCTTTATACGTTTCTGTCATGGTGACATATCATCACTAGGTATATCTATTACCTATGGTAAACTGAATTTAAATCAAGTTAATTTGAAATTCCACAGACAGAGCTGCTCCACGCACATGTGATGGGGAAAGCAGGTGATGTTTTCTATGATAAACAAGAATAGCCTATAGTTGCTTTGCTCTCGCTTGCTCCTATTGCCATACCTAAACAAACACTTTCCGAATCCGTACACACCAGTAGAATCGACTCTGCGATTTAAGAAACCAAAAACAAAAAACGACTTGCCCAAAAGTCTCCTGTGATTTTTATTATAATGAAACACACCACACATAAAAATATAGTACATAATATTCAACCCGCACAAAGGCACAAGTATATAAACGCGACATTATTTACTTATTTACCAAGTGTATCGTTGAGGTCACAGCGTAGAATGACGTCGGGGCAGAGCCAATGAGAAGCAACCTGTGTGTTTTCCCCTGAATCCGGAGTTGACCGATTCAGTCCGATTGATGTTGTGGTGACGTAATTCAACACAAAACTTTGTAATTCCAACAAAGTTTTTATTTACCACAGTTAAATCTTTCTTTATATTGTCTTCTTTTTAATGGTAGCTAAATGCTCTAGTGCTCTAGTAAAGCAACTAATAAAAACTCTAAAGTACTTTTTAAGGGCTAATAGAAACACTCAGTAAAGTTATTTATTCTAGTATAGTGAACAGATATTTCTAACTTAGGTAAAATTATTGCTACTCTAGTTAAAAAACGCGTAGCAAATAATTTTTTGCTGTGGCTTTTCTCAGTGTACTTATTATCTGTCCTGTTTAAATTTTATTATAATTAATAAAGCAGCATGGAAGTTACCAGCAAAAAACCTTTTCGAAATGTAACCTATAAGGGTGAATAGCTCCAAAGGTGGCGTGCTGCAAAAGAAAATGGTAGGTACTTTTAGTATTATTTTGAAGCAAACTATACCCTACCGAAGTAATGCCCCGTAGTCGTGAGATGATATAGTACTTTGACTAGAAAACAAGTGGGGTCTGTAGATGCTACATCATACATTTTATCCAGATGCATTACATCATCTTATAAAGCTAAAATCAGTTTCAGATATTTATTCTCTTGTAGGAACTTGAAATTTTCTCAGATTTCTTCGTCTTTCAAATGTCCAAAATTTAGAAAGGGAGAAAACAAATTAGGGATTTTGGTTGTGGTTAAATCTGTGATAGAGTTCGAATAGTATGGAATCCACTATTACAACAATAATTTTTTAAACATGTTCTTAAAAATCGCTTGATTTAAATCATACCAGCCGAAAATTACGTAGCCCTCCTCCAGCTCAGGAGGGTCATTTGACCCGCTAAATTCCCCCCTGTCATTGGTCCTGTGTGAAACAGCCATTTCAGCCCCTTGGGCAGTCTCACGCGAATAAAACTTTGTCGAAGTGATTCTCGCCATAAAATACAATATTAAGACACCATTCTGGTTCCATAAGTGCGGGGTACTTTTCAGTGATTTATCATGCTACGGCCCTTGTGTGTGACATTTTTACTGCACTTTCTATAATAGTAGAGTGCTAGCTTTAATTTATTTTTACTTCTGTGGGCGTCGCGGGGTTACAAGCTGAATTGTGCATGAAACTGAAGTTTGTACATTAGAGAATCAGAATCCGGAAGTAATAAAAAAATAAGACGGGCAGAAGGGCAGTAAAATCGAAAAACGAGTTATTACCACTGGCGGATAGTGCAGCACATAGGCTACAAGTCCACATAAAAATAAATTGATATTTTGTAGAGAATGTATTTTTTATCAATTTTTGAAAGTTGGCCACAGCGTTGGGTCTTACGGGAGAATAAATTTTGAAACTCGAATATCTCGGTTCCAACACGTCGAAAATCTGACTGAAATTCAACAATTTTTATGTTTCCACGCTATTTACTCGAAAACGAAGACCGTAATGAAAAAAACTTACTCTTACAAACATTTACTATCATCAATTTAGAAGACAACAGCGTTTAATTGGAAATTTTTACTTGAATTTTAAACAAGATATGAATTAAAATACAAAATAAGTCATTTTTCAAGTGCTGGCTGATTCGCGTCTCCAGTCCGTCACAGTCGCATCTGTCTCATAAATCCCCGTAGCTCCATCTCGTACTGATACGTTGTCTATATTATCTGATATCTGGAATTTTATGTGTGTGTGCATCTTAATCAGTACATTAATTAGTATATCGTAAATATACCCTTGTGGGTGGTGAGTGCATACGAATTCACTACTACATTCCTAATACTTATTAAACTTAATTTTTCCATTTATAAAAAAACTTAAATAGTGGTTAGTGTACAGTGTTAACAGGGTTAACTAGGTGAGAACTTTTGCTTTAGTTAAATGTAGGGAATTCTACATCCGATGATTTTTTTTCAAAAGTTAGGACTGCACGAAATGGAAAGTTCTACAAGTGATAGTACTAGTTCTGAGAGCGAAATCGACTCACTTGTAAAATTTAAAACGCAAAAACAACAACAATGTATAATATGTAAAAAGACTGAAGGTATTATAATGCAATCAACTGATGAAACTTTCTTTACTTTTATGAATTCCACTAAGATTAGGGATTACATAAACAAAGAGTCAGATGAGGATATACAAAAAGTGATTGCTGATGGCAAAACTGGAAATCTTGTCAATGTTTTTTGGCATAAAATGTGATATATTACGTATAGAAGCAAACAAAGCATTGAAAGTTTAAGAAAAAGAGTGGAAAGACTGAAAGAGTACAGGGCAGCTGATGATATTGAACCTCCACCACTTTCTGGTAGATCGCTTCGTAAGGGTGGATTTGACATAAACAAATGTGTGTTTTGTCAGAAGTGGTCTGCTGGGAAGAGATTGTCCCAAGTTATGTCTAAAAATATAGAAGATAAAATAAAAAATACTGCGTCGATCTCTTCAGAGGTTTTAGAAAAACTACTAACTAATTGCAAAACTAATTGCAATACTACCCCCGACTGAAGATTCTTTACAACTTCATAGTTTGAGAGCCTATTATCATATGAAAGTGTGGCTCAATTCCTTAGAACCCTGTCCAAAATTACTTAGCATTGCCAAATATGGAAGGAAAATTGATGAAACGGGTGATGTAAATGCGATTCTAACTTCCTTGCCGTCTTTTCCTCCGAATTTGGACGTTCTAGATTCATATGGATGCAAAAAAGGTAAGGCAGAGGTGGCAACAATTTTTTTTAGTAACAAAATTAAAATTTTCTGCAGATTGTGGAAGCAAGGTGTGCACTTGCAAGAAAAATAAAATGGGTTGCATTTGGTCCTGTAAATGCATGGCTCGGAAAACCTGCAAAAATAAATTCACCAAGACCACGAATTTGCCACCGTTAGATGCGAAAAGTGAATTGGTCGAATAATTTTGTTTTTTATGAGCTAATCATATTTCGTATGATTGTTTGTTTGTTTGTTATTTATATTTATATTTGCTTTGACCATACTGGTATTATGTCCTAGTGTTTTATAGAGTTATGTTTTTGTAGTATTTATATTTATGTTTGCATTTATGTGTTTTGTTTTTATTTACTTTTTACATATTTATGTTCACATGTCAAATCACTAGGGCGTAATTTTAAATATCCAATAAATTATTATTATTATAAAATACGTCTTTTAGTATGTAGAAGTAATACATTAATTTAATAATTTTGTTTGTGTTCTACATAATGCTACACTTGCATTTAGTAGCGATACCACCACCCATGTACGTATTGAAACAGTACGAGACGGAGCTTTGGGGATTTGTGAGACAGATGCGACTGTGCCGGAGTAGAGACGCTAAACAGCCAGAGCTTGAAAAATGGCTTATTTTGTATTTTTATTCATATCATGTTTACGATTCAAGTGAAAATTTTCAATTAAAGGCTGTTGTCTTCTAAATTGATAATATTAACTGATTGTAAGAGTAAGTTTTTTTCATTAAGGTCTTCCTTTTCGAGTAAATGGCGTTTAAACATAAAAATTGCAGAATTTCAGTCAGATTTTCGACGTGTTGGAACCGAGATATTCGAGTTTTAAAATTTATTCTCCCGTAAGACCCAACGCCGTGGCCAACTTTCAAAAATTGATAAAAAATACATTCTGTACAAAATATCAATTGATTTTTATGTGGATTTGTAGCCTATATGCTGCGCTATCCGCCCGTGGTAATAACTCGTTTTTCGATTTTACTGCCCTTCTGCCCGCCTTATTTTTTTATTACTTCCGGATTCTGATTCGTGAATGTACAAACTTCAGTTTTATGCACAATTCAGCTTGTAACCCCGAGACGCCCACAGAATTTATTATTTTGCTAATTTTCATATTTATCAAATTTTATGTCATCTCCTTTGACAGATTCTTGTATTTCATAAATGACATCATTTTTAATATCTACTTCTTGTTTGGTAGGATTTAAACATCATCAAGAAACCTGCAATATGTGCATCGTGCCACGAATCTCTAGAGATGTGTTTCCGTTTTATAAAGAACTGTTTGATTGTTGAAGAAGAAATTAAGAAATATTGTGAATCTCTCGATATAAACAGTACAGATCAAATAGAGGTAAGCAGTTTATTGCAGTTTACAATAGGAGGTGTATCGAGAGAGGTAGGTGGTGATTCAGTTGATATAATCAAAACAGACAAACAATTATGTGAGGAAAGAAAAATCATTGATAACAGAGAAATCGGTAAAGAATCTGCTGTATTATGTAAATTGGAACGAATATCCTGTGACGATGGTGAAAATGTTAAAGAGGAGGTTGTACATAACAATGAAAGATATGTGGACATTGAGGGTATGGTATTTAATAATGAACAGCAGTTTACACCAAATGAAATGTTGGCTTATAAGGAAGGTACTCGCAACCTTGATGTAATTAAAATAGAAGACACATTTTGTGGAGGAGACGAAATTAAAGAGGAAAACCTTGTTGAAATGGAAGACCAAAAAAGTTTAATTAGCGAGGATATTGAATTGAAAACTGATAACTCGGATTTTTACAGGTAATAATATATTTTAAATATGGATATTTTCCAAGGCTATTTTTCTATGGATTCGCTAATTTATTCATCCATACTGTATTTTAGAGAAGGTATATATACAGGATGATTCACGTAGGCCATTCATTAGAAGTTTTTCAACTTATAGTTGGATTAGAAACTTGAAATTTGGTATGCAGCCATAATCGATCGTGCCCGTTCTATCTAAAATATTTTCAGTTCAGGGTGTGCCAAAAATTGGTACCAACTTTCTTATTTTAAATGGAAACCTATATTTTTTTTTACATGGTTCGATTGGTCTTCCAATTCTGAGTTTAGAGAACCTAAGTTATGTTAACTTATCTATTACAATTTTTGTTATATGTCCAATTTTTTGAAAAAAATTGCCGCTGTAGTAGTTTACAAACAAATTTGTATCTCGCAAACCTTTCAAAATTATGAAACCAAATTTGTGAAGCGGTTAGCTGGAAGTCCAGGCTAACTTTTGATGTCCCATCGGTGGTCCCATTTTGTACCATATGGGCGCAGTCGATTTTTAAATGTCGCAATCAAAAATTGTCAAAAAGTCAATTTTTTCAAATGGCACCTACTATTTTTTATCACACCATTCGAAAGAAAATTTAATTTTAGGGTGAGTTACTTAAGCATTCCCTATACCTAACTTCACCCCATATCGAGTTATTCAATAAAAATCAAGAAATACCTTATCTTGCCGGGAGATTCCTTACTTCATCAAGTATGCCATGGAAACAAAAGACAGTTGTAATAATTTTTAAAGAAAAATATGGATTCTTATTTAATTACACACAACACCAACAAATTATTATTAACGAACAAGAACAATGTTGACGAAATTCTATCAGTGAAAACAGTGCACACATTGAGCATTTGTATTGAAATAATTATTTTGTTAATCTGTTTATTTGTTGTTATTATTTATTATTGCAATACGATTTTTGAATAAAAATTAAAATGAAATGATTGTTTCCAAAGCCTACTACCCTTGAGAAAAAAACAATATTTTTTTCAAAAAATGCCAATAACTCAAAAACGACTGTAGATAGACATACACAATGTTAATAAAAGTGGCCCTAAAATTCAATTTTGCATTGATTTCTGGCGTCAGAAATGGTAGGCGCAAAGATGTGCTATGCAATCTGTTGAAAGTAGAATAATAGAATATTTGAACAAAAACATGGTGGTCACATTGAACATTTACGTCAGAATTTCGACAACATTGTTCTTGTTCGTTAATAATAATTTGTTGGTGTTGTGTGTAATTAAATAAGAATCCATATATTTTTCTTTAAAAATTATTAGAACTGTCTTTTGTTTCCATGGCATACTTGATGAAGTAAGGAATCTCTCGGCAAGATAAGGTATTTCTTGATTTTTATTGAATAACTCGATATGGGGTGAAGTTAGGTATAGGGAATGCTTAAGTAACTCACCCTAAAATTCAATTTTCTTTCGAATGGTGTGAAAAAAAATAGGAGCCATGTGAAAAAATTGACTTTTTGACAATTTTTGATTGCGACATTTGAAAATCGACTGCGCCCATATGGTACAAAATGGGACCACCGATGGGACATCAAAAGTTAGCCTGGACTTCCAGCTAACTGCTTCATAAATTTGGTTTCATAATTTTGAAAGGTTTGCGAGATATAAATTTGTTTGTAAACTACTACAGCGGCAATTTTTTTCAAAAAATTGGACATATGTCAAAAATTGTAATAAATAAGTTAACATAACTTAGGTTCACTAAACTCAGAATTAGAAGACCAATCCAACCATGTAAAGAAAAATATAGGTTTCCATTTAAAATAAGAAAGTTGGTACCAATTTTTGGCACACCCTGTATAGTTGGAGGACTGAAAATATTTTAGATAGAACGGGCATGATCGATTATGGCTGCATACCAAATTTCAAGTTTCTAATCCAACTGGAAGTTGAAAAATTTCTAATGAATGGCCTACGTGAATCACCCTGTATATGGGGTGAGTCAGGGGAAAAGTATCAAACTTTGTAAGTATACAGAGTCTGCCACTTCAAACTCCCCAGACTCGACTTATTTTTTAAGCTACGACTATGTTCAGTACATCAAATTGACAAGCGTCTAGAGAAACAGAAATGCGAAAGCTTCGACCATGCGCATTACCTTGTAAATGTGTAATAAATTCGCGCAAGTCAAGAAATTGAAATATTTTCTGTTATTTTGTGAAAAATGGCGGGGGACACACCCCGCACCCCCGTTTCCTTTGTCTGCGACGCTAATACTGCCTGCGGCGCTAATAATTATTAAAAATTAGATATCAAAATAAAAACCTACAAACCTATCCTAAAGAAATCATGTGAAAGAATTAAATTATTATATAAAAAGAAGGAAAACCTAAAGAAATCAGAAAAGAATTTGTAAAAAAATATATTAATCCTTACAAAATAAAAAAAAGCATGAAGTGTTAAACTTCTTAAGTGGAAATAAAACGAATCATTGAATTTAACTTACTTTAATGATTTACTAAAAAAATACGCAAATAAAGGCAGAGCAATTAACGTTACTGATGAATGTGAGTAAACTTTACAAAAACTTTCGTCAGAATAAGCATGTAAACAAATCATTAAAAGTCCAGCTGACATAGAGCAAAATACAAAGCAAAACTGTACACAATAAGAATCCGTTTACGGTAAATAATTAAACTAAACTAAGCACGATCTGGCCAGAGCGGTAAAACGAAACAAACAAACAATTCTTACGTTAACATAATAAAGGCTCAATTAAATTACATGAGATCACACAAAAGAACATACTATAGACTCTATGTAAAATTAATAACAAAAAATGGCCTGACAATTAATACCGTCGATATAGACTGGTTCGGTAGTCGTACACTATGTTTTTATGCCCAAAACACACGGGAGATGTCTAAAAACGGGGCGATATAGTTACGCAAACATAACGTTCACATGAAATTGTTCATGCACTTCTTCTTATGGGGTAAGAGAAGTCTTTACCGGACGGTAGCACTGGATACAATAAAGAATATTACTGGCCAAACGTGGAATGAGGTATTGAAGCCGTCAATAATTCTGCATTTTCGCAATCGTCTTCAAACAGCAACGTTTACATCACGAGAGGCATACATAATATAAAAGACTGTACTTACAGCTAGTTCGACGAAAACATTGCCTTGCTGTAGCTATGGGCAATGGAACACAATAACACAGAACATAATATAATATAGTAATATATAATATATCTTTATTCATCCAAGAGATCACACAATAGGACATAGGACATGTCAGAAAAAAATGGCACATGGTATTACAATTGAGGGGTATAGAATAAAAGGGGTATAAGTGCATGTTTTTTCATATTTGAGTTAAGTACAGATTTGAAAACCTAAAGTTCATATTTGTTTGGTGCAAAATAGATCCAAGCGATTTTCTAACTTTTACTGCCATCTATTGACGAGTAGAAATATGATGTAACAAAATAGTGAAATTAATTCAGTGTATAAGGGATACAAGTGTCACTTATACCCATTTTATTCCAACTAGTATCCAATCAAACTTGAATACCCGATATCTGTCACCAGAGCTTAACATAAAAAAAATGTATATCCTGTATGCCGACTATTGCAAAGAAAATAATGCCATCCCTGTCAAAGAATCGTATTATAGATTTGTTTTTAATACGCAATTTAATTTAAGATTTCATCGGCCTAACTCTGATACTTGCAGTAGGTGTGATAATTTTGCAAATATCATTAAACATTCCCAGGATAAAAAAAAAGTTAAAGACGCAACGGTGAAACAATCTGTTCATCATAGAAAGGCAGAAAGGGCATTATACTATAAAAAAGAGGATGCTAAAAACTAGAAAGATTCCACAGATACATGTGTGAATTAGCTTCGATCTTCAGCAAGCTTTACCCACCCCTCTCATAACTACATCGAAAGTGTTTTATTTGAGACAACTGTGGACATACAACTTCTGTATACACAATCTCACAACTGGCAACTCAGATATGTATGTTTGGGATGAAACGGTTGCCTATAGAGGCTCGCAAGAAATAGGGTCATGCTTCATTCATGTTGTTAATAATCTTCCTCAGAACATAATAAGGATTATTGCTTATAGCGACTCATGTGGGGGGCAGAACAAAAATAAAAATATGGCAAAATTGTTCATCTTCTTGGTCAAAGCTACAAGAATTGAAGAAATTCATCATAAGTTCCTAGAGCCAGGACACACTTTCATGGGGTGTGACCAAGATTTCGGAATTATAGAAAAGGCCAAAAGAAAAATTCCCCAAGTGTTTGTACCAGAACACTGGAGAAATGTGTTATCAACAAATCTTGTAAAAAGTTTTCTGTCCACGAAATGACTAATGAGAATTTCCACAGTTTCTCCACTTTACAGGAAACTATCAGTGATCCTAAAAAAGATGTGGATGGACATATACTTAAATGGAGGCAAAATCAGTATTTTTTTTTTCAAAAAATCAGAGTCACTTTGTTTCTACTTTAAGCCAACATTGGACGTGAATTTTCCGTTTACTAAATGTATTTGTACATCTGAAGTTATTGGTCGGCCTAACATGACTTTTCAAAATATGTTTTCACAGCTAAATCCAGAAGGCCTGAAAATAAACGTACTCAAGTGGAAGAATTTACAAACTCTTTTGGAGTACATTCCTCCAATATATCATGAATTTTATAATAATATTAAATATGAGAAAAAAGAGAAAAAGAAAAAAGCAGAAAAGAAAAAAATAAGCAACACAACCACGCGTAACAGGAAAAAGCAAAAAAAGGAGAACAAAAATGAAGCTGAAGAGTGGGAAGATGAGCTGCAACTAGTTGAAAATGAAGAAGTAGAAGGACACGAAGAAGAGTGTGACAACTTAGATTTTATACTGTATTACGATTATGAAGGATAAATAATGTGTGTTTAATATTTATATGACAGTTTAATACTTAAATATAAGCGTATTTTAATAAGTAATGATTTTTTATTGTGTACCTACTATAAAAACAAATTTCAGGATAAAAGGGATATAAGTACATTTTCAATTTTTTTTTTAATTTATACAAATTTTAAATCGTACAATAAAATACAAGATAAATTAACAAATTTAGTAACTAATAAAAAAGAAAAACCTGCCGTAACTGTTTTAAGGACTTTTTAAATTTCATTCAGCTTTCAGAAACTTCAACAAACTTCGGGATAAAAGGGATATAAGTGCATTTTCAATTTTTTTTTTTTTGAATTTTTAAAAATTTTAAAACGTAAAATAAAATAACTTTTTAAATTTCATTCAACTTTAAATGCGAATATCTCAGAAACTTCAAAATGGCACTTATACCCCTTTTATTCTAGACCCCTCAATTGCAATAGACTAGGTACAATAAAATATATACACATATATTGTTATGATATGTAAAGTGATGTGCTATTTTTTTTATGAAAAATTTAAAATTTTGATTTTGAAGTTTTAAATTTAAAAATATTTTTAATTCTAAAGATGTTCTCACGTCGGGCGCCAGGAGTCACAAAGACTACCAGTTTATCTTTTATAAAAAATACACACTTACACACATACAAATTAAACATGAGATTGTTCTCTTTCAGGGATGATAGTGGTTTCCTTGCTCAGTGCGCTCTCTATTCAGCAAACTAGAATTTCAAATGAAACACACCTTGAAATTTTAATATACAATAACCTTTATTAGCTTAGATAATCAATCTTGTAAAAATTTTAGGATATAACATAAAAATATATATAACAACAAAGAAATCTTAAAACTAAATTAATACGCAATAAATTGGCCTTTATTATTTTCAAATTTTGATACCTATGAATTTTATGTAGTAAAAAGATCTTTACGAGAGACAAAATAACTATTGTCTAAATGTTATTTGTGGCATTATCTAAATTTTTTTCCTTCTTCAATTCTTTGAAAACATACATGTGGCAGTGAAATTCCCAAAGAATTGAAGAAGGAAAAAAAAAAAAAAAAAAAAAAATAACTATATTACAGAAGATAAGTCCCGTAAATTTATCTCAATATTAAAAATCATATATTACAACAAAATTAGGTAAACTTGAGATTCTTGACGAGAGACAAAATAACTATATTACAAATATATGTCTCGTAACCTTATCTCAAAGTTCATAAACTTTAAACACACTCGTTACAACAAAAATTGAACCACGACTTACTGTGTCAACAACAAAAGTGCATTATAGTACTACAATAAGATATTAATCATGAGGAATCACGACAAAAGCAACTACGAAACAATACTACGGTGAAGCATCTGCGACAACGAATTCAAGATATAAGCAACTACGAATTAATATACAACAATGGGTTTAATTATAACAACGGATTTAAAATGCAAATAGCCAAAAATATAATAGATTGAATCTAATATGTTAAATTTAGACACTTTTGGCTCTTATAGCTCAACAATCATGTGAAAATAATCCCTTTTACTGGTAACAATCAAAAGTACTTATCTTTTATTTTGTTATCCTGATGGAGACAACTCCTAGATACGGTCCTGTTCTCCGATGATTATGAATTTAAAAGTTATGTTTCACATGTGGCTGCCTTAATCCCATTTTGAGGTTATGAAATCGTAGAAACGTTCGTACAAGATTTGTCGCCAAGACAAAATGAAGAAAATCTCTTCGCCCAGAATGTTTTCGTATATTCCCATTCAAAATGTAGTATAGAAAGGTTGACTTCATATGAAAATTGCTCGCTTAGTAGAAACGTAATAGGTATCACTAATTGAATGTAGATAATCTCAAATCTTGCTCAAAGCAATTAATATAACGTAGAAATACTTCTACGTTCAAATCATTAGACGTGAATAAGTTTTGTTATTAAGAAATTAATGCTTAATTTATAAGAATATGAGAAAACTATGAGAAAATTACGTATATTTATAATTATGATTATGAGAAAAACCTAAAACAATATTTCAAATGTTAGATGGTATTTACCGGTATAATAATTCAAACCTTACATCATGTGATCATCACGAGGTTTTTCAAATTCTAACATCCCCATTACAGGTCAAACAAAATTATAAATACGTCTAATTAGTTCAATGGTTCAACGAGAAAGAATTTCACCCGGCGTTATTTAGTTGAAATCCTTCCTGGTGCGCTATCTAGTATTCGCGAGCGTTAACTGCTGACAGATGACGTATGTTCATCATAGTATAAGGAGTAAGTGCACTCTATTAGTACTAAAGTTTGTGGGAACAATATTTCCGATAACTTATAATTTCTCTAATAAATATTAACAGTGTAACGAAGGATGCTATTGAGCATTCCGCTTGTTACAAGCATTACGTTTATATTCTCCATAAATCAATAATAACTCTGTTTTTTCCAAAGTTAAAAATTGAACCATGTCGAATTGTTAGTAGATTGACGAGCGAATTAATGTTCAACATAAAATAACTGCTCTGATTTATTTTAATTTGACATGTTAAAACTTTCATGGCTAACTTAGAAAATGTGAAATATTACTAATAACAAAGCTATGGTTGATTTATTAAATCTGAACAACTTAAAAGTAGAAAGAATAAAATAAAATGAAGTGAAGGAAGTTCATGAAACTGAATCGTGATTATTAATGTTTTTATTTAAATATTTGTAGAGCCTCTAGAAGAGCAACCAACCTTTATTAGTAAGAAATGTGTATTATATGAAAACATACACTTATTAGCAATGGGTTCATCAAGTGATATCACAAAAGAAAAAAAATTGTTGCCTTTTATTTGTTGTTGCTGTTGTTACTTTAAATATTGTTTATTTTTACAAATAAAGCTTAAAATTATTATTTACATTATTTTCAAATTTATTTTAAGAGAATTCAGTTTGAAGTCAAAAAGAGAGTTTTAATTTTTCTCTTTTAAACGAAAGAGGACATTCTCTTTGACGTATTAACATAAATTGAAGCTAATTAAAACCTTTATAAGAAAACATTAACACAGTTCATGTACAGGATGAGAGAAAAAAATATTCAATGAAATTATGTTTCATTTCGCAATAATTTTTTCAATTTTTTTTTAAAATCACTCTCTATGCATGCTTAAAGGCCTTAAAAATATCTGCAATTTGATGTTCCGAACATGGGCGTAGCTTAAAAAATAAGGAAGTTATGAGTCTGGTGTTTATATATGATTTTTACAATGGGAACAGAGGTGTGTTTAGACCTAGGCGCGCACCTAGGGCACCACTTTTCCAGGGACCCCCATTTCCCGATTCATTGAGGTAAAAAAATGATATAAAAATTTTATTTCTTTGTTATGTCGTTATTTATTTTCGCCTTACCGATAGCAATAATGATAATTACAACTATCATGACATGCATTTCTTCCTTTTTCCATGTCATCCTCATCAGATCTCAATTGCAACAAAAATAACAAAATAAGAATAGTTTATGCGAATATGTGTTCACGTACATTTGTCGTTTAATTACATTTTATATCATTTGAATTTGAAATAATTTTATAGTTCTTCCTTTCGATTTTAATTTTTTTCATATTTCAATGTAGAAGTCTATAGGAATTTATTGTTTTTGTTTATCGTGTTTGAATATTCTTGAATATTCATTTTTTTAATCTTTATTCACTGTATCACACTGAAAGAAATATGTTCCTAATATTAATGAATCGGCTCATCGACTGAAAAGTTATTAATCCGTTTATTAATATAATGTACGTTTACATAGTAACAATAAATGTGTACATTGCATTAATGAACATATACATTATATCAATAAACAGATTCATGATTTTCAATGAACTTTCATTAATTGATTTTTCGAACATATTTTTTTCAGTGTATTAAAAAAAGATGCAATCATTTAACAGACCAATTTGGCAATTCCTCACACTTTGTTATTTAACTTTCGGCAGATGACGAATCAGCTTTTCATATTAATGAAAATAAATCTACTGATAATTATAATGCGAAAATTCAAGAACCTGAGACAGAACAATCTAGAAAACTCGGGAAAATAACTGAGAAAATTTTGATTTTAAAACCAGTGATGAAGACTACGAAGAGAAAGAACCATTAGGAAACAATTCTGGTGAATCTGACGATAATAAGCAAATAGAAAAAGAATCTGAAGATGAATAAAATTTGGAAAAAGGGTATAAAGATGCAAAACAAGCTAAGAATCAGTGCACTGCAATGATCAATGTATTAGTATCAACCTATAGAGACGACATAGATTCTGAGCTATCTCCAGATAACTTGCATCAATTTCTTATATATGCCGGCTTAAATCACCTGCTGAAATGTATAAAGGACCCCGCAGTATTTAATAGTAAAAATGGGTTTCAGTCGATTGTTCTGAAACTTGGGGAAAATGTTCTCCTGGGCCCTCTGATTAAAATTCATTTTGACCACCAGTCCGACCGAATTCGATTTTTTGATCTAGAGGCGATTGAAACTATGAACATCTGCGAAGATCTGCTTAAATGTTGCATAAAAATTCTAAAAATATTCAGGCTCATTTTTTGATGAAAGATAAGTATCTTTTGTTTCTTGGAGTTTTTTTTTCAAAGTGCCTCCTCCTCCCGGAAAAAAATAACAAACAGAAAAAACTCTTTTTTTTTGGAATTTTTGTACAGGAAAAGGAAGCACTTTGAAGAAAATGTTAGAGGGGCATAAGTTGATTATTTTTACCTAAAGAATATGCTTGAATATTTTGGGATCTTTCTGATGTAGAAAAAAATAAAAATCTAGGGAAATTCTTGGTCGAAATTATTTTTGTCTAAGAAATTCTGAAAACCAGTAGATGTGTTCTTTGAACGAAAATAAGCATATTTTGTTTCTTGGTGTTTAGCCTCAAAGTGCTTCCTTTTCCTGTAAAAAAATTACAAAAAATATTTTTTTTTGTTTGTTATTTTTTTCCGGGAGAAGGAAGCACTTTGAACAGAAAATGCCAAGGGGCAAAAGATGCTTATTTTTCTCCAACAAATGAGCCTGGACATTTTCAGAATTTTTATGGAACATTTACGCAGACCTTCGAAGATGTTCAGTTTCAATCGCCGCTAGACCAAAAAATCGAATTTGGTCGGGCTGGTGGCCAAAGAGAATATTAATCGGGGGGCCCAGGAGAACATTTTCTCCAAGTTTCAGAACAATCGACTGAAACCTATTTTTACTATAAAAAACTGCGGGGTCCTTTATTCTCAATGTGTTTCAGGTGACATTTTTTAATGTTTAACCCCTTTTGCATATTTACTTGACCATTCCGGTCAGTAATGTCTCATGTAAACGCACTTTTTCGACGCTGAAAATAATTAAGAACAACCTACGAAGTACTTCGGGGCAACAACGACTTCAAAATTAATTTGTCTATTCTGAATATTTAATCAGAGGAAACACAAAACTGTGATTTCAACTGTTCAAATTGACAAGTTTACTAACATAGAAAGCGGGACAAAAATAATATGATATGTATTTGTAAAATTATACTTGCCTTCAAAACTTTAAATCTAATATTTTTTTAATCGAGGGGCCCTCAAATCTCACAGCGCCTAGGGGCCCAATTTATCTAAACGTGCTCCTGAATGGGAATATTTATGCTATGGTTGAAGAACGTCAACAACGATTTCCATGTCATACAGTTCCAAGTAGAAACAATTTAGTCGTGGTTTTCAGCATTTTGTGTGATAGTGGTAAACTTCCTCACGTAACATCAGTATGTGCTTGTAGACAAAATGTGGATGAAGTAGAAAATATTCTTGATTTAATGGAAGAGAGCCTTGGTACTGGCTCAAACTTAAAATTTCTCAGGAGTAGTGATCTGCACACTACGAGAGCAGGTTATTTACCCAGCGGGTACAGCATCTACAACCAGGAGACCTTGCTAGATGAATGCAATTTTGCATTTGGATAAATACTAGTTGTTACTAGGTTCCTCGTATAGTTTTTACCAAAGAAGCTACATTCACTACTGATGACATCAACAACACCTATAATTCTCATTGATGGCCTGATGAAAATCCACATGCAACAGTAGAAACAAATTTTTAACAGTGTTTTCCGTTAATGTGTGGTGTGTCTTGTCCTTGATAAATACTTTATTGATCCGGTAATTTTTGTGAATTGCCTAGTAAGAGAAAATTACCTATTATTTTTGAAAAATGTTTTACAGGCACTATTAAATGATGTTCCTTTACACATAAGAAATGTTATACATTTTCAGTACGGTGGGTCATGATGGTCCTATTAGTTGGCTAGCAAGACTTCCAGACCTCACACCATTAGATTTCTGTTTGTCGTGATGGAAAAAAAAGTGGTGTATAAATTAAAAGTGGACAAACGCAATGCATTTTAAATGCCACAGCTCAGATCAAGGAGCATCGAGATTAACTGAGGAGCGCAATGAGCTCCCATCATAAGCAAGCAGTAAAATAGCTGAAGGTCCACGGAGACATATTTGAATATTTATTGGACATTAAACAAGTATAATTTAATTTTTCTGTTTTTTGTTCATCATTTAAGATGCTGTAATCGTAAACAAATAAAAATCAGATTACAACTATTGGATTTTTAGTAACACATTTGTATTATAAACTCCTGGAGTTTGACACTTTCCTCCAACTCGCCCTGTATATATGTTCTATATATTATAAGAATTAGCCGCAATTGATATTACACTAACATTCCTTCCTTTAATATATTACAATTAATATGACAATAATATTCTACAAAATGTGTATGCAATTATATCTTCTCTGGGAATACTTAGACCATATACGTGATAAAAATGAACTGTGATATTTATTACACAAATATTCATTTTATAATATTTTTCAGACAGTATTATTATAATATTCCACAAAATCTGTATGTATTTATATTTTTTCTGGAAATATTAAGAAAATATTTATTTATATGTTAGAATTAACCATAACATATATTACATGAATATTCCTTTCATATTTTCCAACGAGTATTACAGTAATGTTCTGCAGAATATGTATATATCATAAGAATATTGCCAGGATACTAATACTGAATAAGCATTTCAAAAGAGTATTTCATGACCAAATATTGTGTTATGTGGAAGTAATAGCAATTTTTTTCATTTTTTAGGAATGAAGATGGTGTTGTTATACCACATCAGGAAATTGCCACAAGGTTACATAGAAGACAGGAATGTGACTCTTGTTCATGTGAGACAAAATGTACAAATCACGTCAAAGAAAAGTTGCAGAAATATAAGGATTCTTCAGAGGTAACGAATTACAAATATGACTCTTATTCATATCAAACAATACCCAAGTAGAACATAATGTTGGATCAATATAGATACAGCAATCGATAATTATGTTGAGGTTGCTCAGTAAGTTATCCTCACTCCGCCCAGATAGGAAAAAAATCGATGCAGTGTAACGTGTTGGATTACGCAGTATATTTCAAATTCATTTATTAACACTTAATCTACCTCAATGAATAGATGTGGTCGTCAACATTAAAAAGAAAAATAACAAACTTACATAGAAATAACATACATACACAGAATAGAAATATAAGCATATAAAAAAACACATATAACACAATAAATAGTATAATACAAATACAAATAGTGTATAATAACTCACGTCGCTTAAAATTAACAAATACAAGTAGGTGCTACATAATACGAAAGGAATTCATTGACACTATAAAAACAGTTTTCCAATATGCCAGCCAGCCAATTTTGCTCGTTTTAACATTTGCTTAATGAGTTGTAAGTGTTCTCATTTTAAACTGAATTTACATACATTGGGTTGATTCTGCGGTTGGTTCCTTGTGAAACATTCTTCAATAATTTAAATATACAGGAAATTATGCTTTTTAATGTTTCAAAAAGTTTTATTAAAACTCTACACGTGTTTCGGCTTATTAGGCCTTTATCAAGAGTAAGAGTAATATCCTGTACTCTTGACAAAGGCCTAATAAGCCGAAACACGTGTAGCATTTTTATAAAACTTTTTGAAACATTAAAAAGCATGATTTTCTGTATATTTGAATTTATATATCGTAGGGGATCATGTAGATACTAGTTTAATCTGTCTAGCCGTAGGGGACTATGTTGGATGCTAGTGTTACAATGAGAATAGCAAATAAGAATTTTTACTTGTTAGCATAACCAGAAGTCAGGTTATCGAAAGAATGCAAAGATTTCATTAATATTTTTACATATATTTTTTTTTTTTAGTTCTCGTAGATAGTTTTTCTTTGCGGTAACAAAATTGTCTATTTGCGCTTTCTGCTACACTGGTCAAATCATTAGCACTGATTAAACAAATGGTATAATACATGATAAAGTCTAGAGTGATAGACCTCTACCAACAGCACAAGGCCCTGGATTTTCCGGAAAAATCCAGAAGGAAGTTGACTGAGCCTCAATCGAGTATTCAATGTTTGTAATCACCGAGCAGAAAATATTGCAAATAATAATTTCTGTCAACTGAAATAATTAATACTGCATGTTCGTATTGCAATCAACGAATCAAAACTTTGCTTATTCAAAAAACGATTAAATGAGCCCACAAATTATTGATGTTTTCTTGGCCCGCAGCTTATAAGCTAAGCACGATTTTTTGCGATGAAATCTAATCGATATCAAACTTGGTAGACATCTCTCGCAATAATAAGCAGAGGTAGGTGGTAAGTTTGAAATCAACTAAAGCTGATTACGATGGGCTATAATAAGTTAATGCACAAAATTGAGCAAATTTCTTGTTTTTGTCAGGTCCCGCTTTGTATGAAATAAATTGTGCTTTTTTCATTGTTTCTTTCATTTTCTTGACCAATAAACATATGATGGTGTAATGCTTGGGGGTTTTTAACTAATATCAACATATTTCTCATCATAAAATATATAGAATCTAATGGTGAAGGAAGCTACCTGAGGTTGGTTTGCGATTCGACACGCTCTATCCGCTGCCAGCTTTAAATAATGTGTGACTTTTGTTTTTATGGGCAGTCTGCTGTATATATTCATTCATGAATTCGATATAACTATGTCTTAATTACGGGTAATCTTTTACATAAATAAGGGATAATGAATTTCGGTTCTTCTGCAATATCTTCCAATTCCCTTAAAATATCAAATTTATATTTTAAACTTATAGTACAGCCGCCCGTGACCAATATCAACTGTTATCACCTAATGCTAATTTCGATCATCGGGTAATAGTTTATTACAATACAAAACCGATTTTCCTCTGAAAAGATCTCCCAACACGTTGCAGTAGCGGGAAAAACGATTTTCAGTCCGTTAAAAAAAAAACTTACTTTTTTATCCCCTAATGTCCATTATAGATGTCGAATAAAATAAGCTCAGGATTATTTTAACAATATTAAATTAAAGTTAAATGAAGAGAAAACTCAAACACTTATTTTCAACTTAAACCCTAATGTCTGCATCGAAAATAATAATCCTGTAAAGTGTTTAGGTCTAATTTTTGATAATAAGTTCACCTGGGAAGCTCACATAGATAGCCTGTCCAAAAAGCTGTCAAGTTGCATCTATCTATTGAAAAATATAACTAATTTAGTCAATAATAGTGTTGTCTTTATGACATATCCATGCTCTGTTCCATAGCGTAATGTGCTATAATATCTTACTTTGGGGAGGATCTTCACATGCCGTTAAATATTTAAAATTGCAAAAACGAGCAGTAAGAATTATTACAAATTTTAAATTTAATGACACCTGTAGACCGTTATTTAAACATTTAGGTATACTTACTTCCATCAATCAGTACATATTGAATGTATTATCTATACACATAACCATGGTAGGGAATACCACATTCAAACTAGCTATAATACCAGACATAGATCTATAGGGACTCTATTTTTCCGTTTATCGAATAATAATAATAATAATAATGATTTATTGGTGTTAATACATATAAATGTTTACACATGTCACTTAGAAGTACCAGCATACTAAAGAAATTAGATATCTATCAATAGGTAGTAGCTAAAAAGTCTTAACACAAAACAATAAAAAAAAATAAAACTAGACGATTTAAAATTGCCAATTAAAAGTTAAATTCAATTAAAATATAACAATTACAGTAATAGGTAAAACACTTTAAAACTACCGTAAAAGCATATCTGAGAAATCATTTTGAAGGTATTCATTTAAACTATAGAAAGCCTTTTTTTTCAAATAATTTTTTATTAACACTTTGAATGCATTCAAATTTAAGGCTTTCACCTGGTCTGGTAGTATATTGAAGAATCTGACACCGTGGTAGCCCGTGCCATCTCTAGACCTTGTTAGACGGAGAAAGGATTGTTTTAAATTGTTTCTATTTCTAGTGAGATGTTCGTGAGTCTGACCATGTGTAGAAAACGTATTGATGTTTCGTTTAATATAAAGTAGACATTCTAAGATGTAAACACATGGTAGCGTAAGAATATTGAGATCGACAAAGTGTTTTTTGCAATCATCTCTAAATTTAAGTTGTGCAATGACTCTGATGCATTTACGTTGGAGGCCGAAAATTTGTGTGCTGCGAGACGCATGTCCCCAGTTTAATATCGCGTAGGACATATTGGCATGAAAAAATCCATAGTAGGCCATAATTAGTGTTTTTTCAGATACTGAATTGGACAGAGTACGAATGAGAAATATGTTTTTGGTTAGTTTCTGTGATAAGCTATGTATGTGATTTTCCCAGGTCAGTACAGAGTTCAAGCCCACCCCTAGAAATTTAACACGATTGGGTTCATTGATATTATTTGTTAGTGTTTCTTAAAGAAAATGTCATAGTTTGTGTTTTATTTTCATTCAAGTTTAGACTATTGGCATGAAACCATTGCTTGATGTTAGCTTGGGAAGTCTTGGTATTTTCTGCTAAAGTATCTAATTGGTTGTGACTATTCAAAACCGTAGTATCATCCGCAAATAGTACACTGAAAGAAATTTCTATTATCTATAAAGAGAAATTGACTAACCCCTAATAAATATCTGCATTAAATAGGCTCCAGCAAGACTGCTCTGTAACCGCAACAAAAACGATCTTGCTAAGATGCACTTATTTACCGTTAATAAAAGTTTTTCTTATTATTTATTTGTTACTGTAGGTTGATAGCTTTGCTATCTGGAGTCACCACCTATTTTAATCTTAATAAGTTTTTTTGTTATAGTTAGTAAGTTCCTATTTCTTACACCATTACTACCTTGTAACCGGAAAAGAAGTTTCCTGCTGCTAATAGGTGACTTTTTAACCACTATGCAGCTTACATTATAATGGCAACAAATAATCTCTCTTGACCTAGTAATGTCATTTTGCAAGTACGTTACTTGTAAATTCAATATTTTAATTTTATATTTTTTAGACTTCACACTTCATATTAAAACACGTTTTTAATACATTTCTATGTTGACTCAGACAAAGAATTATTAAAATTAAAATAAATTCATTTAAGGAAAAAAACGACTATAATAAACAATTCGGGGTGCCTATTAAAAAAGGGGAACTTTGACTTGTAAGAAGACACAATCATAGTTTACTATATAATAGCTGCTTTCGTTCAGCAGAGTGATTCGTAATGATAAGGCACCTACCTGTTTCATGTGTTGTCTCTGTCCCTATACCATGCAATTTTGCATCATATGATTACTGTTCATTGAAGTCCTGTTTATTATGATTATGAATCACTCTGCTGAACGAAAGCAACTAATATACAATAACATAAAACACAAGTTTTTTTATAAAAATTCTTTGCATAAAACCTTTCCCACAACTTTCTCGTCGAATGCCGAAATGCCGAATTGCTTACTAGTTACTGCATGCGTCGCTGCATGGATGAAATGGCGCGCGATGATAAAAACTCAATTGCGCTTGCGCCACGTGCAAAAATAAATAAGTAAGACGTTATAATTAGTAAGCCCGTCTTTACAGTTAACAGGTGACTTACCAACCATAGGTCTATTTGAGTTTTAACCATTAAATAGTTAACTTTAACTTAAGGCACTTATTTATCGTAAGAAATTATTTAGTTACTCCTAATAAAAAGAAAACTTATAACAATATTTTACCTAGTTTAAGTAAGTGCTACTATTGGGACAAATAGTCAAAGATTTACCGTTGCAAAATCTCATTAGCAAAACAGTTTTTCTTATGGTTAGATAATGATAATGTAGTCTTAACAAAAAAAATACTTATGATAATGCAGATCATCTTAGCAAAACATTCTATTTGGTCGGTTTCTTTCAGTGTATGATATTAGATAATTCATCTGTTTGTGCTAAATCGTTGATATAAATCAAAAACAGTATCGGACCTAGGACAGAACCTTGTGGTACTCCGTATTTCAGTAGCAATTTGTTAGAATTTCTCTTGTTATAGGAAACATATTGATGTCTATCAGACAGGTATGATTTTATTAGGGCTATACTACTATCATCAAAATTATAATAACTGAGTTTTTGTAACAGATTGCTATGATTTACACAGTCGAAGGCTTTTGTAAGATCGTAGAAGGTCAAAGTCGTTTAATACAATTTGTGTTAAGCTGTTTATGGCTAATGTAGTAGACGTTGGTTGCGAAAGCCAAATTGGCTGCTATGGAAAAGTTCATTCTCTTCAAAAAATTTGCTTATTTGTTGTTTAAGAACTTTTTCAAAAATTTTTCCTAGGATCGGTGTTAAAGAAATAGGTCTGTAGGAATATTAATAGTTACAGGTATAAATCAGTACAACTATATAATCTCTTACCAAATGAATGGAAAAATCTAAATGATACAAAATTTATTACAAAAATTAAACGTTTTCTGAAAGAGGAGGTTTTTTATGAACTCCAAGAGTTTATTGACTATTTTCAACATGATATTCTTAAGCAGATAATACTTTTTTACTTTTAATGTTTTTTGTAAGTATATAATGTATTTTTAAATTTTTAATATTTCAACATTACCTACTTTTAATCCGTTAACAAGTGTATACATTGTATTATGTCTCACATAAATAAACTGTCTGGTCTGTCTGTAATACAGAACGAAAATTATATATGTTAATTTTGTATGTTGCATAATTTCAATAATAAAAATCAAAATTGTATAGGAAAATAGTATAAAATTTTCTCCCTAATGGCTGAAACCTTTTTTAAATTATAGAATTTGGTTCAAATAATCGGAAAAAAAGTGAATGAATATTTCATATGCTGTACAGCTGCACGAAATGCAGTGCGCTTGCATGTTGACGTGGTGGTGCGCATACTTAATGGACATGTTATAAATAAATGCATCTCGACGCTATGGCACGCACTTCATAGGGATGCTGTACTCCACCATTACCCATGGCACCGACGTAAACATTCTCTGTATTGACAATCAGTTCGTACTTCGACATTAATGAAATTCTCATTTCAGCGCTGCTTTTTTAACCATAGGGGTGCGTCTGGGGGGGGGGGGGTGAGAGGTACTGAGACTACTACTGGCATTCGATTAAGCACCCAAAAATACGTAGGAAGCAAAGTTTTACGCAGCTTTATCAACATATGAAACTCGCGCTCTTGTTATTGATTTGCTATGGAAAATGATTTTTTTCCAACATATCCAGTTGACAATTGTCCGTTCATATTTTTCATACATGTTTTTTGACATAAAACATCATTTTAATTAGAGGGTACCAAAATTAGCCTAAAAAAGACGCAGAATTGAAATGCAAGTACTAGAATATGCAACGATTAAAACGGCCGTTTTTATTTTTTTGTCGTAGAAAATCTTCAGAAATAGACGAGAATTGTCGGAACGGACATTTGGCGATGAGAAAAATTTCCACCTGTTACCAATTTTCAGTATTTAATCCCTTATATCTATACATTTCAACCCTTTCTCGATGCTAAAAATTTCCGTCGATCTGAACTTTTCTATCCTTGTTCAAAGAAATGAGCATTGGAGTGGGAATTTCCCATTAGGCGATAAGTCGAAAATTTTGGATAAGGGTTGCCGTACTATTAGTCATAGGCCATCTGGACATTAGTTTACATGGTAACAGTTAAACCCTCTCTTCTGTTTAAGGTGTGGTTTTAGCGAGTGATTGTCAGTATTTTCCTCATAAGTTTTTTATTTGTTTATTTATTTATTTATTGTGTTTTATTGGTTTCACCCAATGGCCATCGACCGAAGTCCTTCAGCCTGTTACAAATATTTACAATGCTTTATTTACACATATTAATTTTTTACAGCATATTTTTTATATTCTGTGAAAAAAAAATTACAAAAAGTTAATATATATTTATATATATTCATGTTTCAGTTTTCATTCCTGATTGTTTAGTGCGACAATGTGTTCCCAAAGAGTTAGGTCCGGATATATTCTTCGGTCGTGTATTCCTGATTGTCTTGTTTTGCAGAGGGGCTGAATAATTTCTATGTTGTGTTCTTCTTTAGCAAATTTGGTGGATAAGGATAATATTCTTTGGTTTATTGGTGTAATCTCTGTGATTTGGTAAAGAGGGTTGTTAGGGGGGTTATGCAGAGGGTTTCTTTCTAGGATGTCTGGTTTTAGTGATGGATCGCAACGATTATGTTTCTGCTACTTGTAAGTTTTTACTGACTGGTCTTCTTGTATTAAGATATAGAGGGTGGCTGTATTCTAATATAGGTCGGCAAATCGTACAGGAAATATGGGCAGCAGTATTTTTGTCAATCCCTTTGTTTTTATATGTTAAGCTCCGGAAAAGTTTGCTTCTTGTAATACATTTCTTCTTAATTAATTTTGTGTGCTTGTTAAAATTTAGTTTATTGTCTATTGTGACTCCCAGATATTTTACTGCAAGTTGGCAGTATATTGTGTTATTATCGATATTCAGTGTTGGAGTATTTGGGGTTGCATTATGGTTAAATATAATATATTGTGATTTTAGGGGATTTGGTTTCATTCTCCATTTGTTGAGCCATGATGTTTTATCCATTAATTGCTGAAGCGCTTCCACTGTCTTGAAAGTATTTTTATTATGGCTTACTAGTGCAGTATCGTCAGCATATTGTAGAATGTATAAATTTACATCTAAATATTCTGATCTCAAGTTAAAGTTGTTTCTGATCTCAAGTTAAAGTTGTATATATCAGCAATAAGTGTAAGAGTAGCCTATGGCTAAACTTCGCCTTAATAAAGACGTTTTATTATTATTATTATTATTATTATTATTATATATTGTAGAGCAAGAGTGAGAGTGGGGAGCCTTGTGGAACACCTTGTTGAATTGTAATTTTTTGCGATAGATGGTTGTTAACTTTCACTTGGACAGTCCTTTCACTCAGGTAGTCTTTGAGAAGAAAAAGTAAGTGTTTGGGGCAGTTGGTTATCATTAGTTTGAACAGTATCCCGCGATGCCAAACACTGTCAAAGGCTTTATGAATGTCAAGAAAGACGGCAGCACTGCATTGACCACTAAGTTTTGCTGTTTGTATGTTTGATGTGATAACTGTCAAGGAGTGTACAGTAGAACACTTATCTCAAAAACCAAATTGATATCCCGGGATAACATGTCCCACTTCATCGGTTTGGGAATGGTTATTACGATTCCATGTTTCCATTCTGGTGGGAAATAGCAGTGGTTAAGGCAGTATTCATATATTATTTTAATATAAAGATGTATTTCGTAGTGGAGTTTTCTTATTACGTTTTTCGTGATGTTGTCATATCCTGGTGCAGTGTTTTTACCTTTATGTAGTACTTTAAACTAGCTTTCTTCATCTATTTCTTTCGCGTCTGGCACTAGGTTCTCTGAGAAATATGTTTCATACCAGTTATTGACAGTTTCATATTGTACCTCATTGAACTGTGGGTTGTTGTTTTCCATGTAGGTTTCTGTGAAGTGTTCTGCAAATAATTGTACTTTTTCGGTGTCCGAATTATATGTTCTATTATTTTTTTCTAAGGCAGGTATCCCCTGGTATGGTTTGTAGTGAGTCAGTTTTTTAATTTGTTGCCAGTAGTTTTTCCATTGTTGCTTATTTATTTCGTTACACGTTTTCATCCAATTGTTTTCTTTATATTTATTTATTTTATTTTATTTAATCGTCTTATTTATATTAACGTCCTGGCGGAGTTTAGCTAATGCTATTCCACCACTCAACCAGGACACGTACACATAGACATCAACACAACGACCATTCCCTGCGATATTGCCATCTACCGCAGCTGAGACTCGAACTCAGGATAGATATCAGCGACTAGACATGTTGTGCCACCCAACAGCGGTCTAGTACACTGCTACCATCTCGGTAACACATGAAAAACGCCACTAAACATCCATACCCTGGCCAGGATTCAAACCCGGGACCCCGTGGTCGCAAGCCAAACGCCTTAGCATTGCGTCACCGAGCCGGTGGCGCCTTATTAGTTTCTGAATGTCCTTATTATAATTATTAATATGTCTCTTATAATCCTCACTTGGCTGACTTAAATATTCTCTATACATTTTTCTTTTGTTTTTTATCATTCTAATAATATATGGTGTCAGTTTGTATGTGTAATATCTCACTCGTTCTTTGGATGTATTTTCCATGATTGTGGTCATCAGCTTTTCGTTAAATTGTTTGATTCTGTCCTTGTCCATTGGTAAGTTTTGTGTATCTTCGATGTATTTTGTCATAGTATCGTTTACCTCTTCCATATTACATTTGTTGTAGTTAATTCTCTTTTCTTCTTGGTCGTCAATTTTCCTGTTTAAATTTATGGATATTTCTATTGCTGAATGATCGGAGCCAATGTCTGGGTGTGTTTCGATTTTCTCTATGTTGCTTTTAAGGTTATTTGTATATAGTAACAAATCTGGTGTTGTGTCTGGGTTGTTTGCCATGTGGAACGTAGGGGGCGTATTTGCTTTTGTGAAATTGGAGTTTTCGAGGAAATTATTAAGCTGCTTTTGTTTGTTCCTATTGATGTTGAAATCGCCTATGATGACACAGTATTTATATAATGCGGCTTTCGTGAATATCGTTTGCTCAATATTGGCTGTTGGGTGAATGTATACTAAAAATATATGTAACTTGTCTTCAAGAAATGGTATTGTGAAATGGGTAGCTTCACATAAAGGATTATTTATTTTTGGTGGATTGTCTTTGCTCATCTTTAAGCCAGGGTGTATTTGGACCAGACTTCCTCCTCTCACATTGTTGTTGACAATATTACCATCAAATTGTAGGACATCCCAATTTCGATATTTTGTGTTGCTAGTTTTTTTTTGTTTTTGTTTCTACAAAGAGTGTACAATTGATACACTTTTTTTCTATAATACTGTTTATAATGTGTTTTTTGGTATATAGCTGTTAACATTTGCATATAAAATTTTAAATATCGACGTGAACTTGAACATTATTACTTCCTTGTATTGGTTGGGTTGGAGATATTGTCGAGGGTTGTTCGAGGTCGAACATCAAAATATACATTCTGGTTCCTGTAAAATGAGCAACTGTGTCAATATTGTATTGTGCTACAAAGCGTTTTCTAAGTTTGGAAATTAATTCTGCTCTATCAGTATATTTTTCTTTATTTAGTGTAGTTAATTTTTTTATTTCTTTCAAATGTCTAAGAATTATTCTAGAAAAACTAATTTTCAGATCATTAAAAAACGGTATTCTTATTGCATTTCTATAAACCAAGACATTCTTAAGTAATTTGAATTTATGTTTAAAAACAACATGCATTTACATTTTATTAATAAGTTCTTTTACGCATAAAAATGTTTTGAAATATTTTGACGTTTTTGGTATTTATTAAACTTTACTTTTTGAAATAATTCCAGTTTAATCATTAATATTATTTAAACATGGGTGATTACAAGTTCTCTGAATTAACAGACTTAGTTTTGACTTAGGAAGAATATTTTGGTAATGCACCTGCAACTGTAAAATAGTAATCCTTTATTACTAGCAAATGTTATGAATATAAATTCCCGAACAGAAATATTCCTAATGCCAAAGGTATTTTAAGTATAGAATGTCGACTTATGGAAACGGGAAATCTTCAAGTGAAAACCAGAGATGCTGGCCATCCAAGATGTAAGAACTGTTGACGTAGAAGAAGATATATTTGATTCTGTAATGGAAGAACCTACGATAAGTACTAGAACATTAGACTTGAGAATGGATATATCTCACAAAAGCTCTTTGTTACGATCTAAAATGACTAAGTTATTGATCCGCCAAAGTAGCTATTGACTTAATTATAGGAAGCAAGTTATTCGTTAAACTTTCTGGAACAAAAGAAAGTGATTCCTTCTCTTCGGTGCTATTTATAATTTTATAAATATGTAAAAACTTAATTCCTGTCAGTATAAACGCACATAATATGATATTTCACTCATAGTGGACTAAATAAAAAAGAACAATCTTTCTTATCGGCATTCTAGATTTATGGAACTGGGCACATGGAACATGCATCTAGTAGAATGTTATGTCAGTACTAAATAATATCATTTACTTTTGTTTTTATCTTTAAAAGAGAATTGTTCATTTAATGGAATGTTATTTAAAAATTTCCAAATGGTTACTGGTCTCGCCATCTGTTGGCAGATAGACTGACCTCTAGGCTTGTTAGTACCATACTTGCAAACTAGTGTCGATACAATCGAATGTAAAAATGTGGCTTGGAAATTATGTATACAAGATGTCTCAAAAATTAATTCCTGATAACTCTTGATCCTTAGTACCAATTAATGCTTAAGATCTTTAAGAGTATATTCATGAACAACACATTCACCCGTTCTGCTACTGAAAAACTGAAGAAATATTACCTGAGGATATGCCCATAAGAGTTGATTTTTGTGAATTGTTGCTTGATCGAACACAAAATATGCATTTCTAGGCTGAGGAAAATCCTAATGCAACAATACAAACCCATTTTCAAAATAAATGTATGGGCAACAATTCTAGCGAATCAGTTTGTTGGATTCTATATATTTCCTGGAAATTTAAATGGCGATATGTATTATGATTTTTTGGAATACGCCTTGCATGAAATTTAAGGTGGGAGAGAGAAGAAATATGTTTTTGTGCATGACGACACAGTGCCGCATTATACCCAAAACATGTAGAAGATGGTTACACAATCATTATCCTAATAGATGGATTGACCGAGGTGCAGATACACAGATTAAGTGGCCTGACCGATCTCCTGACCTAACTCCCCTTGATGTCACTGTTTGGAGTTACCTAAAATCACAGGTTTGTAAGACTCAAATTGACACGATTGAACAGCTGAGAGAAAAAATTGATCACGAGTTTACAGTGCTACAGAATGATGAAGGAATTTTACTGGGTGTTCAACGCTCTTTAAAAAAGATACTTAGATTGTTCATAAGAAAAAATGGAGGGCATTTCGAACAATTTTAGTAATTGATAATTAGCTATTCTCTACATTTAATAATATTTCAAAGCACTCTTTATGTGTAAAAGTATTTATTAATGAAACGTAAATGCACGTTTTATTAAACACAAATTACTCGAGAACGGCTTGATTTATCGAAATACAATAGGAATACCTTTTTTATTTCTAATTATCTGAAAATTAGGATTTTACAATAATTTTTAGAAATTTGAAGAAAATAAGAGTTGAGGAAAATACTGACCATCACTCCCTATGGCTACATCTTAAACAGAAGAGAAGGGTTGACTGATACTATGTAAACTATTGCGCAGATGGCCTATGACTAAGTTTACAATATGGAAATAAGTTTTTTAAAAGACTATCATTATTTTTGGATGTACTATCAGCTGCAGAAATATCAGGAGACAATTTTTGACTTGTATGTGTGCGTATCAATGTATGTTATCACTTTTAGGTACTGGGCCCATTGTACATTTAATGTTAGAACAACATAAAGTATTAAAAATGTATTTATATTTGAATACATTATACAGGGTGTAATTAGTTTCATGTCATTAAAAAAAACTGGTGGTAGGGAACGACAAGACAAACAAAAAAACCTTATATAACATGGGGTATAAAGCTCATAGTTTTGGAGAAAAAAAATAAACAAAAATTTCCAAAATACTTAATAATCTAGTTTGAGAACTGCTGGCATATTGGGGTAGGTCTTGTCGCACTAGATACTCTGATCATCAAAAAGCATGCCGACGAAGCAGTTAAAAGCGACCGACAGAGGACATCGTCATGTTTTTTGCTTCTTCGCGGCCAATTATCCTATTAGGCGTGCTATCTCTCCCTTGTAATATTCTCGAGTAATAATTTCAGTTTTGTCCTTACTTGGTAAAGAACGCACGCGTGATGCGACGTACCCGTTCTTTGGTTTTGTCTGTTTTCTTTTTGAATTTTGTGCCACTTATGTTAAGATTTATTTCAGTGCCTTATCGTTCAAGTCGTTAGTGCTTGGTTACGTAAGACACTACTTCTCGTTCGTGCTTTTTGTGTTACTTTTTAGATTTTGGATCAAGTTTTTCTTTTTGTTTTCTTTATTGATAACGTTAATTCAGTTTAGTGTGGTGTTTTAAAACGCAGATTTTGGACATTATGGGAGATTACACTTATCCAGAGCTCGCGGATATGGACTTGGTTCATGGAGAAAGTGGTGGAAATGCAGCTGGTGCGGAAGAGCTTTAGAACAATTGCAACGACGTATTTCAATGTGCATAGAAACCATAAAAAATGATCCTAATTTACCAAATGTGTTGAACGGAGTAAGTATGTTATTAGTTCGACGTACCGAAATGTGTATACGTGGAGATGGAGGTCATTTTGAACAATTTTTGTAAAAAATTCAAAAGAATTGTTCAGTTATTGGGTGTTACCTATTGGGCATTAAAGGAATGATTATTATTATTAGTATTCGTTGTCCTGTTTTTATTCGTTTATTATTGTTTACATTGATTTACATAGAGACCAAAGGCTTGATTTTTAGTTTTCGATACCTGATTGGGAAAAATTATGCGCTCAATTCGTTAAAAAATTCAGATTTTTTCCTAACTTAAAATACACAACTATTTTCTGTTATCGTATCCCGGACGTCTAACTGTTCGTTTTCCAATTTCATAAAACAATTACTAATTTTTTAAGCTTTTAACACAATGTTACAAATGTTAATAAACCACTTTTAAATTTTATAAATTCTTATAAACGACAATAAAAGCTACAATAGGTTTATTCCGGATTAAAAAACACATGTAAACAAATCCTATTTAAACCCCTGCGGCCATGCTATGCTTGCATTGTGCCGAAAGATAAGGAATTATTTACATTTTCATAATTAGTGGTATAAAAAGTTCAATACAAATAGTCCCATCAAAGTGCCGCACTTCTACCGACGGGAACACAAGTCGGGTATTACAGTTTTTTATTATTTCTAATATTTGGAACTATAACACCCATTGACCCTGAAAAACAGTGGTTCTCAAATCTTTCCTACCATAACATTAAAAATGTAAACCCAGGTCAGTTTTTTCAAAGTGCCCCTAGAGAAAAAGGTCATATAGGTTTTCTGTTTGTCTAGTCGGTCCCTATTACCATTTTTTTTAATGACATGAAACTAATTACACCCTGTATATAGTTTTTCAATGTCTTCTCAATAAAGTTTAACCAAACATTGATTGGATGTAGTAAAATATTTACATTTATTATCGATTCTTTATATTGAGCCAACATTTCTAGAATAATAAACTAGTATTTGTTCAGTATCAGTATTTTAACTGAGTAGGTGCCAGGTATCTCAAGAGATAATGTGTTAATGTAATTTTTGGCCATTTCAGACAAAATGTGAAGCCAGCCGCAAACAACATTTGAGACTGCAGAAAAGTCACAAATATGACTCCTGTCCGTCTCAGACAGCACATAAAAAATATATTAAAGATTTGCTAGTGTGCAAGGATACTTCAGAAGTAAGAATGTACAAATGTGAGTCGTGTTCATATCAGACAGGGCATAAATCTCACCTCAAAACACATTTGGTGAAACATAAGGATCTATCAGAAGTAACAACGTACAAATGTAACTCTTGTTCATTTCAGACAAGGTATAAAAGTTCCTTGAAAGTACATTTGGTGAATCATAAGGATCCATCGAAACTAACAATGTACAAATGTGACTCTTGTTCATTTCAGACACGGCATAAAAGTGCCTTGAAAACACATTTGGTGAATCATAAGGATCCATCGAAACTAACAATGTACAAATGTGACTCTTGTTTATATCAGACAAAAAGTAGATATCACTTCAAATTACATTTATTGAATCATAAGGATCCATCAGAAGTAACAGTGTACAAATGTAACTCTTGTTCATTTCAGACATGGTATAAAAGTGTCTTGAAAACGCATTTGGTGAATCATAAGGATCCATCGGAACTAACAATGTACAAATGTGACTCTTGTTCATATCAGACAAAACTTAGATATTGCCTCAAATTACATATGTTGAATCATAAGGATCCATCAGAAGTAACAATGTACAAATGTAACTCTTGTTCATTTCAGACAAAATATAAAGGTTCCTTCAGATATCATTCACTGAACCATAAGAATCTATCGGAAGTAACAATGCACAAGTGTGACTTTTGTTCATTCCAGACAAAATGTAAATATTACCTGAAAAGCCATTTGTTGAATCATAAGGATCCATCAGAAGTAAAGATGTACAAATGTGACTCTTGTTCATACCAGACAAGGCGTAACAACAACTTGAGGGAACATATGGTAATCCATAAGGATCGATCAGAAGTAACAATGTACAATTGTGATTCTTGTTCATTTGAAACAAAACGCGAACGTAACCTCAGAGTACATTTGGTTAAGCATAAGGATCCATCAGAAGTAACAATGTACAAATGTTCCTCTTGTTCATACCAGACAAGACGTAAATATGATCTCAAGAAACATTTGTTGAATCATAAGGATCCATCAGAAGTAAAGATGTACAAATGTGACTCTTGTTCATACCAGACAAGGCGTAACAACAACTTGAGGGAACATATGTTAATCCATAAGGATCGATCAGAAGTAACAATGTACAATTGTGACTCTTGTTCATTTCAAACAAAACGCGAACGTAGCCTCAGAGAACATTTGGTTAAGCATAAGGATCCATCAGAAGTAACAATGTACAAATGTTCCTCTTGTTCATACCAGACAAGACGTAAATATGATCTCAAGAAACATTTGTTGAATCATAAGGATCCATCAGAAGTAAAGATGTACAAATGTGACTCTTGTTCATACCAGACAAGGCGTAACAACAACTTGAGGGAACATATGGTAATCCATAAGGATCGATCAGAAGTAACAATGTACAATTGTGACTCTTGTTCATTTCAAACAAAACGCGAACGTAACCTCAGAGAACATTTGGTTAAGCATAAGGATCCATCAGAAGTAACAATGTACAAATGTTCCTCTTGTTCATACCAGACAAGACGTAAATATGATCTCAAGAAACATTTGGTGAATCATAAGGTTTCATTAGATGTACCAATGTATAAATGTGACTCTTTCATTTCAGACAAGGCATAAAAGTGACCTCAAAAAACATTTGGTGAGGCAAAAATATACATTAGAAATAACATTGTACAAATGTGACTTTCATTTCAAGCAAAACTTAAATATTACCACATGGCACATTTGGTAAATTATAAAGGGGCCGTTCATAAAATACGTACGCAGAAAGGGGGGAGGGGGAACAATTGGCTAGCATGATGATGTGACGAGGAGGGGGGGAGGTGAGGGGTCCAAATAGACGTGTCGTAATGATACGTTTGAAATACCTACATCAATTATAGTCCTCTTGTCCTTATAAAATTCTGTGAAAACATTTTAAAAATGTGCACGCAAAACGAAAAGAAGGAGGTAACGTAGTCCATCGTATATAGACACAATAATATTGTATTATTAAAAATGTGGAGTAAATGAGATTGTTTAAACATAATTTTTTTGTTACCAATAATCATAAAAATAATCAATCAATTGGGTGGGGGGTTCAGGTTTTGTGACGTTTTATTAGGTGGGGGGTTGAAAGAAATGTGATACAGCGTGACAATGGGGGAGGGAGGGGTAAGGAATGAGTACATTTTGCGTGATGTATTATATGGATGGCCCCAAAGTAACAAATGTGAGACTTGTCCATTATAAGTCAAGGCAGAAAGGGAATCTTAAATCACATATTGCTTTGTAAGGATCCATCAGATGTGACAGTGTACAAATGTGAAGTCTGTTCATTTCAGGCAAGGCGTAAAAGTGACCTCAGAAACATTTAGTGAATCATAAGGATCCATCAGAAGTAACAGTGTACACATGTGATTTGTGTTCATTTGAGACAAGGCATGATGATAGCCTCAAAATGTATTTGGTGAAGCATAAGGATCAATCAGAATGATGTACAAATGTTCTTTTGTTCATTTCAGACAATGCTTAAATATTACCTTAAAGCTCATTTAGTAAAACATAGATAAGAAGTACAGATGAGATTCTTGTTTGTATCAAGCTAAAAGTAAAACTTGCTTACCAAAACATTCATTGGAACATAAGTATTTCCCCAACTGGCAAAGTGGCTTTATAATTTTTAAGTGATAGTAAATATGTAGAAAAGATTTGCAGGCGTGGCGCTATGAACACGTAGAGACAATATTTTTTATTGAAATGGGATATTCTTCTTTCATCACATCTGAGTGTGGTGTAAGTAAATCCAGTTACAAGATTTGTTAAATTGCTATTTGTTTTAATACTTATCACCGATTTTTTAAAGATTTTTATTTCAAAAATATGATACCCACAAGAATGTTTAAATTGTTTGGTTTTTCTGTTTGTATCACGAAACTATTTCTAAACTGCACTCCTCGATCGTAATGATTGTAAAATGTTAGGTAATAAATAATTATGAGTAAATATTTGTAAAGGGTTCCCACACTTAGTAATCTATCTTGTCCTTTTGTTTCAATTATATCTACATGGAAAGAGTGAAAGCAGTTGGAGATGCTTCGCGTTGAAAATATCGAAAAAAGTAGCATGAAGAAGTGGCCCAAGATCAATTTTTTAGTCCATGTATTCGTATTTTTGTTCTTTTTCTCATTTCTTGTCGATTTATTTCAGATTTTGGTCGTTATTTTTACTAGCATGTCATGGAAATAGAAATCAGTTTTATTCCAGATAAATGATCATTTAATAATAGACACTACTGATTATGTAGTATAAACAATTCCAGGAAACACCACGTAGAAATCGACAGAATGCCCAAGATGAAAATATTTTAGCCGAAAACCATGAAAATCCAAGAGCCAGTGGAAGGAATTTGTCATTATGATTGATTCATTCAAAAGACTGGGTAAGATGTTTCATTTGTCAGAAATGTCATAATATTTGTCATAGTCGAAGAGCTAATTACAAGCGAACTTTACCCAAATAAAGACCTACATTATTATTATTGAATTTCGCATTCTGGGGAGGAAATTTTACTGACACCTTGGCACTACACCAAATAATGCAGCTTAGTCGGAGCCTGTTCCAGGTTTTTGGGACCCATTGGCGACGATGGTCATGTGTCATTATTATTATTATTATAAAATAAAGCCCATTAAATCAAAATTCGAACATACTTTGAAGGAAGGCTATGGAAATAAAAGATTAGATTATTGTTATAAAACCCAAGGAAATTTCTTGAATATCCGAGTTTTTTTTAAAGAAAATTATGTTTATAGATATGGTCAGATTTACTACCAATGGGACAGTGTATTCTCAACATTGCAGATACTGTTCTCAAAAAGTCATCAGTGGGTAATTGACCGTAAAAGCTAATATGTCCAAAAGGTCAAAGTGTGGTGTGCAGGAGAGTAACTAGTTAGTCTCTTTTTTGTCCATGAAGCTTTAAGCGCTGCTGGATTGGAATTTCTTTTGATGACTTGTTGGAAATAACTGAAAATCCCCCATTAGAAGACAAGACATTTATAATTAGATGGAGCATCAATTCACAATTCTAGGTTTGTTCGGTAATGGTTAGATGTACCTTTTCCGCAGCACTGGATAGATATAAATGTCACCAGCTAGTGCTACTTTGAGTTTTTATTTTTGGGAGAAAATATAGAATGAGATGTACAAAACAAGATCCCAAAATCATGACGAACTTTCTGCCAGAATAACCGAAACCTGGAATTAAATCAGCCCAGCTGAATTAACAGGAGTTACCAGAAATACTCGAAAGCGCTCTTTTAAAGTGCATCCAGGTCGAGAGTGGGCTAGTGGAAAAGATTACCTACATCAAATTGAATTTAATTTGTTAGCTTTAATTTTAATTATAAAAATGAAATACTGATAGTGGAGACGACAAATAGTTTAATGAAAATAGCTTGTAAATTCAACCAAATATATTATTACATTAACAGAAACTGAAGCAAGCAAAACTAACATGAGGTAAGGACCAACTTAGTTCACTGGTACGTTCGAAAGGTTCCTAACACCATTGCTATAGCGCTTTTCTTTTGTTTCCATGGCACACTAGTAAAAATTAGGAACACAAGAAATAAAGCATGGAAGCAACACAAAATAACGAAAAGTAGGTCGAATTTTGCAGTACAAGGGCTAAAAATTTGATTTTGATTTAGCCACATATTTAAACTAAGTACCTCCAAAACTGCGGTGTATGAAGTTGCACTGTTGTACCAATTTTCTTTATTTACCTCTAAAATAACGAAAATGCAATATCTTTCATTATTTTCATATTAATGCGAGAATAAGTGTTATCCTATAATTAAATCACAGTTTGACATACAGTAGGGTCACTTCCTCTACTAAGTGTAGTCTACGCGTCGATGGCAGGAGTCATGATACAAATATATACAAGGTATGCTCGTCCGAGCTACCAGAATTTGATTTTTCTGCGCATTGAAGCAATGGGAACCATATTGGAATGATACATCACAGTATATTGGCAGAGAATCCCAATCTGTGATATTACACATATTTCAAGTTTTCATTATATTATCCCTCAATATTGTACCCCTGCAACCCGGGGTAAAAGTATGAGTAAAAGTTGAGGTGCGTAACTGCGTAATGTTATGACATGGTTAGGTGCAGTTGTAAAAATAGGAGTGGAACTTCAACTTAAAGAAATGTAATATTCCGTCGATTCCCAAAAAATGAAGAACATCGAGAAAATGGTTAGAAATTTGTCCAGTAAAACCTGATAATATCAAAAACGGTTAATAATTATTATATAATACATTGGTTTATTTACTTATAATTACAAAATATGTATTAGTAAAAGATGTACCCATTTACGATATAAAAGTTTGTATTTGTTATTTAACACAAATGTGGTCAGAAATAAAGAATGTGTTTTTTTTTACAGCTCGCATTTCAATGCATTTTAAGAGGTCAGATTTTAAAGCAACTCCAGAGTAGGTATCTCAAAAATGTTAAAAACTATTCTCCAACGGATATGTGTGTCCTTCTGCCTCATGCAGTACCTACAGAACATTTGGCAAGAGTCATTCTTCAATATATAACATACAAAGCAAAAAGTAAGAATAAGTAAACATTCATGCATATCGTTTAATTTCAAAGAAAGGTTAGTATGCAGTATGATATATAAATCTAAGATATCTAAAACTGTAAGAGTATTTAGATTTTATTCTGTAAAATTTGATTAATGGCGCTTACGTCTCTTGTCAAGATACTCTATACTCTATACTCTATATGTTGTAAAAAGTCTCAGTATAATACTGATTTTATTTATTAAGTATAGTGTGTGTTTATTTTGTTATAGAATAAAAGTATAAAACAAAACGATGATTTCTTGTGTAACTGCCCGGTATACCATCTCCCTCGCAAGGTGTCTGCTGGAATACAATTAGAAGTTATATTACCCGTGGTGTATGTATTTTACGTAAATATTAGTTAAAATTTACTATGACGATAGCATTTGCAACTAAAAAGATTAATGTTGTTGTAAAAATAACTGGTAATTTGTATAAAACTATATTCTTTATATTAAAAAATTGACATTTATCATAAAATCATACTAAGAACTCATAGTATTCATGAACTCTTTGATAAATATTGACTATATAGAACTGTACATGTTAATTTTTTTAGTATTGATAACTTAACCTATAAACTTTAAGTAGCCGAACTAGATCATATAAAATAAAATATATACCTATATACTGCATCAAAGAAGTAACTTTTTACCATATTATTTAGAAAGAATGTCTTGCATATGCATAACTACACCGGTAATAAAAAAAACACCAAAATTACAATGAAAATTTGCTACATCAATGTAGAAATGTTTGTATATATGTATACATTATTATTCAAAACCATTCTGGAACATTTCCAAAGGAATAATATTTTGTCAAATTTTAACCTTATTTCCAAAATGAAGCATCTGTTTTTAAATGGTATGCGGAATCAGCTCCTTTTGTACAGAAGAATACACAATATTATTTGAAATATGCGCACGAAACGCTATTGGTCCAATTATCAATATGGTTCCCGTTGGGTCCAAGGCATAAGATTACTTAATGCAAAAGCTGCGCAACAGCATACCTTGTATTATTTGTACCATGGCAGGAGTAGAGTAGTATTATTATGAGAAGATGCTTGTAAAAAATAATGCGCAGAAACGAGTTTGTGTGTCTCCGTTGTTCTAGGCCAATGAGAGCGAATTGCGTCATATTTGACGTCGAAGCCAGTGGCACCGTCAACCTGCAGTCACAGGATCTGTGCTGCGATATACTTGTGTTCGCCATTTCTGATTGAATTAAGTGATATAACCTTACTTTCAGTGAAGAATGTCTTCATCGTAAACAACAGAGTGTGATGAGCTTTAATATTTTACATTACACAGCTCTTCGATCTCGAAAATTTGATTACAATTATTATATATCCTTCTACCCCAGATGATGTCACTGGTAAAAATATTCGCGCACGTTAGCTCCGCCCCGAGCATACTGTATTATTAAACTGTGTCTTAACTTTAGGATAACATCCTCGCAATGATAAACTCATGGCAGAATTATAATATAGTTATTGTTATGAAAGGCTACTAATTAGAGATGTAGAGAGTCCCACACAGCACAAGGCTGTCCGAGGGACGTACTATGGCAAAGACCATTTAGGATTTGGGCTTGCCTATGGACGTCCCAATATCCCAATATGTATGCTTTTCGGCAATCTTTTGGTCATCCCAATGTCACAACTTGGTACCAGATAAAGGCAATACGACGGACGTCCTGAAGGATGTCTGAAGCTCATAACTAGGGACATACCAGGATATCCCGGGATATTTCGGGACGTCGTAAGTACTACGAACGGGCATCCACAGGGTGTACAAAGTACACACTGAAACGTCCCAGAACATCCTAATATTATATTTTCTTATATTTCAATATATTTAAACATCGCCAAAGAAACCACATTTTTACAAAAAAGATAAACTAAAAATATTTTATATGTATGGACCGAAGTGCTACCTACTTATAATTATATATAAGTAGGTAGCGCATAAATCCACATGTATATTTTTTGTTCTTTGTAACATTGTAGTTTCTCTGAGGATGGTTAATACACTGAAACAATAGAAAATATTATATTTCTCATTTGAACTGACCGAAACACCCAAGGAATTACGCATCTAGTTATTTGATATAAACGGTCAAAAAAATAAAATCAGATGTAAGACAGACCTTAAAAACAAACTCACATTTGTAATGTCAAACTACTTCGAAAAAATGTAGAATAATAAAATAAGTATGTTGCACATAACTCCATAAATATTTTGTTTTTTGCAAAATTTTATTTCTGTCGAAGGTTAATCTAGGTACACGAAAATGTTAGAAAATATCATAACTGACCGAACTATATAAAAAAAATTACACATGAAAGTATTTGAATTATCAGTCAAGAAATTAAAAACACCTAGGGGTTATAAGAAGCTAAATATATTCAATATTTAAAGACAAAACTCATTTGTAACATCAAAAAGCAAACTTAGAAGAACATAAAACAATATTTTTCAAACTGAATTATATAAAAATATATTTTTTTATCAAGTAATATGTTCCTACTTCTCTACTCTCTTCATTGCCTCGCTCTTCTTTTTGCCCTACTCGGATTCTTTTAAACACTTTTCTGCTTCGTACCTATTTCATAATATTATAGGTACCCATTCATGGTTGCATCTAAAACAGACATATACTTATTATTTGAATCAGCATTATCAACAAAAATTTGGTCTATATGAAAACTGGGTAAGATAAAGATAATAATGAGAACATCGAGGGATACAGGTTTAAATTGAAGCACTAATAAGAATTTGTCGCATTACATAACACCATTCATAAACCAATAACCGTTTTGTCCAATTTACTGACAGATTTGCAAATTAACTAAGAATTTATCCACGCATGTCCTGTCTGATACATATTTCCCTTTAAGAGTGTAATGAAAGTTTAAAACAATTATCTTGAAGCAAAATTATTTTTACTTACCTATTTTCATACACTGTTCATCGTCAAACTTCACAACATTAAGTACGACCTGGTTCACATTCTCTCTCCAACCTGGCTTCGTAACATTCAATTCTTGGGCCAAATAAGCTTCATTTTATAGGTTTGTTGTCATTGATAATAGGGGAGCCAGAATCTTTCTTTAATACCATAAGTTTTCTATAAAGTTTCCTCTTTTTAGTTTCCTTTGGCATCCTGAAAGTTTACAGAGTTGTATTAAATTTGGGAAGTTTTATAGGTTATGTTGTTTTTACATGGCTTGTACTTACTTTCTATAGTGTCGAATAAAAAAGTCTGAATTAAACAGATAAAACACAATCAATAGTGTTAAAAATATTTCCTGCAACCACTAATAATTTATATTATTTGATGTAGATAAATTAACTAATATTCCAAGCTTGTTTTGAGTTTGCAATAAAGAGTACCAGATCCAACAGAAAGTACAGGTTTGTGAAATTGGATATGGCCGCCGGAAATCGTAATGGCGCCTTATTGGAACATATTAAAGAAATATATTGGGTCACAGTTTAAGGAGATTTAGGGCCCTTCACTGGACGTCCTTTTTTAATCCCAATGTCAATTCACAGTTAATGCCGAAATGAAACCAGTTCAGGATATCCTCTTGGCCTCCTTTTGAAGGATATCCTGGGATA
This sequence comes from Stenurella melanura, assembly GCA_963583905.1. Taxonomy (NCBI): domain Eukaryota; kingdom Metazoa; phylum Arthropoda; class Insecta; order Coleoptera; family Cerambycidae; genus Stenurella; species Stenurella melanura. The sequence continues at coordinate 120,309,892 of OY757315.1, forward strand.
TCCTAAACGGGACGTCCGTTTCACTATCTACTTTACGTACTGGGATATCCAGGTACTTCAATTTGACATCCCATATCCCGATTGTGCTGTGTGGGGTAATACAAATGTATTGACCGTTTTTCCTGTTCCCTTAATTTTTATGTATGTTTATTTTGTCATGTTTATGAGTGCTGGTTCAGTAACTGTTATAGTATACTACCCATTATAATTTTACTGTACACCTATAGGGAGTAAAATAAAATTTATAGATTATTGATGAAGCATTTTTCTTAACCTCCCAAAAAAAAGAAAAAAAATGTAGAGGTTACTGAAATTGGTCAAAAAAATATTGAGATATCAAATCTTTGTTTTGAGGTCCCAGGAACCCAAGAAAGTGGTTTTTGGAAATGTCTGTGTGTGCGCGTGTGTGTGTGTGTGCGCGCGATAGCGGTGAAATTACTAAACGGACTTGGATGAAACTTTGCATGGGGTTTTTTTAGTACTCTAGAAGATCTGCAGAAGTTTTGGTTGAGATCGGATTAAGTTTTATGCTGTTTTGGCACAACATATAACGTTCAGTTTTCGTTACCTATGATTTTTTCAATTTCTTAATTATTCGAGCATGAAGTCAACAATAACAGGGCGTAGGCTATCCTTGACAACTGGCAGATCATTTACTTTCACTTACCTTTCAATAATTGCTCATTAAGTGACAGGCACCAACAATACATAGACTAATAAGGATGAGGAAACCCCATATACTCAACAAAAAAATATAATGGACGCCACCTTATCCAATTAAGCGACTTTACCAAATAAATTCAAACACCTGGACGGATAAGGAAACACCGAGTATATTAATGTAGAGCAAAGAAATACTAAACTGTTATAAAAAATATTATATTAACCTAGTGGTTACACAAATCATTACAGATAGACGATAAACATCATAAAAATAATTTCATAAATTAAATGATATGATTACCTACTGAATAAACTACTCTAAAATTTACAACAAGCAGTAATAATTATTATAGTAAAACAAAATCGAAACCAGTGGATGAGCCTCTTAATAATCCATGAAATTAACAACTATTAACTTGAATGCAGTATTTAGATACACTACAACAAAACTGTAATGAGCAACATGCATGAATTTTGGAAATGCAATAATTTATTATTTTTTCGTTATATATGTTATACAAGTTGAGAAAGTAATGAAGAAAAGGTATAAAACAATGTGTAGCCTAAATAAACGACTTTGAAATTCAAAATTTTATGGGAACATATCCACGTGACTGAAAACACCACGCTATTGGTCTGACGTCATTCGGCATAATGTCTAGGGGTCTTCTATCTGCCAAGGGGTTAAATCGTAAATTGTTTTGTGTTTTATAAATGTGTATTCATATTTTCATAAAAAATCATTCATTTATTTATTTATTTTAATTATTAAGTGGTAAAAATGACGGACAGTGGGTTTTTACGGGGCCAGAGTGACAATTTGCCCGTTGTTGATGTGTTTATCATGACAAACTTTTTTGCTACTAATACTGATTTTATTAGTGCAGAAATTGGAGGTACTAAAGCAACAAGGTATGTGTCATTCATTATTCTGAACATTAATTCAATTGTGCCCATTTTTATCCTTTTACTGTAGTTAAATATAACAAATTATTTATGTACCTAACCTCAAAATAGGTGTAAACAAGGCAATGTTTTAAGGGAGTGTCTACGCAACCGCCGCGGCGGATCTTTTTCACGACTTATTGAACCGCCACGCATAGAAATTGAAATTATTTATGCAATTTTCTGAAAAACAAGGCGGGGGGACAACCCCCGCACGCCCCTTTTTGTCTGCGACGCTAATGCTGCCTGCGGCGCTGATAATTTATTAACAATTATTTAGCAAAATAAATATCAACCTAACTAACCCAACTACCATCACATGAAAGAGATAAACTATTATATGAAAAAAAAAGAACATTTCTGTCGTCAAATCCAACCAGAATTTGTGAAAAAGGATATCAATCGTTACAAAATATTAAAAAAATAGCCAAGTGGGCAGTATTTGAACCCGGGACCTGTCGCTCCACAACGCGATAACGTTACGCATAGGCCAGCGATCCATATGGAAAACGCCGCTATAGCACAGAATAAATAGTATGTAATAGTACGTACTTTTAGGTAGGTAGGTACATTAATAGTAAAAATAACTGTTGACATACATAGGTATATATAAATATATAAGGTATATATAAATAATATATAACTGGATAATATGTAGAACGTCGAGAAGTTACATTATTCCCACCGTTCTTATACATTTATACATTTTAATTCAAGGTTCCTATTAACAGAAGTTAGTAAACTTTTGTATTCCTATAAATAGGAAAGTGACCAAATTCACCATATGTAAACAAATTATCACAATAACATTAGGGTTAGGTACATATTTTCATATTATTATAAAATAATTAGATTTAATGGGCAAATTTACATCAAAATGATCCTGGCAGCAATATAATCTTGAGGATGACGATAATTCTGCATTTCGGTCGTCTCGTCTCATAGCTCTGCACCATTTCTTCCTAACTTTATCGCGTCTATAGGCACATTAAAAAATAATTTTTCTGGAATTTTTATTGTAGTATTTGTACATTTGGGCACAATACAATATTTATAGCTACTTTTCTTTGTATTTTCCATAACACAACATAAATAATGTGTACACATTCGCAATCACAATACGTTTTCCGTCGATGCGATGTGCCCGATGACGTCACACACAAGTAGCTCGGAAACTTCTCCATTTAAACGCAGTTAAATTGACAGCTGCAGTAAATAATTTTTTTTAACCTTTAATTAGAACATAAAACAAAAATAAAATACTGGAAAGATAATGTTTTTTAGTGATCTATTCATCTGTGATGTTTAAAAAAATTATGCATTTTGCTCATTAGTACTTCATTTGTACAAGTTCAATCGTTGCACTCGCGGGCGAAAACACAGTCTACCCTAGCTTAACATGTTCAGCCGTAGACAATGTACATTTGCCGCGACAACAAATAGAATAAAAAAACTTACGGTTTGGTCCAGGAGTTACTCCACTAGTAAACGGCGGTTTTAGTTTACTACGTACCAAATTACACTTCCGTTTTTTCAGCCAACATCTTCAAAACAGTGAAAGTACGTTCACCAAAACACTCGTTAAAACAGAGCGATAGACATACACTTCAGGTCGCATGAAATTACTATCATGAAAACAGGCATTCTGTTGCACAAATATCAAATCACTTTAAATCTCTCTACGTATTGCACTGCAAGTGATTTTCTACCAACAGAAGAAAAATAGCCAAAACGTAAATTAGCAAGCACTTAAATTGCGTGCATTCGGAATAATAGCTCATAACACAAACTATTACCGAGGGCGGTTAAATTCACTATCTTCCCTCGCAAATAACAACATTGTTAAAAATACACTATTAAATCGATCGGGGAGGTCCAATTCACCTAACCCCTCGTTCGGCTCAAAAGCCAGAACTGTACTGCCTAAAAGCTAAAACCAACGAAAATTTACACCCCCTGTCGCCGCCTGCAACGAGTGAAAGGTCAAACGGTCTTACTAACCGCACGAAGATAAAATTTTACGACCATATAAAAACAATTTTGTAAATACACGGATATTAAACAGGCTGTTATTTAATATTTACGGTACTGAGTGTTCTTTTAAAACGTGACCGTTACAAACATAGCAAATGTGAAGCACAGTTCATTATAAATATTGTCTAAATGTTATTTGTGGCATTATCTTAATTTATTTCCTTCAATTCTTTGGGACTTCCTGTCACATGTTTGTTTTCTTTTTAAGCGGTGCTGGGGGAATCTACAAAATATATCAATTAACCAGTATTTTACTGGTAAATAACCTCTACGCCTGTGACGTTTACGTCAAAGGATCAGTTAGAGGTTGTTTTTTTTTTAAATAAACACAAGTAAGTATAAAAACTTGAAATTAAATATTTCGCCGACGATTCGGAAATCTAATCTGTTTCTTTTTTCAAGGCTTTATTTTGAAAAATCTTTTTTGTTGTGTATGACAAATACAGTTCTAAGAATGTTTGTTATATTCAATATCAATATCAAAGAATCCGCGATAATATTATTGAATGAGGATAATTGCGTGTCGAATTGTTCCGTAGATGTCTGTACAACTTGGCTGCCAATGAATGTTAAAAGAAGAACTTCACAAACTTAACATTGTATAACAACTAAAAAACTGTTAACTATATCAACAGTTCTATGTAAATAGTAAGTATTGTTATGAATTACACCCCCTTGAAACTGGAAATTGATACGCCAGTATCTATGGATATTGAATATAACAAACATTCTTAGAGCTGTGTATTTGTCATACACAGCAAAAAAGATTTTTCAAAAAAGCCTTGAAAAAGGAAACAAATTAGATTTCCGAAACGTCGGCGAAATATTTAATTTCAAGTTTTTATACTTATTTGTGTTGTTTATTTAAAAAAAAAACAACCTCTAACTGATCCTTTGACGTAAACGTCACAGTATATTTTGTAGATTCCCCTAGCACCGCTTAAAAAGAAAACATACATGTGGCAGGAAGTCCCAAAGAATTGAAGAAGGAAAAAAAACACAGTTCATTCCCAGCAAACACAGTATGTCTGGCAAAACGATGGGCCATTACAGTTATCATTGGTATTGTGATGGCAGTTTTTGCCAATATTTAGAAATTGAGTATAAAATATTGTCTAATCATTATAATGTCCGTGTTGTAATGGCCTTGTGCTTATAAAGTACCCTTTCTGTTATTAGTCAGTTGAAATTATTTTAACGTTGCTGGTACATTAAATAACTAAAAGCACTTTCTTGCCTGTGAGAAATTAACATTTCTTAAGTGATGTAAAAAATCGTTTATTGTATCGTAATTTTGCCAGCAATTATTCATCGTTGGCCTGACGAATAATAACCAATATGCAGTAAATGCATCAATGGATTAATACTTTATTTTTAATGGTGTAAGCACAATATTTGTTAATACAAAAAAGACGTGCATAAAGTGGTATACTTGCATTATTACGTATTGTGTCATTGCATATTTTTAAATCTCCCGCGTTTCTGAAATCTCGTTAAGCGCTGCTGTCATGATCATGTGGTACCACCGCGACGCGACGCAGACAATTTGACATTTGTTTAGGTTAAATGACTAGTTGTGCTGCCCAGTTATATATTTTATTTATTATTATCAATTACACTTTTCTTATTCGAAATAGAGTTTGTGCTGTTGTCTTGTGGAACCGTGTGTGCAGTATGTAAAAAGTTTATTGTGAGCAATTGTTTCACATGACCAATGACAAGTAAGTGCATCATTAATTTTTATCATCATACAAAATTCGTCATAATGCTTAAGAAAGAGTTGATATAGCGAATACAGATTTCTAAAAAAGAGAGAAAATATTAGTAAAAACCTAAGAGAAGTACCTCGGAGCTTTGAGATAAATGTTGAGGTTAATGTGTATATTTTGTACTTTAAAATTGCCTTGTATGCGGAAGAAACGAGGTCACAGAATACTTTATAGAAAGAAAAAATATGTAAGACTGATTTTATTATGTATGCAAAAAAATGTAGTATGTATGACTGGCATATTAAATTCTTTTTATGAAGCATTTTGTGACGAAGCAGTCTCTTTTTGTAAAATTTAATTTTTTTAAATTATCTAAGTATTAATCGAGAGGTGTGAAATAAAAGACTTCTGATTGAGCAAAGCTACATTTTTGGACAAAATTATTAATAATATAACTTAAATAATTGTATGAAAGAAAACAAGTCTATTGTGATTTGCACCTTAACTAACGCCTGTAAATCTTTTTTAGATTCTGTAAGGTTAAATCCCGTATGCAAAGATACCACCGAAAAAAATATTGAAGACATTATGAAAACTTGGTTACGAGGTTCAATTGACCGTGGTGGAGGGCGATCAAAGAGGACCACTAACAGAAGAGATGAAAATTAATTATTATTTATTTGATAATAAGTCTACTGACTTGTATTGTAAGAAAGTAAAGAAAAATATATTTTTTTCAGTATCAATCCATGCACTTCTTAGATCTTCTATCTGGCATTTCCTACTTTTCTTCAAGTTTCTTTGCATAAACTTTTTTTTAAAACATTTCAATTTGTGGACTACATGTTTCACTTGTATAGGTATAATAAGAGTTAAAATAAATAATATCATAAAATAATGAAAATTAGAAAATTGTGTTAATGTTTTGCCAAAAATATCTTTTTTCAAAACTGTCTCTAATTGATTACTCTTGCATCAAAAGTAGAGAAGAATAATACAGTTTTACAAATGGAAACCGACATTTCTTTGAAATCATTTTTAAATTTGTACAAAAATAATAAACACGATTAACTTCTAGAAGATCCACTCCTTATTTTTGCCTATGATTGATGATGACGAAGCCATGAGAATGTTATAGGCAAATACATTACAAGTAGTCTGATTATAGAATGACTTGACAGTCAAGTTATGTAGTAGTGGTATGAGATATTGTAGAGCAGTCAGCGGGGTAAGGTGGGTTGTCCAAAATCTTGCCGATAAAAGCAATCACTGCCTTCCTCGCGGCTTCATTCTACGATATATGTCATTTCATCACCTTTATGATTGTATTTATTTTTACAGAATTTAAGATTTTTGGAAATATAAAAAGAATTAAGCTTTTTTGATATTTCTGTTTACTTTAACAAAATATGAGTGTACGGACGTAAACGACAATGTAAACAATGAGTAATGTCTTTAGTTTTGGTTTGAATTGTAAGTGATACAGGAAATGTTCCAAAGTATTATTAAAGAAATAATATCGTTACAATGGCTCCTCGGATGCAAGAAATAAAGAGGCATATGCACTAGTGGCTACTTGAATTTGGGAGAATCACCGCACTTGCATGTAGTATCCTAAAATATGAGGATTGCAGATGTAACCGAAGCTGAAATTGACTGGAGAAGAATAGCATTCTAATTTCAATTTATAGTAATCAATGAAAAACCTTACATGATCGATTTTAAAAAAAATTATAAGTGGTTTCTCGTTAATTATCATGTAACATGCTATATCATTTTCCAATAAATGTCAGCCTTAATTAATAATTAAGCAATTCTCATATTTGGGAACAGCGTGTGCAGGGTCCGGAAAGCTCTCCAATTCTAGCAGTTATCATTGCATATATTGTAATGGCAAAGCAATAATGCTTTTCATTCATGTGATGCAAGAGACGTATTAAAAAAGCACTGTACAGCCATCATTAGAAAAGTGTTCTGTGGCCGAGCGATGGCCGGTGTTGCACTTTATTCATTAATTTAGCGTTCCTTTCCAGTGCTCTACCAATGATGAAGTAAAGGCATGTAGGCAGTTTATTAGCAATGGGCCAATAATTGGTGTTTGCTGGGTTATATATTAAATTAAAGTAAATGCGCCGTGCTGACGCATGGATTTTGGAATAAGGAATATGGATAAACTGCTTAGGCTATATTTCGTTATCATATTCGTTCAGGTCGACATTTCATTAGCTTATTAAATTTCACTGTCTTTTATTTGGCATTTACACGATTATGAATTTGTTGTGGGCTCGCGATAAAATTCCCGCCAAACGTCGCTATATTAAGAGCAAAAATCAATAGACGTCATAAAATGCCAAATTTCGTTTGCTCCTGCGGCGCCTAATATTCGATTTTGCGATTCACAATGCGGAATAACTATAATCCTTCCTCAGTCCGTCGAGACACCGTACCTCAGAAGGTGTATTTCGAGAAATATGAACGTTTTAAGATTGATAATCTAGTTCCAGGTGTTATAATACATACGTGTACCAAATTTCAAATATATATTCTATTTTACCAACTCCTTCAATAATGGAGTAGGGGTGGTGGGGGGTTGAAAAATATTATTAAAAAACTTGAGGCCTAGGTTTCTAGTACATTCACCGAATTTCAAGTTTCTGTACTCTTACCAGCTTGCTTTACTTCTTTACCCCAATTTACGTCTATTTAACCCCCCAAGGCTTCATCAGAATAGTCCCAAAATATAATGTAGTTTCTTATGTCATTATAATATATACGTGTACCAAATTTCAAGTGAATATCTCAATTTTATTTTATCGAGTGGGGGGTGGTGGGGGGATGAAAAATATTATAAAAAATTTCGAGGCCTTGGCTTGTAGTACATACATCTCCATTTACCCCTATTTACCCCCAACCCTTCACCGGATATCTTCAAAAAACAATCCAGTTCCAGATCTCGTTATAATATATACGTGTACCAAACTTCAAGTCAATATCTTAAACCGTTCCGGAGAAAACGTGCAGAAAAAAAATTTAGACAGACCGACAGACAGACAGAAATTATTTTTTTCGCTCAAATTTAAAATCTCGACGTTTCATGACATTCTAAACTCATTTCACGGAAAAAAATTTTTGAAAATTTTTTTACGATTACTATACCTACTTCCAATCCACTACGTGGATGTGGAAGTAAAATAAAAAACACTAATTTGTATTATTTGCTTAAAAGTAAAAAAAACTTTTGTTAAAAAAACAATAAAGGCATTTATTTTGATAGGTAATAAATGAACGGTCCTTCCTTTGGAGTAAAAATAAAACGTAACACGTATATAGAACACTAAGTATTTGCTTAACACTAAATTTTCAGTAATAAAAATAAACGAATGCTTATCTTAACAGGTTTAAAAGTAAAAAACATATAAAACGTAAAGAAAACTCTAGATTCTACTTGCTGTCTCTACAAACTTCCGTTCCCCATTCAACAACCATTCCTTTATACATTTCTGTCATGGTAACATATCGCCATATCTATTACCTATGGTAAACTGAATTTAAAATCAAGTAAAATTTTTAAACAACTTTGAATTCTCTTGCAAGGGGCGATTCATTCTCCAAATAACATATTTCAAATGAGATATAGGTATACTCGTATGTATAGATACCTACATGTGAGTTTCTCAAATTACTAGGTATATAGATTCGGAAAGTGTTGGTTTTAACTTGGCAACGCTGCAACATTTAAAAAAAAAATCGCCACTGTACGTATAATTTTTTACGCTGAAATTAATGGTGTGAAAATTATATAGGATGTGCCGTTTAAAAAATTCTACCATTAAGCTGCCTGCTCTAAAGGAACGCCCCGTGTATTTCACACTATTTTAGAAAGAGAGAACAAAGCAAGCCCTATAACTTTTATTCGAAACATTTTTTCATATTTCTTATAATAAGCCAGATATTACAGTTACTCACACTAACGGGCTACCCCGTATGCGAGTTAAATAGAAAATAATAATAGAATTGATTATTTCGCTTGTAACGGTTTTATAAATTAAGTTTTTCATTTTCGATTTAAAATTTTAATAATTCGATAATATTAGGAACCTATAACATATAAAAACAAAGGGATTGACAAAAAGACTGCTGCCCATATTTACTGTACGATTTGCCGACCTATATTAGAATACAGCCACCCTCTATATCTTAATACAAGAAAACCAGTCAGTAAAAACTTACAAGTAGCAGAAACATCATCGTTGCGATCCATCACTAAAACCAGACATCCTAGAAACCCTCTGCATAACCCTCTAACAACCTTCTTTACCAAATCACAGAGATTACACCTATAAACCAAAGAATATTATCCTTATCTACCAAATTTGCTAAATACGAACACAACATAGAAATTATTCAACCCCTATGCAAAACAAGACAACCAGGAATACGCAACCGAAGAATATATCCGGACCTAACTCTTTGGGAACACATTTTCGCACTAAATAATCGAGAATGAAAACTGAAACATGAATATATATAAATATATACTAACTTTTGTAATTTTTTTTTTTTCACAGAATATAAATATGCTGTAAAAAATTAATATGTGTAAATAAAACATTGTAAATATTTGTAACAGGCTGAAGGACTTCGGTCGATGGCCATTTGGTGAAACCAATAAAACACAATAAATAAATAAATAATAGGAACCTATATTTCGGGGATGATACCGAGCGGATGCGCATCCATTAATTTTAAGTCGAATCGTTTTTCTTTAATCAATCGAATAAATAGTGCCTAAGTTAACTTGGAGATGGATAATGTTGTCATCATTTGTAGCAGCATTCCGGGGAGCATATTTCCAGATACTAACGTATGTTAACACCAGGGTGTTAAAATCACTAAGCTTTTGCACAAGCGGTACATTTACGTATGCTAATGGATGTTGACACCAGAGTGTTAAAATCACTAGGGTTTTGCGCTAACAGTACATTTACGTACGCTAATGGATGTTGACACTAGTATTAAAATATGCAAGCGCTTGGTGCGTAAATTTTGACCCTTGGGCCTTGATCTCGCGTGGTGATGCAGTTAGTTGTATGTGCGCTAGTGTACCGTTGGATTTCATTTATTAAATTACTTCCAATCAAAACAGTCATATGAAGAAAATGCTAGAACTTGTTAACAATAAATTAAACCAAATCGAAACTCCATTAGATTTTTTAAATTTTTGCATGTCAGTGTATAAACAGCCCCTGTTTATAGGCAGAAAAATTAAAGTCCAACCAACTACCATCAGCAGAAGGAATCAGCGTGAAGGGCTTCTTTGCGGGTCGCGGAGGATTCAGCATGGACGGCCGTCTAAAACAAAGGTAGCAATAAGAACAAAAAGAACCCCCGTAGGGGGTTATGCGCAAAAAACGAACCTAACCCTAAAGGCATGGGTCCGCTCATTAAATGACTGCTTTAAAATATACGTCAAATATTTTATCATTGATATAAAAAAAATATTTCCGATATTTCAGCAGCGTTTTATTGTTTATTGTCATATTAATGACTTAAATAAATTAATCCTCTTCGCATAGGGACCTAGTAATGTAATCTACGAGTGTCAACATCAACTAGCATGCGTAAATGTACCGTTTGTACTAAAGCTTAGCGATTTTAACACCCTGGTGTTAACATACGTTAGTGTCTGTAAATATGCTTCCGGCATCATGCGATTTCATTTAATTTTTATTTTCAACATTCACAGGAGGAGCTGGGAAGAAGGAGCGAGTCTAGGAGTACCGCCGCCGGCGGCGTCACGGATACCACCGTCGCCTCGGTAATGGCATTGGTTAATGATGCCATTAAAGAAATGGAGAAGCGCGTCGAAGCGCACCTCGCGGAAGAGCGAGCTGCCCGAGGCCATCAACACTGCGCATGCGCGCGCGCGCTCTTGTCGCTCAATGAAACTATGAAGGACGTCGTGAAGGAACTGGTAAGTAGATCTTCATTTTTAGTTTCAACTCGTTTTCAATGTTTCAACCGATATTTTATTTTTTTTCTCTCTCTCATTTAAAGACCGGCATTCGCACCGTCATGTATGAAACTATGAAGGACGTCATGAAGGACGTCGTGAAGGAACTGGTAAGTAGATCTTCATTTTCAGTTTCAACTCGTTTTCAATGTATGTTTCAACCGATATTTTATTTTTTTCTCTCTCTCATTTAAAGACCCTCGTTCGCACCGTCGTGTATGAGAGGTGTCATGGTACAAGTCGAGAAGACGAGATGCCTAGGGAGGAGGGGGGCGACGCTGAAGTCATCGGCGGGAGCGATGTAGACGACGTCGTCAGTGAGGAAAAGAGGATACCACACAAGCGAAGTCTCTCTGACGAGTACGTGAAGGCATCCAGTTCCTGTTCCAAACGGGTAAGTCGAATCTACGAAGTATTCGAATAAATTCAACGAAAACTTTAACTTGATGTCTGCTAATTTGGATGGAATATTTACAAAAATTATGAATTCTCTGTATGTGTGCGTGCTTTGCTTCCAAAAGAAAGTGCAAAGTTGCACTTTTCCGAGGAGCGAGCATTTTTACTTCCCTCGCGTACCGAAGGGAATTCGAGAAAATATCACTCACCTTCCGACATTTTTTCGGATTTTCATGTTTCAGATGATGTACATTACGAAAATATAGGTTTTTCAATTCCGTCCGTCTGTCTGTATGTCTGCCTGTTTGCCTGCCTGCCTGTCTGTCTGTCTGTCTATCTGTTGGTGCATTAACTAAAAAACTACTTGACGGAGAACAGTCAAATTTGGTAGGTAGCTGATGCCACTGTCAACGGTTAAATTTTAAGTGGAAAATATACAGGGTACGCCGTCTAAAGGGAATAATGAATGAATTTTTTTTTGTTTCAAATTTAAAATATCCACGTTTTATGACATTCCAAATCTATTTCAGCTACAACAAAATTTCGAAAATTTCTTTTACCATCATTTAAAAAAAAAATATTTATCACTAACATAAACTGCTGGCCACTTGAACTTACACATAGAGACTTTTAGGCAAAATTTAAAGTTCAATATTTTCAACAGGAATGCAAATTTTTGAACGCGGCTTGCAAATTTTAAGAGCTAGTTTTTTCGGATTAAGCTGCATGACGTATATTTATCGTAGGACCATAAGTTTATTATATACGGGGTGATCAATGAAGTCATGCAAAAAATCAAAAAGTTTGTATGAGTGAAATTTCCGCAAAAAATTTTTTTGGCCGTTGCAATATGGTTCCTTACTAAGGTAACATCAATATCTCTAGACGGTTTTGTCAGTTTTTAGATTAAGGCCCTTAGGCCTTGTACACACTACTCAACATAAAATTTGGATACCGAAATCTTTAAAATGCTATAACTTGACATTGGATTGACGGTTCTTGATGATTTTTGCGGATTTGGAATCCTTATTTCACGTAGATTTTCTATGGTCTAAGCATTTTATTTGAGGGTTGAAATTTACACATTATACCGGGTCGATAATAAACAAAAACGTATGGTACGACGCGCTCTAAAGTTTGGCATTATTTAAGTTTTTGTAAAAATAAATTCTCACCTCAAGTTGTTTTTATTTAATGTTCTTCTCACTGTTCTGTCCGAAACTCACACCCCAGTTTGTTGTCTCAAAGAATCATTCAGTTTTACAGAGTTCTTTGTCCACCCCCATGCCCATAATTATGATCGGGTGTAATTTCTACGCGACGCGTCAATTTCAAAGTAGGCATTGGAAAAACAAATTTGTTGCTATGGAATTAAAAACTGTTTACATTATTTTAGAAATAATCTGACATATTTCAATGTTATAATTTTGTAAAGTTTAATTAATATGAGGCGTTTAACCACGGCAGAAAGGGAAAATTGCATTCGACTTCTCAACGAAGGAATGTCAAAACAGCAAGTTGCGCACAATGTCAGCCGAAAGACAAAACTGTCTAGAGATATTGATGTTACCTTAGTAAGGAACCATATTGCAACGACCAAAAAAATTTTTTGCGGAAATTTTACTCATACAAACTTTTCGATTTTTTGCATGACTTCATTGATCACCCCGTATATAATAAACTTATGGTCCTACGATAAATATACGTCATGCAGCTTAATCAAAAAAAAACTAGCTCTTAAAATTTGCAAGCCGCGTTCAAAAATTTGCATTCCTGTTGAAAATATTGAACTTTAAATTTTGCCTAAAAGTCTCTATGTGTAAGTTCGAGTGGCCAGCAGTGTAGATGGAAGAAAATCGGTAAAGGTATTTACACACAACTTCCCTCTAAAATTCACAAATATTTGCCCACTTCGAAATACAAAATAGATGACGGAAAGAAGTTGCTGAAATATAAAATTTCTACGTTTCATGACATTCTAAACCTATTGGAAAAAAAAAACGGTAAAGGTATTTACACAGAACTTCCCTCTTTGTTTGTGCATGGCGGTCACTATAAAAAATTAATAACTATGAAATGACATTGAAAATAATAATTGGAATATAATTACCATTATTAAAAGAAAACCTGATTTTATTTATTTTTTCTGAAATGGGTTTAGAATGTCATGAAAGGTGAAAATTTTAAATTTGGAGCAAAAAAGAGTTTTCTTCATCAATTCTAGTGGTACATTTTGTTTCCAAAATGCTAAAAAGATGTTGCAATTTTCTTTTCCGAAATAGGTTTGTAATGTCATGAAACGTGGAAATTATAAATTTGAGAAAAAATTTTTTCATTATTCCCTTTGGACGGGCCACCCTGTATATTTTCCAGCGAAAGTTTAACCATTTCTTCGCTAACAGTAACGCCAACTACCTACCAAATTTGACTGCTATCCGCCAAGTAAATTTTTATTTAATGTACCAAAACACAGATAGACAGACAGATGGAATTGAAAAACCTATATTTTTGTAATGTACGTGATCTGAAACGTCAAAATCCAAAAAATTTCTGAGGGTGATTTTTTCTCGAATACAATACTTCCCTTCGGTATGCGAGGGAAGTAAAATTAATAAAAAAAAAGTTGTTGAAAGTATTTTTAACACTACTGTAGAAAAATAGATGATGAAAACATTTTTTACTACTAAAATACATAGAAAAAATTGTTTGCTCTTTAAAATTTCCACGTTTCATAACATACTAAAGCTATTATCTTGACGTGTGTAAACACTTTGTGGACCAACACCAATAAAGTATTGTATTGTATTGTATTATAAAAAATAATTTTTTTAACTACTACTATACTTCCACTCCACTACGTGAATGTGGAACCGAAAATGTGACAGATGGCAATATAGTATTTGGCATAAGCACCTGTTATAGTTTTATTGGAATATGTATAGGGTGATCATCCCGAGAAATAATTCAACCATGGAGGAGATTTGTAAAGGTATTTGCGCAAGCCTTCCATATTTGGAACCTGTTATTTAGTATTGACTATTTGCCATGAGAGACCACACTTTATATTTTCTTTACCAAAGGTGTAACATGCGGAATGCTCGATAGCATCCTTCGTTACTCTGTTAATATTTATTAGAAAAATTATAAGTTATCGGGAATATTATTCCCACAAGCCTTAGTACTAATAGAGTGCACTTGCTCCTTGTACCGTGATGAACGTACGTCATCTGTCAGAGTTAACGCTCGCGAGTACTAGATAGCGCTCGAGGAATGATATTTCAACTAAATAACGCCGGGTGAAACTCTTTCTCGTTGAACCATTGAACTAATAAGACGTATTTATAATTTCGTTTGACCTGTAAAGAATTTGAAAAACCTCGTGATGATCACATGAGGTAAGGTTTTAATTATTATACCGGCAAATACCGTCTAACATTTGAAATATTGTTTTAGGTTTTTCTCATAGTTTTCTTATGAGTTTTTCTCATAATCATAATTATAAATATACGTAACTTTTTCATAGAGTTTTTCTCATAAAGTTTTTCTGATAATCAAATTGAGTTCCGTCTAATGCATTTAACGTAGAAGCCTTTCAACGTTATATTATTTGCTTTGAGCAAGATTATTTACATTCAAGTTTTAAGACTTACTACGTTTTCCACTAAGCGAGCAATTTTCATATGAAGTCGACCTTGCTATACTACATTTTGAATTGGAATATATGAAAACATTCTGGGCGAAGAGATTTTCTTCATTTTGTCTTGGCGACAATCTTCTACGATTTCATAGCCTCACAGTGGGATTAAGGCAGCCACATGTGAATTTAAATCCATAGTCATCGGAGAACAGGACCGTATCTAGGAGTTCTCTCCATCAGGATAACAAAATAAAAGATAAGTACTTTTGATTGTTGCCAATAAAAGGGATTATTTTCACATGATCGTTGAGTTATGAGAGTTAAACGTGTCTAAATTTAAAATATTAAATTCAAGCTAAATCTATTATATTTTTGGTTAGATTACATTTTAAATCCGTTGCTATAATTAAATCCATTGTTGTATATTAATTCGTAGTTCCTTATATCTTGAATTCGTTGTCGCAAATACTTCGCCGTAGTATTGTTTCGTAGTTGCTTCTGTCGTGATTCCTTATGACTAATATCTTATTGTAGTACTGTAATGCATTTTTGTTGTTGATATAGTAAGTCGTGGTTCAAAATTTTATTGTAACGAGAGTGTCTAATTATAAATTTTGAGATAAATTTACGAGACTTATCTTCTGTAATATAGTTATTTTGTCTCTCGTAAAGGATCTCAAGTTTATCAAATTTGTGTAATATATGATATATATTTTAGTATTGAGGTGAAAGTTACGAGACGTATCTTTTGTAATATATTTTTGGTTCTCGTACGCGCCTCAGATTTGCTTTGCCGTTGTGCACATTGTAATATAGAGTATCTTGTAATATAGTATATTTTTTTGTAATATAATTTCTTTTGTATATATTTTTGTCTGGTACTTTGCTATACAGTATCGTTGATGCTGTGATAGTACTTTTTTTTGTAATATAATATTTTTGTAATATAGTACTATTGTATATATATGTAACTTCTGTCTTTTGTTTATCTTTATCTTTTTTTCTTTGATTACCCTAAGTAATCAATGGCGCCCAAGCCTTGAACTCCACGCCCTTTTGCTCTCCGTATCTTTACTGTGCTAGCCAGGTGAAACCAGTGACGCTAACCACGTCGCTCGTAGGGTGGCCCACACTTGAACACTTGGGCAACATTTTAACAGCGAGTAAAACCGTCTTTTCTTAGCCACAAAGGTTGTCAGGTTTTCTGTGTAATAATAGTGATAACTATATTTCGATTATTATTGTCAATGTCATTTCGTAATTAATAATTTTTTAAAGGGACCGTCATGCACAAATACCTTTACCGATTTTTTTAGTAAATTCGTTACCGTGGAAACCATAATAAAGAAGCGTGTATCTAGTGTATCTGCGACTATTCATTATTTTATTACTCAGTAAATACCATTTTAACAAACGTGTGTAGCGCAAATTCATGGTAACGTTTTGAAATATGAAGTGTCACATTTTAGATTATCGGTAGTTAAAAATTTTTACCACATTTTTATAAAAACACCGGTTGTAGAAAAAAATCTGTTTGTAATTCGAGCGCAAAGTGACATTTCCGCTCTCGCGAGATAGCCGTCATACTTCTCACTCAGAGCGACAATATATCATTTTTCGCTCTTATACAAATACAAATATCTTTATTTCAATAGACCTGTGAATACAAGTATAGAATAGTGTCACCTAAAAATAAGACAAAACAACAAGAACCGTAGGATTAAATTAACTTAATCATGAATACTTTGGTAGGTATATAAGACAATACATGAAAATTAGTCATTGACACAGAAATTACATAGACGTGGACATTTTGTTAAATATTAAAAATTGAGCATTAATTATAATGCAGTATTAAGTATAAAAATAAACATTACAGTTAAAATTCATAAATTCCGTGACTGTATAAAAGCAGTGTTCTAACAACATGTTGCGTACACCAGATTTAAACATATTGAAATTTTTTAAAGACTTTAAGGAAGCAGGTAAGTTGTTGAATAGCTTGACTGCCATAATCAGTGGTCGTTTTGCGGATATTGACATACTGTGCTGAGGCAAGAGTAGATTGTGGGTTACTCTGAGGTTATACGCAGAGCCACTGTCTCTAGTTAGGGTACATTTATCAGGGTGCGATTTGACGTAACATACGCAATTTAATATATAAATGCTGGTAATTGTTAAGATCTTTAGTTCCTTGAATAGGCCTCTGCAGGAAAATCTGGAATTTTTATATGTCATAGTTCTGACAATTCTTTTCTGAAGTAAGAGAACACCAATTCTCACACAGTGGCCCCAGCACATGACACCATAGCTCAAAATTGAGTGTATATACATAGCAAAATAGTACATTTTTAAAGTGTCTAGGTTAATATAGTGTCTAAGCTGCCATATAACAAAACAAGTTGTTGATAGTTTTTTAAGTATAACATCAATTTGATTGCCCCATGAAAAGTGTGCATCGATGTACAAACCCAGGAACTTTACAGACTTACTTTGTTGGATACTATTACTGTCAGCCCTTACCAGTAGACTTTCTTTTAGTTCTCTTGGCGAGAACAGTATAAGGTCAGTTTTCAAATAATTTAGTACAAGTCCATTGTCCAAGCAATAGTCTTTCATACAATGAATAGAATTATTTGCTTTTAGGCTAAGGTCACATAGATTATCTGACGTGACTGCGACTAGAGCATCATCGGCAAAGAGTGACATGAAAGCATTAGGGTGATAGGAAAAAATATTGTTTATAAAAATAATGAATAAGAGGGGTCCTAGGACACTCCCTTGCGGGGCCCCTGTAGACACAGGACGATCTGAAAGTTGAACCATTAGTTCTTAATACGACTTCTTGACTACGGCCAGTTAAATAGGACGATAGCCAATCTAAGGTAAGGCCACTTATGCCATAATTGAAAAGTTTATTTATTAACAAATTTACGTTGACAGTATCAAAAGCACGTTTGAGATCAAATAATATGCAAGCCGTATTATTTTTATGCTCAGTTTGTTAAAATTAAGTTGTAGACTGATAAAATGGCATCTTGTGTTGAGACTTTTTTCTGATCCCAAACTGGTTGTTTGATAAAATTTTTTCCATTTCTAGAAAATTTGATAATCTTGCATGAAACGAGTTCTCATAAATTTTAGAAAAGGCTGAGAGTAAAGCAATTCCTCTGTAATTAGTAATTACGGATAGTTCGCCTTTTTTATGAATTGGCACAATGAGGCCTTTTTTTAAGAGCGCACCCACTGGGCAAAGTAATATTTCAGCAATGTTCTAGAAATCTTATCTTGGAAGTTGTAACATACGAGCAATGAATATTTAGGTTCCCGCAACTTTGATGCAACAGCCCTAACGGCCATGCAGCAATATTGCAGTGCAATGTTACATATTGCAAAGTACCGGCAAGGTTTATGACTTTTGATTGTAAAGTTGTAGAAACTTTACAAAGCAGAACATTAAAATATCAATATCATTACATCAATAATTTCCATGTACATTTCAATTACTTTTTTACTGAAATGTTCTAATGAAACTAACATTTGTCTTGAAAATGTAACTTTATATCAACGTTTTCTATGCTTATGCAGAGAATTGTGGAAACTGGACCTAGAAAGTGGAGAAAAACAACTATATCCTGCCTATATTTTTGTTTATTTTGCATAATCTTTTTCAGGGCTTAATAAGCAAAAAGTGAATGTCATGGGACAAATTCTATTTATACAATTTATATTTTTAACCAGTTTTTTTGTAATACAAGACTACGTTGTGGAAAAATAACATCCACTTTTTCGCTATTAAGCCCTGAAGATTATGCAAAATAAACAAAATACTTTACGCGTGGTAGTTGTTTTTATCTCATTTTTAGGTCCAATTTCCACAATTTTCTGCATAAGCATAGGAGACGTTGATATAGTTACATTTTCAAGACAAATGTTAGTTTTTGGCTATCCAACCCTGCATAAGTTTATATCAAATAAACAAAATATGGACAAGTTAAATGTTTTTCTTTTCTTAGTCCATACATTTGTCTGCATAAGTAAATGACAAAGTACAATTTTCTTTTTCAAATAGTATGGCATGCACTCCCACTTTTGATCTACGAGATTGTTTTTTTTACAGAATACATTAATGCATAATATTCCCAAGCACTTAAACTGGCCGAGGTAACAAATCATATCTAAAGGAAAAATTTATTTTGTGCTTCTGTAGATATCAAATAAATTAGTCTTAGTATAAACTCAAATTGTTTAGTAAATACAAAATAAAATGCAAAATGTTATACATATATTTATTTATTGTCACGTGATGAATAACTTACATTTCTAATTTTATTACAAATTAGTTTGTAGTTTTTGTATTATTTAACACGAATTTTATAGAAAAAAAATGTTACCAATAACAGAAGCCAAGAAAACATCTGTGGAGTCTATCTTTATCTATTGATGACTACTTCATAGATATCTTGTTTTCGCATGTTGGAGCTACGCCATGGAAAACCGTACAAACTGGTCGTCACTTAAATTCGGGAATGATATCCGTACCTACTGCAGCTGCAAAATATAACAATATTAACTACCTGGTTATTATGCTACCAACTACTGCAGTGAATATTTTAAAACTTTATAATCAAAGTACTATTACAGTACGAAACAATATATGACTTTTTAAAAAGTAATTGGACACCTTAAATATTACAGGTAATAAGTATACAATCCTTTACCCCCTTGTATGACATAGGTTTGCATATTTTGAGATGTGCCACATACAACCAATCTCAGAGCATACTGAAATTAATCACTTGCAGAAGAAAAATTCTAGTGGCCAAACGTAGAAAATTACGATGAGAAGTAAGTCTCTAGACTGTCTAGACCAAGCACTCAGTTTTGAAAATTAGTAAGCACTTGTTATTATAATTAAGACAACGAATTAAGTAGGTATAGCTTAAAAGCAGGCCTTTAACTTACATTTAATGACATTCATTGATGCACATATTTAGTAGCATTAAACTATTAGAGAATGACGATTTCATTGAGACGTAATTTTATTAACCTCAAACTTACCGTTCTATCACTCACTTTTTTCTTCTCCATATTGAAAACTCCATTAAAAAAAGTTATAAAATGAACGTAGGTACCGCTTTTATGTTTTTTTTTAATTCCAACCCAACTCAACGACGCTTTCACTTTCACAAAAATGCCGAGACAAGCCTCCAAAACTCCCAAAACTGAAGTGAACTGACATTCGACAGTTAGAAAATGGCGTGCGTTTGGAACTACTAAATTGTAAAAATGGAAACAAGTTGAAAAACAATAAGGACTGGATTTTGCACAGTCAATTTTCATGTTACTTGTAATCTTTAATTTAACTCAATGTTCCACAAAGTTGTGCTTGCAATGTTACTCTTGTTAATTAAAATCAAATATATAGTGATTTACAGATCCAACTTACAATATATTTGCAAAATTAACATTGAGACAAAGTTTCATTTGTATATAACATTTGAACTTGTAATGTATTTTGACATAAACTTACAAATTTTAACTTATTTCTTTTAAATTTGCTGAAGCTTTCCAGCAACTGAACAATTAAAAAATACTAAAATTAACTAAATGCAACATTGCAGGAAACTTTTGCAACTTTCAATGACCAGTGGGCAGGGAACATCCCATTTTGAAAAGAATAGCAGCTGAGTAATTGGATCAATAATGTAATCAATAATGTTAATAAGAAGAGAGCAGGGTACCTCGTCATAACCGGCAGAGTGCTTGATAGATATTTTGGTGATAATCATTCTCACTTCCTGTGACGTCACTGGGTATAAAAATAAAGAATTTTCCCTTATTGAATTACTAACATCATGACTGACAGTTAGGTTATCAGTTAATAGTTTTATTGAGTTTATGAAATAATTATTAAAAGCCTGTGCGGCAGTCTCATAATTCCTTTATATTGTGCCCCTCCTCATCACAAAATACTAATGGTGCCTTTGTTGACTTTCTATCAGTTACTTGGCTTTTGATGACTTGCCAAGCTGTACTGGCCATATTTTTAGAATTTTGTATTAAAGAATCATGATAAGATTTTTTTGCCATCTTAATGTTATTAGAGTGACTCTTCTTCAATATATTATAACAAATTAAAATATTCTAATCGTTTGTTAACTTATATATTTTATATACGTCCCTAACCAATTTACCTTCATCAATTATGTATTGAGTGATCCAGGGCTTTGCTTTAGTTTTGTTGCCATTTTTGTCCTTAATGCTTACCAGTGGAAATGAAATGTCCATCAGTCTAATTTACTAGAATATAATAAAATTGTTCAAATTTAGAATTACTATCTGTATTTGTGTGCAAAAACTCCCAGCTTTTCAAGGACAGTAGATATTTAAAGTTATTAATGTTATTTGTACTATTGAAAAACCTTCTTACCTTACTGTCAGTCTGAGTCACAGTATGATCTAAGTGTTCATAGCTGTAGGAAACATGTTGCAAGAAATGGTCAGATAAGTCACAATATACAACAGTGGGTTGAAGTGTTGATGGATCGACATTACACAAAATATAATTGATTTAGAATTTCTAGTAATACGTGTATATTCATTAATACAAATATTGAATCCAAATGATTTAATTAAATTAGTGAATTCCCTGCCAAACTTATCTACACAAGTACTGTCTAAATTTATGTTAAAATCTCCACATATCATATTGACGGTTGAAGTATTGAAGGCTGATTGCATAAGGTCACACAAGGAGTCCATAAACTGTTTAAAATTTTAATGCATAAATAGCTCTATTTATGACATTAGGGGAAAGTGCGTTTGTCAACCGTAAGTCGTTCTTACCGTCCGTACGAATTAATTGGATGACAGTTTGAAAACCTTTCATGCCTAGTACACACGGTGGCCTGAATTGAAGTCGGAAAACTTGGCTAGATACAACGTCATATAAACATAATATATAGAAAAACGAATGGATTTCAAAAGACAAGGTGTTAAAGCTACCCTAAAAAGAAATGTTATTTTCAAAATTTCAATAACGAATAAAGATTTTTCTATTGAAATTTGATGTACAGGTATAATTAAGGGAAGCACACCAGTTATAATAAATCTTGTCCGAATTATTACACTGGGTGAAGATTTTCTCAAACGAGGACATTTTCTTTATATGCCACAGGTCAAATTTAATAGAAGAATTTTAACATACGTTCCTTTTAAAACAGAGAAGTTTTATTGGCTTTTCGAAATTCTCACGGCTTTTCATAACATTGACATTCTAACGACACTACTCTTCCATTCAGCATTAAATTAGAAACTAAAAATCAAAAAAAGTTTGCTATGCAAATATGCGTTGTGACAAAACGGTGACAGTTATGAACTTTTTTAATTCTAACTCAACTGTCGATTCCAAACACTTTTGTTTCATAAATTCCAGGAACATTACATTAAAGAATTGTCACAGATTAGAAACCATTTGATACCTAATAAGGATTTAAAATTACATTATTTCAAAAAGAAAAAGTAAATAACTACGCAATTTTGTCGATACAAAATTCTTACTTTCCAATTTAACTGTATGAATAGAAGGGAGAAAGGAAGATGTAATAATTCTGTATAATTTTCCAGTTCCTCGAACATGAGCCAGGGACTAGCTGTGTTACGCCCCTCAAGAGACGTCGAAGTAGTTATACTCCCGAAATAGAGAAGGCATTGTTAAGGCTGACATCCCAGTTTTTTGGAAGATGTAAGAGCCTCACGGTGTATGAGACATTCGCGGGGATGCCAGAGTTTAAGGGTTATACCGGGGCCCAGCTGCAAAGCAGGGTGCGGTGCCTCGTAGGGAAGGGCCTCGCACGGGAGGTGCTACCCGCCGAGGACGCCTTCATCCTTGAAACTTTGCTCAAAGATCAGATATTGACAATGGGGGGCAGCATCCCAAGAACATTTCAAAGTTTGCCGCCGTTATCGGAGGAAGTCGAGGAACGGGTTTTGGAAAAAATGCAGCACGTATTATTAAGAAAATAAGTATGTCCCCATTAAAAAGTGCTGCGAGTCACAGAAGTGTAATACTTCTTCATTTGTTCGTTTGTGTTTATTTTGCCAGTAACTGTTCAATAAAATTTTTTTTAAAATTTGAATACATGATTTTTTATTATATTACTTCCTTCGCATACCAAAGGGAAGTATTATATTCGAGAAAAATCACCCTCCGAGATTTTTTCAGATTTTGACGTTTCAGATCATGTAGATTACGAAAATATAGGTTTTTCAATTCCGTCACACTGTCTGTCTGTAGGTGCATTAACTAAAAAACAACTTGACGGAGAGCAGTCAAATTTGGTAAGTAGTTGACCCTACTGTCAGTGAAGAAATGGTTAAACTTTCACTGGAAAATATACAGGGTAGACCGTCTAAACGGAATAAATACTGAAAGAAATTTGTTTCCTCATTAAAAATTTCCACGTTTCATGACACGCTAAACCAGTTTCAGAAAAAACAATTTTGAAAATTTTTTTCAACCTTTCTGAAAAATTGTTTACCACAAAATTAGATGAAAGAAATTTTTCTCTTTCTTCAAATTTCTAATTTTCACGTTTCATAGCGTTCTAAACCAATTTTGGAAAAGTATTTAGAACGTTTTTTTACCATTTTTAAAAAAATTTGACCACTAAAATAGATGGAAATTTATTTTTCTTTGTTCAAATTGAAAATGTCCACGTTTCCATGGCATTCTGAACCTATCCAAACAAATTTAAAAAAAAATTTTGAAATATTAAAAACTTTTTTTGAAAAATTTTTTAATCTATTTATCACTACTTACTATGGAATAGATGAAAAATTTATTTTGCTGAAATTTAAAATTTCCACGTGTCATGACAAAATTTGCAACATGTTACCATCGTGGAACAAAAATTTACCACTATAATAAATGAAAAACATTTGTTTTGCTCGAATTTAAAATTTTCAAGTTTCATGACGTTCTAAACCGATTTCAGAAAAAAAATTATTTGAAAATTTTTTTCAACAATATTTTTGAATTTTGAAACATTTTTTACCACTAAAATAGATGGAAATATTTTTTTTCTTTCCTCAAATTTCAAATTTTCACGTTTCATGGCATTCAAAACGTATTTTAAAAAAAATGGTACCACTAGAAGGACACTTTTGGCTCAAATTTTAAATTTCCCCATTTCATGACATTCTAAACCTATTTCAGAAGAAAAAAATTTGAAATTTTTTTTAACATTGAAAAATTTTAAAAAAATAATTTTTTAACCACCACTTAACTTCTATTTCATCTTCAATCATATTATCTAAATCGAAGTTCACGGGGTCTACAGCGTTAATTTGTTCATTACCGATATAAATATCAATTGTGTTATGTAGAAGTAACATTTAAATTTCTTCATCATTAACACCAGCTAGGATAGCTACTTCTAATTGTTCTTCCATATTCATTTTAAACTCGAACAAATGATAATAATACCGGCAATGCCCAATTTGGATTTTTTAGGTTAGGGAAAATTGTCAAAACAAAGTATCAACATATTTATGGTATATATGAGGAGGACACCGTTGCAATCACTGACCTATACATTATTATGAATAGTTCAGTGGTTGCAATAACTCACTTTAAAAATGGATGATAAATTGGAATACAGGATACTTTATTTAAAGTTTCTTTTAATAAAGTCAGCCCCTTTTCGTTTTGCAATAACTCTATTGATCCTATATTGGCGTTATTTATGTTACAGACAGTATCTACCATACATTTCTTACTAACACATAAATCAACATTTGACTACCACTTTTTTATTTCTTTTTTGCATTATACATTTAAATTCACCTGTCCTTATTTAAAGACGAAAAGTTTTAATGCAACTTTTTTTATTTATAGTTTTCCTCACGTTTATTTTGTGTATAAAATGCGCCGGCGCCTTTTACTTTATTGCGATAAAGATCAAAGACACCGACATTTTTATACCCAAAATAAGGATAAACAATATACAATAACATTTCCACCTGCGTTCGGTGAATCTTCTTTTTAACCGCCTATAAGTTATGATAATATACAGTATGTCTCGCTCTTCATGACTCCTACGCACCTGTCTTATTTACAATGTGATTTTTTTTTTAATTTGGGAGGAAGGTACTTATCCATGAGGAGATTATGTCATGGTAAAATGTTTTTAAATCCGCCAGTGGCGTCCGTTGTTATGAAGAAAAATGTACCAAATTTTCCAAGAAAAAATATTAGGCAAAGTTTTAACTGTAAAACAAACTTATTCGTTGTTATCAAAAAGTCAATAATACCAAATTTCAATATGAGAAACCGAAATTTTTACTCTTTAAAATACCAATTATTAGTCATAACTTTAATTTCCGGCGTAATTAAGGTGAGGAAAGACGGTGTCGTTCCATTTAGAAATAATCATGCGATATGTTGAGCAAATTGTGATTTAGCTATCTATGTAATTTTATTATTTATTGAATCGTTCGTGAATCAAATTTATTTAAAATTGAAATTCTTTTTTAATTCTAAGTCAATTATTCTTTGATTTTGAGTGTTAATAAGTAAAGTAACTGACGTTACGTGATTAATTTTTACTGGAAAGCCTGTCTCCCTCTAGCTTAGTTATCTCTTAATTACGCCCGAAAATAAAGTTCTGACCGTACTAATTGGTACTTTGAAAATGGTTTTACTTTCTTATTAACTGAACACCAAGTACACTATATTATTAAAATTCGGTTTCAGTGACTTTTTGTTAACAACGAATAAGATTATGAGATTGCTTTACAATTAAAACTTTTCCTCTACATTTCAAATTCTAATTTTGTTTTGTAGTTTTTATAAAAAGTCGTAACCTTGGCCAATTTTTTAAATTCTTTTCAATAAGTTTTAAATAATTAATTTAGTCATTTTAAATTTAAATGTTTTTTTCTTTGTGTAACTTAATTTGTATCAACTGGTTCCTGATTTACCACTGTTTTCATGTAATAATCTGGATCAACCAACCCTGGATCAAGCATGTGTAATAAGTATTAGTAGTTATGCAACTAGTGATGCTACATATTGTAACGTTGGTAGCATACACGAATATATAGTTGGTAGTGGTACTAGTTAATGTCAGTTGTCATCAACAGTGTTTGTAGTTGTAAGAAGTAGTAAACATGCAATAAAGATTATTAACTAACAACTGGAGTCTAGTGTGTCTATTATTGTTGTATTGACCAAAAAGGTCCTTAGTCAAACACGCTTGTAGTGTATTTTACGTTATCCACTTGAGGGATAATACAAAGCACATGGTAGTTTTGCTAGTGGCTGGACGAGAATAATAATTGGCTGAACATTTCCACCTTTTGTCATCCTGGAACCTCCTCGTTGACCCGGACAAACAATATAAATCCTCAGAACTCCGCACTCGCCGCCCAAAGTTACGTAAGCAATTAACTATCATCGTAGCTTTTCTTGGCCAGAAGATAATTGTAAACCAGTTGATATTGTTGCGTATTTTCCACCTTTTTAGGAAACACCCTGTAACAATCCGTGGGTTCTAAATAATTTTAAGAGATTAACACTAACACTTTATTTAATAATTTACTGACTATACAATACTTCAAATTCACTTTGTTTACTTGATATTTAACCTCACTTTTCAACTTGTTCACTTTTATAAACTGCCTTCTTAATAAAACTTCTCCTTCCACGCTGGTAATCGCGCCTTATATACTCCGAATTTGACTCTAGATCCATCTAGAAGCAATCAAGAATCTTCTCTTACCACATTCCAGAAACGTCCATTTCTTTCTGCTAGCTTTCAGTCACAATTAGTAGGCATAGGCGTATCATCTCCAGTTTCAAGGGGGTGTAATTCATAACAATATTTTCAATTTTACAAGTTTCCGTTTCAAATTAATTTTTTTTCTCTTAACAAATTTCCATTGCCAGTAAGCATTATATTTTTATTGTAGTAAATTTTGAATTTTTCATTCTCACATTTAATTGTAAAGTCTTTGTAAATTTTAAACTTTATTTATTGTTAATATATTGTTATATTTTGTTAATTTTGCTCTTGACTGTTTCCTCCTTAAACAGTTGCAGGAATATCAGTTGTATGAATATGCTGGCGCCCTTTTCCTTTGTTCATTTTTGTTTTGTAACATTCAAACTATTAAATAACTCTTCTCGCCACAGTGACCAACCCTGAGCTAACCGGTTGCTACTTTTTTATAGCTTCTTCAGCGCCCAGCATAATAAAATAGATTGTAGTGAAATATTAAGCCAACTGAACTTTTATGTCCCACGGATTAATTCTCGTCATTCTCACAGCTTTTCTTTATCCACTCATAGATCTAACGTATTAAAGTTTTCTCCTCTGTTTAATATTTGTACTAGTTATGACACTCATTGCAGTGAATTGGACATATTTGCCTAGCAGCCAGAAATTTAATCTATACTGTCGTGCAGTCTAATCGCCTTCATAATTTCTATTTGTATATTTTAGTTAGGTTATAGGTTAAATTAGTCCAGATACTGACTGTAGATTGTTTAAGGTGTCGCTCGGCTCCGAACAGCCCTTTCTCACATCGATCTGAACGATCTTTTACGAATTACCCTGCAATATTAGTTGTACAGGATTCTCAAGCCTCTTGCAAAGCTTGTAATATTCCTGGGGCTAATTTCCGTGTCGTCAAGCATTAATTCCCCCTTTTCTTGGTACTTTAGCCTAGTACGAACAAGCATCTTGAAGATGGTTGGGGGTCATACCTAGGGCTCTGGATAGCCTACAATTAGGCCCCGTTACGCCCATGCCAAACTGATTTTATTTTAGTGTTTTATTTGTATTCTTTAACTGGTGAAAATTTGTATGTAGGTAGCTAACATATCTATATAGGCAAAGTTTGCAAACCTGAACATGTCTGCTGGTTCTTTATTTTCGTGTTACCTGCCACCTTTGTAAAAAAAATTGTGACATTCCAGTTGATATGTATGAAAATGATACATTTATATACTTAGATATTTCATTATTTGTAATTTATTTACTTAACACAAAAATCACATTCAATACTGTATAACGATTTAAATTTAAAAAAACACCTCAATAATCTAAGAATTTTATTTTACTCCCTATGTGTACAATAACATTATAACGAGTAATACACTTAGTTATTGTGCCTGGCAATTACCAAAGGTAAAATCAGAGTTAATCGCAAAAGTTGTTCAAAATCGATTTAGCCATGTACCACAAAATTTGACCTTTTTAAATTATTTTGTGTTGGATCCATGCCTTATTTCTCATGGTCCTTATTTTTACTAATGTGTCACAGAAACAAGAGAAAAGCACTATAGCAGAGGTTGGGGATATTTAAAATGTACCAACAAATTAAGTTGGCACTACTTGATCTAAATATGCCAAAAATAAGTGATTCATGGCTAAAATAAAGTAGAAAGTACAAAGTTTCTCAAGTAATAATATATTTGGTTGTGTCTACAATTCTAGAATTGTGAATAGATGCTCTATCTAATTGGAAGTACATTTTCTGCCTTACCTCTAATGAGAAGTTTTCAGTTGCTTCAAGTCATCAAAAAAACTGTTCTAATCCAGCTGTTTAAAGTTTCGTGCATAAAGGCACTAATTAGTCGCTCCCAAGAATTGCACGCCACACATTAACAGGGTTCAGACTTTGCAAAGCTGCAAAGCAAAAATTCCCTAAGTTGTCCAGGTTTTTGACATAAAATTCCTTGAATTGAACTGAATCAGTGAAAATTCTAAAAAAACTCTATGGTTTTCCATATCGAGATGCAGGTGTCGCTGGTGGTGGTCCTGGTATTCGCGTCACTGGTTTCATCGTGGATACTACCAACTGCTAAATCCTGGTGTCTGTTGTGGTGTATTCGTGGGTGGATTGGCGTGCCGCTGTTGGCGTGAGGTGGAGCGGCGGTGGCGTCAGTTCTAGGTGCTCGGGTATCAGTTCCTTCAAGGCTTCCCAGGTGCCGTCGAAGGATGGCGTCGAAACCTCGGAAAATCTGTCCTTGAAACGCTGAGCCAGGGCGAGGCGTCGCAACGCCGGACGTTATCATGGTGCTTGCTTCCGTCCGCGGAGATGTCTCCTGGCTGAACAGGTCCCCCTCAGTGTCCGTCAAAGCGGGGTTAAATGCATTTCCACTCCTGGTGGCCATTTGTTTATCACTGATTTTAATATTCGCAATTAGTATAATTATTTATTGTTATTCACCGACTTATTTTAGAAATAAAACACGATTAAACGTAAAAGTGCCAGGGGAGCACTGTAGTCGGCGATGTTAGTCGGTGTACTGCCGATGGAGAAGTGATGCCTGATCGATTCGTGTCCACGGAAATTAGGCTCCCTGGCGTCATACGGCTGTGGGGAGCTCCGTGCAGTGATGGGGGGCCGGCTGTTTTGTTGTTGGCTGGTTACTTGAGCGAGATTGGACGTTGTCAGGGCCAGTAGTTGGGCCAGTTGTTCGTACGTGGGTAGCCCTAGGCCTGGCTGATGGTTCCCGGTTGTGGTTGTTGAGGGGGCAGCGATCGCCCCGGCTGTTCGCCCTGGGATGGCGACTTGTTGTATCTTCGGAGTGGCGCTGGGTGCCGTCGTTTGGTGGTCTGGTGGCATCTGATGTAGAGGGGTAGTCATCCCCCGGAAGCCCAGTCCTGGTTCGCTGGTCGATAGGTAGGTGCCACTGGTCGGCGAAGTGTGAGCGATGAATCGCTGACCCTCCGGGGATGGACTCCTACTCGGGCATGCGGCGGTCGATGGTACCATACAGCGAGGGATGACCGGAAGTCGGCGCGGAGTCAGCGAAGCGTCCGAGAACAGCTGTGGCCATTCCGGGGTAGAATTGATGTTAAACGGCCTGTCGCTGAGCGGCTCTGGGCAGGAGGTGGAGATTTCTTCGGACATCGGGGTGAACCTGGCAAAATGCTTCTCCTCTGGTGAGAGCGAGTCTTCGCTGACCCGGAATGCTGTTGGGTCTGCCATACAGTGAGGGGGGGCCGCCGATGCGTCGCTTGTAGTCCTCGGGTCAACTACCTTGCCGTCCCGAGTGAACCGGGCTTCGCTGTGCTGGGGCGCTGTTGGACATGCCATACAGTGAGGGGGGCGCCGTGGATATGTCGTCCATGATCCCTGAGCCCACTGTCTTGCCGTCTTGGGTGAACAGCGCTTCGCTGTCCTGGGGTGCTGTCGGGTGTGCCATGCAGTGAGTGGGGGCCGCCATCGAAGCGTCGTTCGTAGTCCCTGGGCCCACTGCCTTGCCACTGCGGGTGAACATAGTTCACTTGTGAAACCATATACTGGATTATTAGTCCAGAGGGGCGCCCTAGAAAGGGCGAGGGTAGTAAATAACACACAATTACTTTTACACTTGAAGGGTGAGCGGTCTTATCGACTTAGTTGCTCGGTAGCTGCTGATCGACTGACGCCTCGCTGGATTTCGGCGTGCGCTTTTATGTAAAAGCTAGCCGGCCAGCGCGCATCTGATTGGTCAGAGCTGTTTTCACCGAGGTTATAAGTATAGGTGGCGGCGCGCATCGCAGGTCATTTCTTGTCTGACTGCCGATGACATTCGCGAGTTTAAATATACTAGCAGCCAGGAAAGCAGCGCGCTGATTGGACAGGGGCTGGCGCACCGAGGTATTAAATATTACCGCGTGTCCACGGAAATTAGGCTCCCTGACGTCATACGGCTGTGGGGAGCTCCGTGCAGTGATGGGGGGCCGGCTGTTTTGCTTCTGGGCGGTTACTTGGGCGAGATTTGACGTTGTCAGGGCCAATAGTTGGGCCAGTTGTTCGTACGTGGGTAGCCCTAGGCCTGGCTGATGGTTCCCTGTTGTGGTTATTGAGGGGGCAGGGATCGCCCCGGCTGTTCGCCCTGGGATGGCGACTTGTATCTTCGGAATGGCGCTGGGTGCCGTCATCTGGCTGGCTGGCGACAGCTGGTGTAGAGGGGTAGTCATCTCCCGGAAGCCCAGTTCTGGTTCGCTGGTCGATAGGTCGGTGCCACTGGTCGGCGAAGTGTGAGCGATGAATCGCCGACCCTCCGGGGATGGACTCCTACTAGGGCATGCGGCGGTCGATGGTACCATACAGCGAGGGGTGGCCGGAAGTCGGCGTGGAGTCAGCGAAGCGTCCGAGAATAGTTGTGGCCATTCCGGGGTAGAATCGATGTTAAACGGCCTGTCGCTGAGCGGCTCTGGGCAGGAGGTGGATATTTCTTCGGGCATCGGGGTGAACCTGGCAAAATGCTGCTCCTCTGGTGAGAGCGAGTCTTCGCTGACCCGGAATGCTGTTGGGTCCGCCATACAGTAAGGGGGGGCCGCCGTCGATGCGTCGTTCGTAGTCCTCGGGTCCACTGCCTTGCCGTCTCGAGTGAACCGGGCTTCGCTGTCCTGGGGCGCTGTTGGATATGCCATACAGTGAGGGGGGGCGCCGTGGATACGTCGTCCATGATCCCTGAGCCCACTGTCTTGTCGTCTTGGGTGAACAGCGCTTCGCTGTCCTGGGGTGCTGTCGGTTGTGCCATGCAGTGAGTGGGGGCCGCCATCGAAGCGTCGTTCGTGGTCCCTGGGCCCACTGCCTTGCCACTGCGGGTGAACATAGTTCACTTGTGAAACCTTATACTGGATTATTAGTCCAGAGGGGCGCCCTGGAAAGGGCGAGGGTAGTAAATAAAAACACACAATTACTTTTACACTTGAAGAAGGGTGAGCGGTCTTATCGACTTAGTTGCTCGGTAGCTGCTGATCGACTGATGCCTCGCTGGGTTCCGGCGTGCGCTTTTATGCAAAAGCTAGCCGGCCAGCGCGCATCTGATTGGCCAGAGCTGTTTTCGCCGAGGTTATAAGTATAGGTGGCGGCGGCGCGCATCGCAGGTCATTTCTTGTCTGACCTGGTTATCAAAATAATATATAGCAGGAAGTATTGTGGGTTGTATAGAACGCGGATCCAAATAGTAATTCTTAGTTTGTAAAGTATGATAGCAATGTTAATTGAGAGGGGATACAATTTTTATTAGCCGGTCTAGAGCAGAATCGGTCATTTCCAATTCTGCCGCAGCCTAACCTAGACTCAAAGTTTTTGAATATTATTTCGACACACGAGGTGTCTCTTGGTATTATCAAAATTTCTCTTAGTGATCTATCTAATAAAAGGTAATTAAATTTATTTAATTCCTCTCAGTAGTATTTAACAGCCTTCAGCCACATTTTTCAATTCTGCTAATTTAATTTAACTAAAGATAACCATAATTATGAAACATGTACTGATAACAATTTTTCTTCTTCCCAAACAAGTAACTTAATACAATACTATTACCACTATAATTAAAAGTAATACAACACTATTGCTGCTAATTACAAGTAATACAAATATTATTGCTGCTTATTAAAAGTGTAATTACAACTGCCAATATTTTTATTTATTCAATCAACAGCAAAACCCCAGCATTATACAGGTTAACAAGACATCAAACCGCTTCGAGGGGCCGTCTGTGTTCGGAGAGGCTGTTAGAAAAAACTAGCAGAGCTCACCAGGAGCCCTCATCCAATATCCGTCACCAGGAGGATTAGAGATTCTGAAATTTTCAATGATTTTTCGTATCACATTTATCATATAGCATTTATTGTGTAATTTTTATTGCACAAAGTGTTTCCTTCCTGTTAGTAACAAATTAAGCTATAAATATTTTTGAAAATTGTGATATTAATATTTTCGTTTGACAATTAATAACATTATTCTACATTTTATATTGATGAAATTTGTTGACTTTTTTATCTACTGATGATTTTCTTTAAAGTTATTGATAAATATGTAACTTATCATAAAATTCAATTTTTCATTTTTTTCTGTTTTTCTGTCCGCCATAAGGTCAAATCTTTCCACGGCTGTTGGTTTCATCATCACAGGGGTAGCAATAACTCTTAAATCTTGCTGTGGATGGCGCCCGTGATATTTACATAATTCTAAGCTACCTGTGAGTGGTGAAACAAACTGGCTTAATAAGGTATCACAAAGATATTGGTTCACCCTCTGGCTGATTTGAAAAAAATATTGAATCCACGAAATCTCAGCCTCGCATCATATTAGCTAACCGTACGCCGTCACTTGTATTGTTGGTTGCTTATCACCTTAACTGGTGTTACTATTGTAAATTTTTCTAAGGCCAAGTAGTGATGCCACACTGTAAACAATTTTATTTAAAAAAATTCGGATATTTAAGAAGCTTCCTTGGGCCTAATAACAAAAATCTAATCTTTTATTTTCATAGCCTTCCATGAATGTAGGAATTTTGACTTAAAAAGGGCTTTATTTTATAATTATATTAATAATGATATATAATCAACGTCAATAGGTCCCAAAAACCTGGAACGGACTCAAAGCTGCATGACTTGGTGTAATGCCAAGGGATCAGCAAAATTTCCTTCTCAAAGAGTGCGCTATTCAAAAATAATATAGGTTTTCAGTTGGGCGAAGTTCGCTTGTAATGAGCTCTTTCACTATGATAAATTTCATGAAATTTCTGAAAAATAAAACATCTTACCCAGTCATTTGAAAGAATCAATCATAATGACAAATTCCTTACAATTAGTCTTGAATTTTCACAATCTACTAACTAAAACTGGGGATTTTTTACAAATATATACTGTTATTTATTCACATTTTACAATTATTACAATAGAAAGAGCAGTTTAGAAATAGTTCTGCGATACAAAAAGGCAAACAAAACAATTCAACAGCTTTAAGAAATCAGTGTGACACCTACACGAAAAGACAAAACAATTTAACAAATCTTGTAACTCGTATACTCAGAGTGCTTTCAAATAATATGACAAAATTAGTAGAATGTCCTATATCAATAGAAAATATTGTCTCTACGTGTTAATAGTGCCTCGTCTATTTATGAAAATTTTAAGGTTGTTTTAAAATTCACTCGCTAATCTCTTCTACATGTTTACTATCCCCTGGACGTTGCTAGTTGGAACATCTTTATGCTTCATCATGCGTTTTTTTGAGGTCACCTTTACGCCTTTTCTGGTATGAACAATAGTCACATTGGTATACTGTTACTTATAACGGATGATTATGCTTCACCAAATGCTTTCTGAGACCACTTTTATGCCTTGTCTGAAATAAGCAAGAGGCACATTTGTACATTGTTACTTCTGATGGATCTTTATGGAGCAGCATATGTGTTTTAAGGTTATCTCTTCGTATTGACTCAAATGAACAAGTCTCACATTTGTGCATTGTTATTTCTGATGGATCTTTATGCTTCATCGAATGTTTGCGGAGGCCACTTTTATGCCTTGTCTGAAATGAACAAGAGCCACATTTGTGCATTGTTACCTCTGACGGATTCTTATGCTTCATTGAATGTTTGTTGAGGTAACTTTTATGCTTTGTTTGAAATGAACAAGAGTCACATTTGTGCATTGTTACTTCTGATGGATCTTTATGCTTCACCAAATGTCTTTTGAGGCTAACTTTATGTCTTGTGTGGTATGAACAATAGTCACATTGGTACACTGTTATTTCCAACGGATCATTATGCTTCACCAAATGTTTTCTGAGACCACTTTTATGCCTTGTCTGAAACAAACAAGAGGCACATTTGTACATGATTACTTCTGATGGATCTTTATGAAGAAGCATATGTGCTTTAAGGTTATCTCTTCGTATTGACTCAAATGAACAAGTGTCACATTTATGCATTGTTATTTCTGATGGATCTTTATGCTTCATCGAATGTTTGCTGAGGCCACTTCTGTGTTTTGTCTGAAATGAACAAGAGTCACATTTGTGCATTGCTACCTCTGAGGGATCCCTATGCTTAATCGAATGTTTGGTGAGGTCACTTTTATGCTTTGCCTGAAATGGACAACAGTCACATTTGTGCATTGCTACTTCTGATGGATCTTTATGCTTCACCAAATGTCTTGTAAGGCTACCTTTATGTCTTGTGTGGTATGAACAAGAGTCACATTTGTGCATAGTTACTTCTGATGGATCTTTATGATTCAACAAATGTTTTTTCAGGTAAGTATTACGTGTTGTCTGAAATGAACAAGAGTAACATTTGTACATTGTTACTTCTTTATGCATCACCACATGTCTTTTGAAGTTACCTTTATTTCTTGTCTGGTATGAACAAGAGTCACATTGGTAAATTGCTACCTCTGAAGGATCTTTGTGCTTCATCAAATGTATTTTGAGGTTACCTTGAAGTCTTGACTGATATGAACAAAAGCCACATGCGTATACTGCTACTTCTGATATATCCTTATGCTTCAATAAATGTGCTTTGAGGAGATTTTTATATCTTGTTTGGTATGAACAAGAGTCACATTTGTACATTGTTACTTCTAAAGGATCTTTATGCTTTACCAAATGTATTTTGAGGTTACTTTCAATTCTTGACTGATATGAACAGAAGTCACATCTGTACATGGATACTTCTGACAGATCTTTATGCTGCAGTAAATGTATTTTGAGGTTATTTTTATGTCTCGTCTGAAATGAACAAGAAGTACATTTATACATTGTTACTTCTGACGGATCTTTATGCTTTATAAAATGTTTTTTGAGGTCACCCTTACGTCTTGTCTGGAATGAACAGGAGCTACATTTGTACATTTTTACTTCTGATAGATCCTTATGGAGCAGTAGATGATTTTTAAGATTAGCTTTTTGTTTTGACTTAAAAGAACAAGTTGCACATGTTACTTCCGAGTGATCCTTATGTTTCGCCAAATGCATTTTCAGACTACCTTCAAATGCTGTCTGAACTGAACAAGAGTCACATTTATACATTGTCATTTCTAATGGATCTTTGTGTACTAGCAACCTTTCTTCCATCTCTCTTTTATGTGATGGGTGACATGAACAGGAGCTACATTTGTGACTTTTATGGATTCTCGAATGTTGTTTGAGGCTGGCTTTATCTTTTGCCTGAAACTAAGCAAAATCATATTTGTACATTGTCTTTTGAGATACCTGGCACTTACCAGTAGATAGAATACGGAACGAATACTAGTTAATTATTTTAATTATGTTGGCTCAATAAAAATAACTTAATATTGCATCAATAGTAACAAAAAATGACATATACATAACATATACAGAAAAAGCTATGATATGTATACTAGACCTCTCTCTGCTTGTGTCACTAAAACCGTCTGGGCTTAATTTCTAACCTCAGAAGGCAATATTTAAAAACCAGACTGCAGGTATAGGATTGAATGATAAATAAAATATTCCATTTTTTTTTAATTAATCCTATTATGTACTATGAACTTTTCTGTTCGCGATTTTATATTAGACGATTCAATGAAAGAAATATGATCAAACCCCAACTATATAACATTAGAAAAATATCGAAAAAAACTTTCCTAAGAGCTGATGGCCCGGTCTATACAAATTGCTACAAAAAAAAATAGTGTAAACCCATTGCAGAATTGATTTTGCACCCCAATATCTGGAAAACTGTCCATTTTCCGACCTTGTGCCCATGGGAACTTCTGATCCGGAGGTCGAGGGGAATATACATCAATTACACCCAATTTCAGCGCGTGCCACTTCCTATAAGAAATGAGTGGGGTACTTTCTACAAATTATTGTAGAACTAATTTTCAGATCATTATAAATAAAAAAGACATCCTTATTGCATTTCGATAAACTAAGCCTTTCTCGAGCACCTAATTTGTGTTTAAAAAAACAATTTGCATTTAAATTTTATTAATAAATTCTTACATATAAAGAATGTTGTGAAATATTAGACGTAGAAAACAGCTAATTATCAATTATAAACATTGTTTGGAATGTCCTCCGTTTTCCCTTATGCACAATCTAAGTCTTTTTTTAAAGGAACGTTGAACACCCTTGTCAAATTCCTTCATTTCGTAGTATTGTTAACTTTTGATCAGTTTTTTATCTCAACTGTTGAATCATGCAATTTGAGTATTATAGACTCATGATTTCAAATAACTCCACACAGTGAAATCGAGGGGAGTTAGGTTAGGAGACCGAGCAGGCCACTTAATTGATGCATCTGCACCCCGGTCAATACATCTATTAGGATAGTGGTTGTGTCACTATGTTCTGCAACTGCATGTTCTAGTATAATGCGGTGTTGCGCTGTCATGCATAAAGAAGAATACAAAATATATCACAATTAACCAGTATGTTACTGGTAAAACCTCTACGCCTGTGATGTTTACGTCAAAGGATCAGTTAGAGGTTGGTTTTTTTAAATAAATGAAAAGGAAACAGATTAAATTTCCGAAACGTCGGCGAAATATTTAATTTCAAGTTTTTATACTTATTTGTGTTGTTTATTTAAAAAAAACAACCTCTAACTGATAATTTGACGTAAACGTCACAGGCGTAGAGGTTATTTACCAGTAACATACTGGTTAATTGTGATATATTTTGTAGATTCCCCTAGCACCGCTTAAAAAGAAAACATACATGTGGCAGGAAGTCCCAAAGAATTGAAGAAGGAAAAAAATAAGATGCCACAAATAACATTTAGACAATATTACCAGTGTCGGTGCTGGGATTGAACCCAGTAAATGTAAGGCAGTCTGACCAAGTGTGCTCGCTACTAAGACATTTAGCAGACTGAGCTACCGTGCCGGTATACAAAATTTATTTATCAAACTGCACTCAAAAGTGATCTTTGGGCGACCTCATTGAGACAAATTTTTTTCGAAAGTGCAAAAATTTTATTACTTTGAAAGTGCTACGTCATCGAAAGTCCACTAAAGTATAGTGGAGAAGGGCGTAAAACCCAGTCAGGATGTAGCGTCGAGTCCAATTCATAAAGAAAAAATTAGAAAAAGTTCATAGGGCATGTTTCATAAAAAAAAAGTAAACGGTCTGTGCAATCCTGTTCGCGGGGGAGAATGCTCTGAGACCGTCCCACTACACTGTACATTGATCAGAATAGTCAACATCAAAGTTTGAGGAAAGCTTCCCCAGATCCAAAATTCATGTAAAATCGACCTTGGCGGGCAACGCACGTAATGAGACTATCAATAATTATTACAGTATAAGAACTGCTTCTCAAGTGCTAATTTATAAGGTGGTCATCAGAAGCGTACTGCTAGATAATAAGATACAGTGGAAGGCAGATAGTTTCATTTCTTATGTATATCTTTCTGTTTTATAACGAGACATAAAGGAATTGTTTAATTTTGGTAAATTAGTTAAATAAATATTGTTGTTATTTAGACGTACCAACTGTACATAACAAATACAGGATGTAATGAGTTTCATGTCATTAAAAAAAACTGGTAATGGGGACCGACTAGACAAACAAAAAACCTTTATGACTTTCCTCTCTAGGGGCACTTTGAAAAAACTGACCTGGGTTAACATTTTTAATATTTATAGACAATGTTGGTTCAACTTTAATGGAATTTAAGCCACTAACTATACATGGATTAACTAAAATAATTAAAGATTTAGATAATAAATGCATATGAACTAAATAGTAGGATTTTAAAAAGTACATTCGATGTCCTAGGTTTTGCTTTGCTCCATTTCATTAATGTGACACTTCCTCAGGGAAAATTTCCGCAAGAATTGAAAACAAGTACAGTAGTACCTATCCCTAAAATTCCTAATAGTACCAAAGCTGGCAACTTTCGGCCAATTAATACCCTACCTCCTCTTGAAAAAGCTATGTATAATCAATTATTATTATTTTATTTAGCAACGGTATTTATGCAGTAAATCAGTCTGCCTTTAGAGCTAAACATTCTTGCGAGACAGCTATACAACTAACCTTAATGAAATGGAAAGAAATGGTGGATAAAGGAAATTATAATGTGGCAGTGTTCATAGACCTAAACCGGGCATTTGAAACAATTGATAGAGCCTTTCTATTGAATAAATTAAAACATTATGGTCTTGGTGGTTCTGTGCTTGATTGGTTGAATGACTGTCTATGGAACAGAAAGCAAGTTACTTTACAAA
Source organism: Stenurella melanura (assembly GCA_963583905.1). Classification (NCBI taxonomy): domain Eukaryota; kingdom Metazoa; phylum Arthropoda; class Insecta; order Coleoptera; family Cerambycidae; genus Stenurella; species Stenurella melanura. The sequence goes on from OY757315.1 coordinate 120,349,292, forward strand.
AGCAATGTTTAATTGTAATATAAGTTAAAAGAGAGTTTGTCAATACAACCTAGATGACTTTTCAATACTGTAAAATCAGTATTTATTTCCATTGGAAAATTCTGCTTAAGCTATTATTTTTCAAAGACAATTCGTCTACTTGGGACAACTGTGGATTTTAGAATATTTGAAATTCAATATTCGTTATTATGAATCAATATCAGACGCAAAATATTGATCGAATATTAAAATATCAGGATATAAATATAGATTGCGCCATATTGCAATAATATTTATTTATCTGAACAAATGTTTCTTGAATAATATGGTTATGAAAGGACGATACAAATATTAACGGTACCTTCATTTTATATTTATGAGTGCTTAAAATTGATAAAAAATAATATAGAAGAGTATAAGTCAAATGCAGTGGGGCACAACTATGAAACTCGTCATAAACAAAATATTTCTCTTAAATTCCTAAGGCTACAAAAATCTAGAAATGCTGAAAATTATTATGGGCCTGTATTCTACAATAAATTACTGAATCACATTCGTGATATGTCATCTAACATATATTTAAAACGGATAAAAAAAGAATTACTAAATAAAGCTTATTATAGTATAAACAAATTCCTTGAGGATGAAACGTTTTTGAGGCTGTGATCCCATCTCGGAGAAGTATCCACATTTGTATACAATTGGGTAATATTTTTATATTTTGTGTATTAGTGACGAATGTTTTAACATTGTGTGTAATAGGTGAGTAATGTCAGATAGGAGCATTTATTACCTGGTGGCAATATCCCCATTTTAAATTCAAATTTGCTGTTGTGTAAATATATATAAATTTTTTTGATAAATGTTACTGACTTGTTGACCTATTTTCTGAGTTGTGAAAGCATTGTATAATGTACTAACATGAATAAATAATTCTAATAGAATAAATATAGGTCATCCAATACTATAAAATTAATGTTTATACAGTGTGAACCAAAAGAAACACACAAAATTCATATCTTTAGTATGTGTCATTTTTCAAAAAAATCCTCGAACAGGTCGATTTTATTTTTGTAAATGCTACATTTTAAATTTATGATGTCATTGGTTTTTGAGTTATGGCATTTTTATTTAATGTTTTTGGTGGCATATTCCCTTAGCTTTCAGATGATATAAAAAAATATATTACCTGAGCCATTCTTTTGGAAAAATGACATTTTATGTAAAAATAGCTTACCTTTTGCAAATTCATGAGTAATGTTCCACTTTCTTATGGACTGATAAATCTTGTTGCCTACATTTTTGTTTTAAGTAGCATGAAAACATTTGACATAAAAACAAAACAAAGAAAATAATAAAAAAACAATCACCTTAACAACAGAGATACAGGCCTTTTTGTGTAAAGTATCGATATCTTTTTTATTCCTCGCACGTCTGGAACCTCAGTTTTGTGACACTTCTGAAACAGTGCAAAACTAGTGAATGCAATGCCACGTTTAAGTGAAGGAGAACACGTAGAACTTTTGATGATGGTTGGATATGGTGATAGGCTGAGAACTCATCAGGAAGCATGTGATGTTTTCAATGCCATTTGATGAATCTGGCAGTGTAGCTGACCTCCCTCGATCTAGTCGCCGTAGCACAAGCAACGAAACCAAATTAAATATTTTTCTAGAAAGTGAGGAAAACCACCATCTTTCGAGAAAAATATGTAAGTTTCGGTTTGTTGAGTATACATTTTTATCTATACATGTGTTGACCACTGAAATGTACAATATAAATGGAATACCAATGTCTATTCCTATAATGTAATGAAAATAATACTAATAATGCAATAAGAATTACTGGGAGTTAAGGTCACTTATAACTATAAACACAAAGCATAACAAGGACACCGTATATAGGTATCCTCTTATTTTGTTTTGAAATTGAAATTAGAATAGATCAAGTCAATATCAGTAATGCAAATAATGTTGGATTGTTTAAAATTATTTAGGTAGATTCACAAATAGCAATGAACTTTAAAATTTGCAACGGAAATTATGGAAAATAGGTGAGGTTAGAGAATTTTGTATCCTAAATTTCCACTGAATTCTATATATTTATCATGTAGAGTTAAGTAGATATCTCGGAAAGTATAGCCTATCGAAAAATTTTCAGGCAAAATCACCCACGTTAAAAGGAAAGATCCCAAAACTCGGAGTTGTCGCCGATATTTAGATAGTAGTATATTTTATAGAATAGTCAAGAACAAGGTACTTACTTAAAATATAACAAACCTTTGGCCCGATTCTTGCAAAACAGTATCTACAATACAATTACGACCATATTGTTTGATTAACTTATCACGAACTGTAAATACCTGCTAAATAAAACAATCGATAAAAACGAGAGAATTGTTTGACGATGGCTCTAAAATTCTGTACTAATCCAAGACCTCCTGCTATGGGAGACAAATCAAAGAATAATGGCGTCAGCGCATAATGTCTTCAAGAAGCATTCTGACTCAAGCACCAACATACTTTTAATATTAGATTTCGACTGCGGCGACGCATATGCCGCCGACCTTCAATCGCATGTAGGCCGTATTTTGTTCACGCGCATATATCTGTATTGGTCTTCCATTTATTATGTAGAGTTCAGTGGTGTTGACTTGTCAAATGTACCAAATGTGTATCTATTATTGGTGAATAAATTTCTATTTCTACCATCCATACAAAGTGCAATTAATCTACGAATTGAATGAGGACGATCCAGATCGGCGCTTACAGTCTTGTGAACAGTTGATGACCTTATGCAATGAAAACTCAAATTTTTCAAAGAACATTGTTTTTTCTGATGAAGCTACATTTTCCTTAAAGGGGACTGTACATCGGCATAACTGTAGGTATTGGTCACGCGAAAATCCTCATTGGACCCATGAAGCCCATACACAGCAACGAGGCAAAGTAAACGTGTGGGCAGGTATGATTGGTGATCGTTTATTGGGACCTTTTTTTTTAAGAAAATCTTTTGGCCACAAGATATTTACAGTTTTTGCGAGTTGAGTTAGTGCCAGCCTTAGCAGTTATGTTTCCGAACAATGAAGATGAAGATATTCCTGCTGAAAACGTCTGGTTTCAGCAAGACGGGGCCCCACCTCAATTTGGGATAGCAGTGCGTCAGTTTTTAGATGACATTTTCACTGGAAGGTGGATATGTCGTTGAGGTCCGATTGAGTGCCCCCACATTCACCAGATTTAACCCCCTTAGACTTCTTTCTTTGGGGGTACTTAAAGTCAAGGGTGTATTTTAACAGACCGTATACCATAGAAGAATTGAAAGACAGAATTGGCTTGGAGATGAGACGAATTGCCCAAGAGATGATTCAGAACAGCGTGCAAAGTGTCTACACCTGTCTTGGTCAATGCTATATGGTTGGAGTGTCACAATTTGAGCAATGGAGATGATTTTTTTCTCACAATTATGTAAGGTATCAATCAATAAAAAAATTTTTTTTCCAAAAGAATGGCTTAGGTAATATCAATTTTTTTCATATCACCAGAAAGCTAAAGGAATATACCACCAAAAACAGTAAACAAACATGTCTGTTTCCATTAAAATATATGTATGATGTCATAACTCAAAAACCGACGTCATAAATTTTGGTATAGTGACAAAATGCAACATTTACAAAACTAAATTCGACCTGACACATACCATATGAATTATATGATATGAACTTCGTGCGTTTCTTTAGGTTCACATTGTATATATATTTATCAACATAGCCCAACACAGAGACATACAATCTGTTGGAATGGATAAATACTATGGGTCACCAACAAGGGCTTATCGGTATTTTAATAGCAATATTCATTAATAACAGACCGACATCTTCATTTCAATATACGGCACACTCCAACTGAGGCGCTTATGTGGAGGTTTCGAGGCGCCTCTTCTAAACGTAATTGTTGAAATAATTATCGACAGCAAAACAGGGACATGCAAATTTCAATGCTTGCAAACTAGTGCAGTAGCGAAGTAGTGGTAGTAGTATGTTGACAGGTTGGGAATATTTAATCTAAAAGCTCTGTTGTCAATTCAAAGTTGCATATGGTGGAATATTTTCCTTAATGTTCAAAATAGCAACTGCGTTGCTTAAAAATTGAAAACTAAAGCAAACTGATTCAGTTTTCGTTTTTATTTTACAGGTGGCTGGTTGTTTTACATAATTACAAATTACAATATTTTACTTAATTCTGCATTTGAAATTCAAATGTGATACTTGAGGCCTGGCCTTGAAGAAGATCCCTTTGGGGTCCATATACTGTTGTACATAACCTCACACAACAAAATACTCCTTATGAGTCATGAAGAAGTAGAAGTACCAAAAGAATAAATAAAAAATCCCTCTTCCATATCAGCCTTGGCAGCCCAATACTTTCTGCCAGTCTCAAACCCATTGCACAAAACATTATAAATATTTTAAAAACCTCGTTTGAGTAGATAAAGAATTAAGAAGTGATGTCATGACGTATAATTCTAGAACGGCTTGATATATTTAAGCATGAGGTGGCAACCGTGCACTCAGTGGCCTTCTGTTGAGAAATTTGTATCTAAAAGAGGCATGATTCAGTAATTTATATTTAAAAGTTTTCCTTTATCATCTCCGTTCCATTTTTATTAAACTTAATACATTAAACTCCTTTTCACGTCCTTGACTTACGGACAAACGTTTTTGAATACACAGAGGTAACGACATTTTTCAATATTGTATTATAATACAAATGACAAATGAAATACACCGCGTAATTCAACACGTTACACTGCATGATCTATTATTTTTCTGCCTCGGCGGAGTGATGCTAAACTTGTCTACTGCGCAACATGAACATAATTAGCGACTGTTGTATTTATATTGATCCAACATTAAATCAAGTACCAGCCAACATTATTTTCTACCTGGGTGTTGTTTGATATGAATAAGAGTCACATTTGTATGTTGTTACCTGTGAGGGATCCTTATAATTCTGTAAATTTTCTTTGACGAGATGTGTACATTTTGTCTCACATGAGCAAGAGTCACATTCCTGTCTTCCATGTAGCCTTGCGGAGACTTCTTGATGTGGCAAAACAACACCATCTTCATTCCTAAAAATTGTAAAAATTGTTATTACCTGCACATAACACACAACATTCGTTCATGGAATACTCTTTAGAAATAATTATTCAGTATTAGTATCTTGGTAATATTCTTATGATATGTACATATTCTGCAGAATATTACTATAATATTTAAAAATGAATTATTATTTGTTTGCTTATAATTGTATTGAAACATATTCTTTATAGGATTTTGCAAACAGCAGAAAAAATAACTATCTATAAGTAAAAGAAAAACTATGTGTAAAAATATTAATGAAAACTTTGCATTTGATAACCTGAATTCTGGTTATGCTAGCAAATTAAAATCCTAAAATGAATTTATCTAGTTTCTTATTTGACAATTCTCATTCTAACACTAGCATCCACACAATTCCCACGGCCATGCAGATTAAACTAGTATCTACATAACCCCCTAAGATAATGAAGATTCAGTTAAAGATGAGAACAAAGGCCTAAAATGAATTTATTTATCTACTTTGTCTTAAAAGATTTTCATTCTAATGGATTACATTTTCATGAAATCTATCATTCTGTTTCTTGGAAATGCTTAGCCTTTGAAACGTGTTTCGCCCTTATTCTTATTAAATATAATTATTTCACACTTATTCATAGAAATTCTCTTGGTTTTGCATGAAACATCTTTATGAGTGGCTTTATGTCTTTCTGATGAGCTCCAGATAAGGGCGAAATGAAATGAATATCCAAAACTCATTGTCTACATTCAAACAATATTCAGAACTTCTCTTACATATAGCCATATTATACGTTTTGCAGCGTACTTATAATAGGGAAGATATTGCCAGTATGTTGTACCATATTCCTATATATACATGAAATAATATTGATTCTGTGGTATACAGAGAATATCATATGAATTTTCTCAAAAATTTACTGATGTCAAATATTATATAGATATACACTAGGCAATATCTATGTTATGTACTTAATTCAATGTCTTTACAATTTACAACATGATATATTTGTATACTGTTGATATAGAAAAAGCTATAATAATTTGGAAATCTTTAACAAATATCACAAACATTCAATCGATAATATGTGTATCATCATATATTCTGATAATGTACCAGTGGAACATTTCTGTAACACGAAATTCATGCTTATATTTTTAATAGTCAAAAAATGACATTCAAAAGTTGGACACATGTAGGGGAGACCGGGTAACAATGAGACATTTTTTTTTAGTCCATATAACGGATTTCTCTGGTTTATTTTATTTTGGTGCAACACACATTGATTAATCATCTAGAAAACAAGGTTTAATATTTATTTGTATTATCCCAGACCGATAAATCCAACAATTCTTTTTTTGTTGCTAAATGTATTATTGTTCCCCATCACGGGGAACAATAAGACATTTCACGTGGAACAATAAGACAGACATAAATTAACTGCAATGGTAAATGTTTCTTGAGAAATAACAGAAACGACTAGATCAATGCAAATTATATATTTTTAATATAGGTACATATAACATCTACATATAAATAATTATCGGATATTATACTTTGTTAGATCGATTTCAAAGCAAATTGCAGATTTCTGGCGTTTTGTCATGCCGAGTGGTATTGGTTTTGGTAAAACCATAACAATTTGGTCGATTTTAACTATACATATATCAATGGCTTGAGGTGTAACGAATCCGCTCGATTTTGAGGCTTTTCGTAGAAAAAAAATGTCCACTTCCTTGTCGTTATTGTGTTCTGTTAGAACTTGACCAACGTAAAAAATGCCTTTTAAAAATTCAACCAGCACATAATCTCCCTTTTTGGGTTCCTTGTTGATGTGTTCTTCCAAGTCCAAAGGAGTCTCTTCGTTTATTGATGCGTTGTCCGACTCGGAATCATAGTCTCCAATAGTTTCTTTGGAATTGGAGACCTTAAAAATATCTCGCTTCATCTTTTTTGATAACTTGATAGCTTCAGCTTCTTCCAACAGCTTCAATTCAGGAGTATTTGTGGGTACAAAACTCCTTACTTTTTTTCTTGCCTTTCGATTAGTTTTGCGTTCTCCAGCTTTTGGCAATCCTCTAAATTTTTTTGGCGATATAAAATCTTTCAGTGGTAGTTCTTGATTTGATTCTGGTTCGACCACAATTGATGACTAAGATGGTATCTGATTAGCAGCTGATGAATCATTTTCCATCGTAGGTTCACGGCGATCCGTGACCTTGCTAGGTAAATAATCGATTTCTGTAAAAACATGTCGGTCATACGGGTAAATACCCACTTTTTTAAATGCTGCCTGAATGTTTTGTGGTGTCATAGCTTTTGCATGGGCGATTCCCACGCACTCTGCAACATTATAAATTGAGAATGTTTTCCCCGGATTTCTAGTCATCCAAGAATCATGAGCAGCACGATAATAAGTCTGGAATGGACCAAATACCCCGACATCAAGAGGCTGCATTTTGTGGCTTGAGTGGGGTGGTATTGTTAAAATTTCAACACCAGACTTCTTGGCCAGCTTAACTGCTTCTAGTGATAGATGGCTTTCATGGTTGTCGAATATTAACAATGAAGGATTATTTATAGAACTACTGGTATGTCGAATAAAATGTTTTATAACCTCAACGAATAGAGAAGCCGTCATCCAGCCAGTAGTTTGGGCCAACCCTAAAGTGCCAGGTGGAGCTTCAACAAGCATGTGATCTTTGAAGTGCACCCGGGGAAAGACCATAGCAGGTGGAATTGTATTGCCTGATGCACTCACAAACGCACATGTTGTAACTAGTGTACCCTTTTCAGCACTAGTCACACGACAAACTTGCTTACTACCTCGTTCTGCAATGACACGGGATTGACCCGAAACAGTTTTTGTGGCTGTTTCATCAACGTTAAAAATCCGGCTCCCATCTGCTAATAGTGGATGTTTTTTCAAAATATTTTCTAAATTTGTAAAAAAAATTAAAACGTTGTGCTTATTAAATGAAGTGGCACGTGATAAACTGCATCCTTCTGCTAATCTCAGTGATAAATTTCGATGTCTATGCATGAACCCTGCCATCCACTCAACTCCTGCAATTTCCATATTTTTCCATTTATCGGGACATTTTATCTCGTTTTTAGTCGCCATTTCATATGCCAGCTTTCTAACTTCTACCATCGATAACCCATAGAACATTTTAGAACAAATCAATATATATTCTACCAAACTATCCTCTTGTTCGTTGGTAAAAATTTTATTGACGCTGTAGTTTGGCGTCATTCTGATTGTTTTGTTAGGATTGTTTTTTTGTTTTGTAACATATCTCGCCAGAGTAGCATGTGAAAGATTTTTTTCTGCCGCCACCGAACGAACTGACCTTCCTCCGATTACCAGAGTTACAGCTTCTCTCATTGTTTCTTCGCAAAGCGAACCTTTATTTGTTTTTCCCTTGGGAAATCTAGGCATCCTGACCTGGAACAAAAAATAGCCCTCAATATAATTACAAAAGTATTTACTGGGGAACAATAAGACATGTCTCATTGTTACCCATTAACGACTGTCTTATTGTTACCCATATATGCCACGTGGTTTTAATTGCGTGCAAGTTATACTGTATAATAGGGAATTGTGATATAAATTTGTAAACTTACCTTTCAATACTCTTACTTAGTACCGAGAGAAAATTAGACGCTTCCCACTGACAAATCGCACAATAATTAACTTTTCTTGAACTAGAAATTATTTACTTTTATAGTCACCTCGCACCTTACATTTCCGTTCGACTCTCGTGGTTGCCAACTGCATACTGCAATTACAGAATATGGATACAGAAAGGCTTAGATACTCTGCCACGAGATGTCTCCCGCGTACCACCTAATTATAATGTAGCAATTGGATCTGTCACATTGTTCCCCATGTCTCATTGTTACCCGGTCTCCCCTACACTACCATATGAAATAAAACTCAAATTTTAGAATGGAGTGCAAACATTTTGTGGTAAAATGATTGGCACACGTATATTATGTATACCTACTGACAAAGCAGTTTTAGCAACATTGCAATAGAATTATTATTTTGCTTGCCGTAACTTGAAGCAATATAGCCCTAGCAATATTGCATAGCAATGTGATATTTAGCAAAGTACCAACAAGATTTATGATTGATTTTGACAGGCTGCATGCATTTGGGCTATATTACATAAAAGTTAAATATTAACTCTATGGCGGTGTTTTTGAAATATTGCCTTAAATTAAATGCATAATATTGTCCAATTTAAATAGTGAAATGTTTCAGAGATAATTATTCAGCAGGAGCAAATGGCAACGTTTGAACACAAATATCTCTAAAAACAGTTGAATTTGAGAATTTTTTTTAGTACAAAATTTACTTGCAATGCATTTTCCTTAACACAAACCTCATTTCAAAGTTTCTCCCGTCGAAATATATCTTGCTCAGTGTCATGTACATATTAAAAAGTCATTTATATTTAACACTATACGCCCTCTTTATATACTACAAACTGACTTTTACAGAATTAAAATATCTCTATTCATTTAGATGATATCCAGCACGGGCCTGCTGGGACACCCTGTATAATCTATTCTGAATTAGTATTAAATATTTATTCAGTATACCAATGTTGCTTTGCAATATTGAACGTATACTTCTCTGAAATGTGGTGTGGATGAATATTATAATAAGCAGTTGCAAAGAAAAATAGCCTTAAGAATACACCGTGTTTAAAATTTATTATTACCTGTAGAAATCTGACTCATCGGTTTTTATTTCAATATCGTCACTAGTCAAAAAATTTTGGTCTTCCATTTTAACAAAAATTTCCTCTTTAATTTCGTCTCCTCCACAAAATGCGTCTTCTATTTTAATTACATCAAGGTTATGAGCACCTTCCTTACTGGCCAACATTTCGGTTGGTATAAACTGCTCCTCATTTTTAAATATCAGATCAGAAATGTCCATATACCTTTCATTTTTATGTACAACTTTGTCTTTAACATATTCACTATCATCGTCGGATATATGTTCCAATTTAAATATAGCATGTCCTTTACCGATTGCTCTGTTATTAATATTTTTTCTTTCCTCACAGAATGGTTTTTCCATTTTGATTATATCAACTGAGTTACCATCTACCTCTCCTGATACATCTCCTATTGTAAACTGTAATAAACCACTTGGCTCTATTTGATCTCTACTATTTATATCGAGAGATTCCCAATATTTCTTAATCTTTTCTTCAACAATCAAACAGTTCTTTATAAAATGGAAACACATCTCTAGAGATTCATGGCAGGATGCACATATTGCAGGTTCCTTAATTATACTTAAATCCTATCAAACAAAATGGCAGATATGGAAAATATTGTCATTCATGAAATAAGAGTATCAAGTTTTACAAAGAGGATGACATAAAATTTCATAAATATGAAATTAACAAAATAATAGACTTGTCTTTATAAAATATGTAGCAAAAATATGGAGAGTGCCTTATGAAAACTAATGTCTACTATAATATAAAACATGCAGTATCATGTGCTGATCACAACAATAGCAAGGGATCTGTGAATAACTGCTAGTACACGTTCGTTACAGCTTCTTATGCTACTTTGGTTAATTATATTTTAAGTTAATGTTGTAATTCGGACACAGTGCATATTAAAGACTGAAAGGCAAAACTGTAAAGGCTAAATGCTTGCTGGGAAATTTAGTAACATAACCGGACACATGTAACAAAATACTGATACATACCAATTCCGGAAAGCAGTGCTGTATTATTATCTCCATTTTCTCTATATCATTTGCTATTCTCTCAACAAGAACAGATACCATACAATCTTTTGTTGACCTTATGCAAAATGTGCATACATTCTTGTCCTCTTGAACACCAATATCGTTGGAACTGCTGCTCATAGCGACATCTATTAGATTCAATTTAATGGAGTCCTTTTTATTAACCAATGGAATTATATTATCGTGTGCATTGATGCACATCACTTTAAACTCATAACATTTTCTAAGCACATCTGCACAGTTTGTACAAATCGCGGATTTTTGTATTGCAGCAAACCTCTAAAACAAAATTTAAAAAAGCGTCACACAGCTAAAAAAATGGACTGAAACTGTTAAGATTATAATAGGCATCTTCAATTAGAAAGAAAACGATTTATTCCAATACAGAAATTAGAATCATTCACAAGATCTATTTATTCTACAAATGTCACAGTTGCAAGATTATATGCTTTTGACAACCAGCCATATATTTTCTGTACGGTTAAGATCGTTATTACAAAGTATGAAATCAAACATTCCCGACAGAAACCAACAAATTCAACAAAATTCACTGTTCATTTTTTGTATAGTTGGACATTTGATTTTACCACTTACCCTGTTTGGCAAAAGTTTCTCCAATACGTCTTTCAAATTTCCCTCTAAAGCTTTAAAGCCGTCACAGATTTTCAAACAAAGCCTGCACATTACTTCTTGAGTACCCATTTTTAATTGTCAATCGTATGTTGTCAACAGAAAAACCTACATCGGCAGTCCGCAAGTAAATTAGCCGCAACAATATTAGGTTAGGTTATGTCAAGTCAAAGATTAGGGAAATAACAAGATAGGACAGTCAGACGGAGAAGACGAAATAGACTAAGACAGTTGTGAACTATCCTAGTCTAAGGTGAACTCCAATTTAAAGGTATTTCTTCACTGTGTGAAAGGGACACGACATCCAGCGGAAACAGTTGCTGAATCTGTCAGGTACGCATTAAATGAATTTGACCAAGTTTACTAAAAGATATGTTGGCTCATTAGAATCGACAAGTGCACCTCGATGGCAGCTATTCGTAATCATAATAAACAGGATTTCGATGAACAGTAATCATATGATACAAAATTGCATGGTAGGCACAGAGATAACACGTGAAACAGGTACCTTGTGATTACGAATAACAGCTATATTAGAAAGCAACCTGTTTTTATAGCGACCTTGGGTACCTTAGACTAGGAAAGATAGATGGTGAGGACTCGTAACAGCGCATAGTTTCCACGTAGACAAGTTGTGCCGAAAGCGGTGTAGACGCCAATGACGCCATTGCGTTGGTGGCATACAAACGGTAGAGAGCAGAATGAAGTTTTCCAAAATAGAAGTGATTTATAAGTGCAATTTACGTAATGTACATAATGGTATCATATTCCGCATACCAACGGTAAAAATCGCAGCAAAAAAATGGAAGGTAGTAACGCTTTACAGGTAATAAAATATATTCAATTTTCACTTTACCTAATTAGCTGTAGGCCTTTTATTTCCTTAATTATGTCCGTGTGCATGCAATGATAATGAGAAGCATAGTGTATATCATTTTCTGGTATGCAATTTGCACGTTATTTGATTGAAATTTTCATTCATCTTTTTTTCATTGAATATAGAAGAGTGCATCCGAAATGACATTATTCCATAGGCGTAGGTATATTGTTTATGGTGTTGTGTAGAATAATTCCTAGTATGTGAGATATGAGTAAAAATATTTGTGATAGTGAATATATAGTATAGCCGTTCATGTAATCCAAAAATTTTTTAATTATTGAACATAGGCAGGGAGATGGTTAGTTGTATCAACCTCCGATTGGACTGAAAGCAATAAGGTTTTGGCAAAAGAACTTTTTTTTTTTTTTCTAGAAAAATCCCGCCCACTGGACAGAACTGGGAAAATTACAAAAGTGAGATAAGAAATATCATTCAAAATTAATTGTAACTTATTGTGTAAATATAAACCCAACGTCTGTATTGGTTAGGTTTATATTTACGATGGTTGGCTTATATTATATCTCATTGTTTGAATATATTTCTCTAATACCTACTTGATATAAGTACATAAAAGTATATATTATAATTTTTTTTATGGTAGAAATAAAAAAGTTTCTATAAAAATCCATTTAATTCTAACATGGGGATATCAAATATTAAGTATCAACTTTCACTCATTTCACAATAGTCTTAAATATTTGAGCAATAAAAATAAAAAAGGTTTTGGCTGTGTAGTTAATCTCAGTGGCATATCAGGTAAAAGTGAATTCTGAAATATTCAAGCAAAATATTCGCAGGCCATATTTGCTTTTTTTTTTAAATTTTAAAATATTTACAATAGCTGCGCGTTTTTTTGTTTGTTTATGTCAATACACTACGGTGCAATTACTTTTGACTAATAAATTATTGCTATACAGCGTGTTTGGGCGGTCAATGCAAAGTATACGAACTTCAGGAGGGAATTAGTTATCCAAAATGTACAACAAAATACTCTAAAACATTACTTTAATGAGAAAAACAATGTTTTAAGATTACGTAAAGCAATATTCGATGATTGTTTCCAGAATACATATAGCAAACGTAAGTATGTCCAAAATATGGAAGGATTGGGCGAGTTAACATTTTTTACAATATTTATGAAGTTCTTTGATCAATTTTCCAAAATTTAAAAGTTTGACTCATTGTGACTTTGTTTTGAGACAGAAAGTGATGAAATCATATTAGCATTTTTTTTTTAAATTTGAGCACACAGAGATATGCAAGTTTATCCAAAATATCGTAATAGCAAATTTCGCTAAAACAATTTTTCTGATTGAAATAAACATTCTAAACTTATTGAGCTTTAGAAATATAAACAGCTCTAGCATTAATGTTTCTTTCATAATGGTCTTCATAAATAAGTACTCAAAAACAGTATAGGTACAATTTTAATTGGCACTTTCAGTATTTCTTGCAGGAATAATGTTCTTGTGAAATTTGCATCAAAGATATCTTGGAGGGTCTCATATAACGGTAATGTGCCCTCAGAATTTATATAATAAAAATGCTTTTATTAAAGAATCTAAATAGGACTCAAAATATATAATTATTTTTCGAGGGGGAAGGGGGTTCCAAACAAACACGTTATAATATCATATGTACAAAATATATATTACTCATAACAACAATGCATATACTAAGTAGGTATGCTATATTGTCAAAACAATAGAAGTCGATACATCCATGGTATATACCGAAGTATATATTTAACAAAAATATGTCCTTATTAGTCATTTGAGAGGCAGCCTACATGCTATGTATCGCTTAAAGTAGGTTTCAAGTACCTTATACGTACTATACATAATACATATTGAAGCACATACTAAATATGAACTAAACATACTTTATTTTCAATAATTTCAAAGTCAATCTATGTATATGCTAAGTATATATTGAAGTTTGTACTTAGGACATAATGGGTACCTACCTTAGATTTAGGTAACACCTACTATCTAAAATTCATGTACTATTCATGAATTTCTTATCAGTTTTGCATGAATTTCGTATATACCTAGGATAAACAGACATACAACGCTTCTATACTTAGCATGTTCTAAGTATATCTCTGCGCTATGTGGGAAGAACATTTTAATTGTAGCTCTGAATGTATCCAGAGTTAGCTCTCTGATTTTGGGGAAAAGACTTAAAAGGTTTAACTTCAAAGTGATTTATGCCTGTTTGTCCTTGTTAACCATGTGAAGATCGTTCTTAAATGATCCTTGTTCCTGGTCTCATGATTAAGGACTTCTTTATTAGATATGTATTCATTAATATGATTTTTAATGTATGACAGCTCTTCTTTGTAAACTCTAAACTCTGCATCTACAAGTGAAGTGACCCCATGTGATGGTCATTTTTTTTAAAGATCGCCCTGTACATAAATATAAATTAAAATATATTCGAATCACATGTATTTTAAAGTCGAGTTTTAAAACGAAATACAGGGAATTGTCAAGATGTTAAAACTTAACTTTCACAACTGCAACTGTTAGAAAGGTTGGTGGGGAGAAGAGGGTTGTTTCGCCAAACGACTAAATGGGTGTTAAAAAGTACTACAGCCGAATACAGTTAGTTTGACCTGGTATTTATTACACAAAATGCCTGTTTCATGATAGTAATTTCTTGTAATTTAACTTGTCTGTCTATCGCTCTGTGTCAACGAGTGTTTTTTAACGTACTTTCACTGTGTTCCGGAGATGTTAGCTGAAATAGCAAAAGTGTAATTTGGTGCATAGTAAACTACTACCGCCGTTTACTATTTAAGTAACCTTGGACCAAAACCGTAAGTTTTTTTATTTCTTGTTTGTTATCGGGCAAACGTAAATTGCCTAATTGCCTACAGCTGGACATTTTAAGATTGTGTTGATAATTAAAAGACATGGCATTTATATTTAAGTTGCTATGGGAACTTAGGCAAGATAAAACATTTAAGTATTTTTTAAACATGTATGTGTCTCAGCACGAGACTGATCTTAGCAGCGAAACTAGCAGCGAAAAAATTTTTTTTCTTGTTTGGATTTTTGAATACATATATGCATAGGTAATGATAATGTCAACATTTTTACTTACAAATCATGACCCAAGAGCTACTAAAAAGGCTATTAATAGCCTTAAATTCTCAAAAATAATTTTGAAGACCAACGTGCATTTTTCAGGTAAAACTCGTATTTAAAAAAAATAGTAGCCTGGCCCTTTTTAATGGAAAAGTGGACTCTTTAGCTTTCAGCTAGGAATGGAAATGTTGTCGTCTATTTAGCGGTCAACTTCTATGTTAGATGTACTAAGGACTTAATTTTTTTTAAGGTAAAGAGCCCATCTTTTGATTAAAATCAGTCCGAAAAGGGCCTGGTTAAGTTCTAATTTTGTTTTAGTGTCTTAAAAAATGTGCTAGCAGCGAAAACACTGTCAACGTCTATTTCACGATACATTTCTATGTTAGATGTGGGGACTTTTTTTCTTAAATTGAAGGTAAAGAACCCACCCTTCAATTGAAACTGGTCTGAAAAGGGCCAGGCTATTCATTTTTTTTTATATTACACGAGAAATTACGCTCTAGCAGTGAAAAAGCTCTTAACGTCTGTTTAGCGGCTAACTTCTATGTTAGATGTTCTAGGGACTTATTTTTCAAATTAGAGCTAAAGAGCCCACCTTTCCACCGAAAAGGGACAGCTTACTATTTTTTTAATACGAGTTTTACTTACGTGTTGGTCGTCAAAATTATTTGAGAATTTGAGGCTAATAGACTTTTTATTAGCTCTTGGTCATAATTCATAGGTAAAAATGTTGATATTATGATTGCCTACGAATATATTTATTCAAAAATGCAAACAAAAAAAATAATTTTTTGCTGCTAAAATCCGTCTCGTTGTCTCGGTGGTGATTGAATAAGTGTTGCTGACTTTTTTAATGAAATTCTTTTGTTCTCTTGGGCCAGGCTCAGCCAGTTACAGTATACCTGACACTTACAGGGCAGACATTAAAACAATGAGTATTCCCTATGATATTGCCATCTACCACAGCTGAGACTTGAACTCAGGAAAGACAACAGAGGCCAGACTACTTAACAGTGGTGTAGCTTACTGCTATGATCTCAGTAACTCATGAAAAACACAACTAAACGTCTATACCCTGGCCAGGATTCGAACCCGGGACTATGTGGTCACAAGCCAAATATTTTAGCACTGCGCCACTGATTCAACAAACTCTCAGAAAGAATAGAGCAATGCAATTTTTATGAACGAGGCATTTTACGAGTTTGTGACAAGTTGTATATTAAAATGTATGCTAATTAAGTTTAAAATATATCAAGCAATATTCTACTGTAATATTGCGCGGCTAGTTTTGTGTAAAAAGCAAGTAACAGGAATTATAAAAATTCATTTTGATGAAGTATTTACCCTTCAACGTGTACCCGCCACTGTTACTTTTGGGAGTTATGATTACCTATCTCCTTAGTGATTGTGTTAGCAGCAACCAAGATATATATTAAAGAGATGGCTATCATGTATTTAGTGATATGTTCATTGATCGACGGACTGGACCAAAGACTGAGCCCTGGGGTGCACATGAATCTTCAGTTGATATACTGCTTGACAGACACAATAATTTCAAGAATTTTCTACAACTGAAAGTGAAAGATTCTTATGTAGCATTGAAGAATGTGCTTTCAGGTATCTCTTATGTTTCGTACGAAAAGAGCAAAAGTCACATTTGTGCATTGTCAACTCTGAGGGATCCTTATGTAGCAATGAAACATGTTTTTTAAGGCCATCTTTATGCTTTGTCTCAAAAGAACAAGAGCCACATTTGTACATTGTTAATTCTGAAGGATTCTTGTGCACTAATAAATGTCTTTTGATGTTGACTGAATATTTTGTTTGAAATGAACAAGTGTCGCATTTGTACGTTGGTACTTCGGATAGATCCTTATGTACCAGAAGATGGTTCTTAAAGCTAACTTTCTGTTTTGTCTGGTAGGCACAAGAGGAACATTTGTACACTGTTACTTCTGACGGATCCTTATGCACTAGCGCATGCCTTTTGAGGTTCTTGTTACTTTTTGTTTGAAATGAACACACGTTGCATTGGTGCATTCCTACCTCTGAAGGATCCTTATGCAGCAAAGAATGAGACTTGAGATACCACTTACGCTTAGTCTCAAACGGACAAGAATCACATTTGTATATTGTTACTTCTGACGCATCCTTATGAACTAACAAATGCCTCTTGAGGTATGTGGTATTCTTTGCTTGAAACGGACAAGAGTCACATTTGTACATTGTCACCTTTGACGGATCCTCATGCCTCCGCGAGTGCTCTTTCAACCTATAATAATAATAATCGTTACATAAAATAAGACATTATTAAGTGTTTCTGTCAAAATGTATGTTCGGATATCACAATAGCACTTGGCATCTTTGAAAAATAAAAGAATTAGATTTTCTAATGTAATGTATCTGCAAATTTCGCCGTATTGGCACGTGTCATACTTTTATAAGTTGATAGTTTACACCTAAAAATGTGTCAAAGCACAGATTCACACATTATAAATACACTGCACAACTGAGTATACATGCGATGCCATTACATCGACAAATATATTAAAAGTCTTTAAAAGTAAATGCAAAACCACTAGTGGCTTTCTTGGCAGTTTAAAGGTTAACATATAAAATTGCTTTTGTCTTTTATTTATATTTACTTCTTATTCGTGAGTGTTGTGATATCCTGATAGTTTATCTCCATGCCTATATACACACCTATATTTATCTATCGTCTGATATGAGCAAGAGTCGCATTTGTACATTGGTACTTCCGACGGATCCTTATGCAGTAGCAAATGCCTCTTGAGGTATAGGGTACTTTTTGTTTGAAATGGACAAGAGTCGCATTGGTGCATCGCTATTTCCGATGGATCCTTATGCAGCTGGGAGTGATTCTTAAGGTATGACTTACGTTTAGTTTGAAAAGAACAGGAGTCGCATTTGAACATTGTTACTTTTGACGGATCCCCATGCAGAATGCCTTTTGAGACAAATTTTACTTATTGTTTGAAATGGACAAGAGTCACATTTGTACTTTGGTACCTCCGAAGGGTCCTTATGCTTCAGCAAATGTTGCTTGATGTTTACATTATATTTTGTCTGGTATGGACAAGAAGTACACTTGTACATTGTTACTTCTGATGGATCCTTGTGCACTACCAGATGTTTTCTGAGGTACCTGATTTCTTTTGTCTCATATGGGCAAAAGTCACATTTGTACATTGTTATTTCTGATGGATCCTTATGCATTCGGAGATGTTCTTTGAGGCTATATTTATATTTTGTCTGAAATGAACAGAAGTCACACCGGTGCATTCGTGTTTCTGACACATGTTTTTCATTTGATGCTTGTTTTGTTAGATTTTTTTCAAGGTCCAACATTGGATGAGGCAAAACAATACTGTCTTCCAATCTGAAAAATTATAAAACATTTGTTACCAGTGAACTGAAAACTAGTAACTGTGTTATATCATATTTATTCTTTAAGACTTCTTGACACGACTAATGCTTTCGACTCAATTGATTTAAACTTCCTCCTTGCTTAACCTAATTACAGTATTAGAAACTAGAAACTCTTCACTGATTTATTGCAGTTTCATATAATTGTTGCACATTCTATAATAACAATAATAATAATAATAATTATTTATCCAAATGATCATTTACATGATATAGGACAGCAAGATAATATCTGATGTATCAGATTAAATATGACTACAGTGTCAATATTAGTGTAGACAATTTGGACGAAAAACGACTTAAACATGAAAAAGTTTACCAAATGAATGGATTTTCATGAAACTTTGTGGATTCTGTTTGTTTTGATGTCTGGGTAAAACAAAAAACAAAAAAAGAATTGGCCGCTATTGCCCCGCGATTGTTATGAACAATGATTTTGTTGGTAATTTGTTAACTGGCAAAATGGAGGCTAGCACAGCAAAGATAAGGAGAGCAATTGTGGCAGTGAGTTCAAAGCTTGGGCGCCATGATTAACTAGTGTAATCAAGAAAAGGGAAAGCTAGAGACAAACAAAAGACATATTACATATATACAATAGTACTATATTACACAAAAAAATGAGCTATCACAGCATCAGCGATACTGTATAGCAAAATATCAAACAGAAATATATACGAAATATACTATATTACAATTTTCTTAACTGCATAGTAAACTTCAGGCGTTTACGAGAGACAAAATAAATATATATTACTAAAGATATGTCTCGTAACAATGCCTCAATACCGAAAAACATATATTACAACAAAACTAGGTAAACTTGAGATTCTTTACGAGAGACAAAATAACTATATTACAAAAGACGTATCTCGTAAATTTGCTCAAAATTTATAATCTTTAGACACACTCGTTACAATAACAATGCACCATGACTTACTATATTACCAACTTAAGCGCATTACAGTACTACGACAAAATGATGACAACAGGGAATCAAGATAAAAGTAACTACGAAATTGAAACTACAACGAAATTTCTGCAACAGCGAATTCAAGATATAAGTAACTACAAATCAATTACTGCACAACAATGGATTAATTATACCAACTGATTTAAAATGTAATCTAACAAAAAAATAGTAAATATTTCAAATTTAGACACTTGGCCTTTATGAACCAAAACATGTGAAAATAATCCCTATTACATGTAATAATCAAAAATACTTATCTTTTGTTTTAATATCCTGATGAGAAAAATTCCTAATTACGCTATTGTTCTCCAATGATAACAGATTTTAATTGTTGTGTAGTTAGATGGTTTTAGTTTACTTAGTGGAAAATCTTAAATATGTGTTGTGTCGAAAACATTTCGAGATAAAGACAAAAGCAGTATTCTTATCCAAAATGTTATTATCAAGAAAACGTATACAAAAAGGTAGTGTCAAAATTGAACGTATATTTATCTTGCTTAAAGCAAAAGTATAACATTGAGATACTTCGACGTTAAAAAGAATATTGTTCTAAAGAAAAACGTACATAAGAAAAACCTAAAACAATATGTTAAATGTTATATGGTATTCACCGGTATAATTATTAAAAGTCTTACCTCATGTGGTTACAAGGTTTTTCAAATTATAATATCCCCTTTTCAGGTCAAACAAAGTTATAAATATGTCTAACTAGTTCAATGGTTCAACGAGAAAGAGGTTCACCTGGTGTTATTTTATTAAATTATCAGGCATGGTGCGCTATCTATTACTCATGGGCATCAACTGCTGACACATGATTATAGTCTCAGGTCTAAAGGTATTAATAGTATAGGAGGTGAGGTGAATTAGATTTCTGATAATTAATAAGTTTCTAATAAATATTAGAAATGTAATAAAGGATGTTATTGAGCATTTCGCACGTTACAACATTCACCAGAATTTTTCTGGATTATTTCCCGTCGCTTTTTATTTCCCCTCTCCCCTTTTAGACTGATGTAGACAAAATTTAACAATTAGCGATATCAAAATTATGCTCTAGATAAGTATAAAATAAATCTTAAAAATTTTCTACAGAAAATGTCTATGTCCATAGGCATAATATCTATAGGAATAACAAAACTTAATTTAATATTACCTGTAGAAATCAGATTCATATGTATTTAGTTGAATTTCTTCGCTAGGTGGAAATATTGGGTCTTCCATTTCAACAAGATTTCCCTCTTTAATTTCGTTTTCGCCCCAAAACGTTTCTTCTGTTTTAATCGCGTCAAGATTATAACTCTCCTCTTTACAGGTCAACATATCGTTTGATGTAAACTGCTCCTCATTTTTAATTTTCAAATCTTCCATATTCACCATATAACTTTTATTTTCATGTTTGATTTCCTCATTGGCACTTTCGCTATTGTCACATAACATTTGTTCTAATTTAAAAACATCACTTCCTTCATCATTTTCTCTTTGCTCACAGAATTGTTTTTCTATTTTGATGAAATCAACTAAGTCACCATCTGCCACTCCTGTTTCACCTTCCATAGTAAGCTGTAGTAAATTGCTTAGGTCTATTTGATCGGTACTGTTTATATTGAAAGTTTCGCAATATTTCTTGATCTTTTTTTCCACACTCAGACAGTTGGTCACAAAAAGGAAACACATTTCTAGAGATATTCGACAAGGCGCACAGATTGCACGTTTCTCAGTGATACTTAACTCCTGTCAAACAAAAAAGAAAACTTTTATTCCAAGAGCCAGTAACACTTTAATGCGCGTGTAGATATTTTTAATTCAATATTTATTTTATCTGCTGTGTTTTGGAAAATAATTTTAGTAAGTTTTCTAACCAGTGCGATAAGGGGTCTTAATTGTAAGTGTAATATTATAAATTATAATTATTTTATATCTGTTTATTAGCTGCTGTGTTTTTGAAAATAATTTAAGGTTATCATATTTAATATAAAAATATTTCGGCCATGGGAAACCTCTACGTCTACATCAGATCATGTTTGTGGAAATGAAACTGATAGTGACTACAGTGATATTACCAATCTAAAGAGATATTACCATTCTAAATTTCACAAGACGCCGCTGACTAATAATACCTACATTGAAATAGTAATCAAGCGAACAATAGCGGTAATCCGGCTCTGCCTTTTACCTCGTCTTGCGTGTCACCGGTCCAGTTGGCCTCTTAGCAATTACGCATACTATAGTCATTCTTATAGGCCAATTCAGAAAGGTATTGAGATACTCTGTTATTATATCTTATTTATTTATTCAATACTCATACTCATTTCATTTGAATACATTATATACATGTCAGAAACATTTGTGGCATGTTAAAATGCAATTATCTATAGATAAAGATAAATACAAAATTTTATAAAAATATTTAAAAAATTTCAGTCAATAAAATATCCAACGGGTATATAACCCAATTATAGAATAAGTACAACACACAAGCAAATAGTAAATACGATATAGAATAGAAAAATGATTATTAATATAATACATGTGCATATACTTACACATACATACATATATACACATACACATATACAGATTCGAAAAATGCAGTCTAGGGTATAGGAATAACAATGTAATTGACCACGTCCCGCTAGTTCTATAAATCGTGAAAGCAGAGGCACACAATGAATTGAATTTAGTATGGCATGAACTAAGGATGAATGCGGACATAGGTAACAATTTCTAATACGAAATGAGACAATATCTCTTCGTCAAAAGCGAAGAAATTATTTGTCAAATTTTTGACAAATAATTTCTTCTAATTAAAGCACTTCTGCAACTTCTTTTTTAGCCGTAAATGCTATTGGAATAAAATAATAATTCTTATTAAAACCGAAATGAAAATAGAACATTAAAATAAAATTATCTCGAAAACTAAAATCAAGTAATAATTATCAAAAAATAAATTATTCTTATTAAATTACAAAACTACATTAAAATAAAATTAAATAGCCCTCAAAAACTAAAATCAAGTAATAATTATCAAATAATAAATTAATGAAGTAAGGATTCAAACAAACCACCATCTTGTGCCAAACAATAGCCAAACCGGTTATACAATGAACTTCTCATATCATTGAGTTGATTCGGAGTAATGCTTGCACAAAGTTGGATAAGTTTTTCCTGTAATTCAACTAAATTATTGGCTCCTTCAAACGCATGTTTGTACGCGGTTTCCTTTAAAAAGTCCCACAGAAAGAAATCATGGGGTGCTAGACCAGATGACCTGGGGGGCCATTTTTTCATTCCCCTCGTAGCTATTAAACGATTGGGAAATGTTCTTTCCAGAAAATTAATAACAGTTAAGGTATTGTAACTTGGGCAGCCGTCTTGTTGAAACCAAATGTCGCCAAAGTTGTCAGGAAGATTTTGAACTGCAGGAACTATTTGGTTTTGCAAAAGCTCTAAATATTTATTGCCATTTTAATTGCCATCGATTAGCAGTGGGCCTATAATATGATTGTCTAAAATTCCCGTCCAAGCGTTCAACTTTTGAGGATACTGAGTTCACAGCAACACTCAAATGTTTATTTTTCCAAGACCAATATCGTACTACGGATGGATTGTCTTTCCTATGTAATGAAAAGGATGATTCATCTGTAAACAATATATTCTTTAAGAAGTTTTCATTCTCATTCACTTTATTTATCATGATTTCACAAAATTCCATCCGTTTGTAATTGTCCTCGGGAAATATTTCTTGTGTTATTTGAACTTTAAAACAACTGTACCCATTTTTTTTCAAAATATTTCTTACAGTTCTTTTCTTCATTTCAACTTCATCAGCAATTTGCCTGCTAGAACAAGGTTCACTAGTTTCAACAAGTGCACCGATATTATTTTCGCGAATTTCACGTTCTTCTCTCATATGTTGATGACGGGGTTCGGGTTGACAGCATTTTTTACAATAATTCACGACACACCCGAAATTCTCAAATTTTTTAATGTATGCAATTATGCTAGCCGAGGGGATTGGTCTGTCTTGATATGCCACAGTAAATAAATTTATAGTGTCTTCAGTGGAATGGCCCCCGAAGTACCACTTCACAATTTGTACTTTTTCTGCAGTTGTATAAACACACGGCATTTTAATAACGAAATTGAGATTTATTTTAATGCCCTGCATTGTTCTACGACATGGCGCGGTTTATCTGCGCAGAAACAAGTTTACGTAACTAAATTTACTGAATCTGTATATCGAGCACAAGCACATACCTAAACATAATATAAGAAAGAAAGAAAAACAGGTATTAATAAAAAATAACAAATTTAACTATACACAAAGGCATTCAACAGAAATATGTGCAAATGGAGAAAATAAAAGGAAAATACTAAAATTACAAAAATACCGTTTTAATATCACTTATGCTTCAGTGGAGTATATCAAGACGTGACTCAAAGTGAGAATAATTCGTTATTATTTGATATAAAGGAGAGCATTTATAAATATTTGTTCTATGATTTTCTACGCAAAGTAGATGGTTATTTCTGGCACTAAACCTAGGCACATGAATATTAAGTAGAGCTAAGATGGCCTCTCGGTTAATTTTATTGCGAATACTTAATTTTGTACAAGAAAATAACAGAGTGCATAGTTCGCCTTTTAATGAAGCTACATATTTCAAACTGCTCATAAAACAACTCTTGTGGAGTGCCTATAGGTGGATAGTACTTGTAAATTGGACTCCAGATGACAGATGCATGTTCGAGTTAAGATCTTACAAACGTTAGGAATAGTAGATGCAAAGTGTCAGAAGATTTGAAATTTTTCATACTGGGGAAAATGCAAGTCTGAAAGATTAGATTAGATCATCTACACAAAGTAAGACAATCTGAATATGCCACAAATTAACAATTATAGGCAATAACAGAATGGCAGATTTCATGAAAATGTAATCCATTAGAAAGAAAATTTTTTAAGACAAGGTAGATAAATAAATTCATTTCAGGCTTTGTTCTCATTTTAAACTGAATCTTCATGATCGTAAGGGGTTATGTTGATACTATTTTAATCTGCATGGCTGTAGGGGACTGTGTGGATGCTAGTGTTAGAATGAGAATTGTCAAATAAGAAACTAGACAAATTCATTTTAGGATTTTAATTTGCTAGCATAACCAGAATTCAGGTTATCGAAAGAATGCAAAGATTTCATTAATATTTTTACAGAAAGTTTTTCTTTTAGTTATAGATAGTTATTTATCTGTTTGCAAAATCCTATAAAGAATATGTTTCAATACAATTGTACGCAAACAAATAATAATTCATTTTTAAACATGCATAGAGTATATAGGCTCCAATACTAGTTAGCTAATCGATAAATGAAGTTGTTTTTATCAGTCAATGTCAAATATAATTATTTCACACTTATTCATAGAAATTGTCTTGGTTTTGCATGAAACATCTTTATGAGTGGCTTTATGTCTTTCTGATGAGCTCTAGAATAAGGGCAAAAAACGTTTCAAAGCTTAAACATTTCCAAGAAACAGAATGATAGATTTCATGAAAATGTAATCCATTAGAATGAAAATTTTTCAAGACAAGGTAGATAAATAAATTCATCTTAGGCTTTTGTTCTCATTTTTAACTGAATCTTCATGATCGTAGGGGGTTATGTTGATACTATTTTAATCTGCATGGCTGTAGGGGACAGTGTGGATGCTAGTGTTAGAATGAGAATTGTCAAATAAGAAATTAGACAAATTCATTTTAGGATTTTAATGTGCTAGCATAACCAGAATTCAGGTTACCGAAAGAATGCAAAGATTTCATTAATATTTTTACAGAAAGTTTTTCTTTTAGTTATAGATAGTTATTTTTTTCTAGGCGAGAAGCGTGTGTCCCTGTCAACTTTCCCTTAATTATTATGTAATTTTCAAATATGACAAAAAACTTAAATGTGTTCTTCCCTTTGCGATATTTTAATTACACTATATAAATGTCTGTGGTCTATGGGTTCATGGATTCAGCAAATAAAAGTTACGTTCAAATGTTTAATATTTAGTCAAGTATTGACCTTACCATTTATATTGTGTTTCTGGCTGATTGGACTAGTTCCATAGTGCCACATAAAAAAAATAGTAATTTTTTCTGTTTGCAAAATCCTATAAAGAATGTTTCAATACAAATATACAGTGGTTCACAAAAAATCCTAATTAAAAATGCTGGTATAAGATCAGGTCCCATAGTCATTTTTGGTTAAATTTTTTTGATGGAAGCTAATCTTCAAAAATATCATCTTCTTCCAGACATTGCTAACTACATGTGAGTATTTTTTTTACTGAGGTCGCAGTTGGTCTAAAGGTAAAACCTAGCTCGCCTACACTATTAACAATTTATATTAAGTAATACATACCATTTCTGGAAGACATTGCTGAATCATTTTCTCCAACGCAACACCTTGGCTTTCAACATCAAGGAATAGAGTAGAACAATTTTTTACTAAGTTCCTGCAAAACGCACATATATTTGAAACATCAGTACTACTCGTATTTCTACTCAGAGGGACATCTACTAGATCTTTGACGACACATGGAGTTATATTATCACGTGCATTCAAGCACATCACTTTAAAATCGAAACATTTTTTTAACATTTCTGCACAGTCTATACACATAACGGGCTTCTGTATTGCAGATAAACTCTAAAACAAAAGCGGAAAGTATCATACACCGCCAAAATTTGTAGTGAATATTGAATTAAACCAACAGTTTTACTATTTTCACAGTTTGTAATTGAGTAGGTATTTAATTTCAGACACTTACTATATTTGGCAGAAGGTTATCCAAGAAGCCTTTCATGTCTCCCTCTAAAGCTTTAAAGCTGTCACATACTTTTAAACAGAGCCTGCATATTATTTCTTGACTCCCCATTTTTTAATTTTCAACAACAAACCCAAGTCAGAGAAGTTGGCGACAAGTATTTTAGGTTAGGGTTAGGACATATGAAAATACAGTGGACCATTATTATAGTGATGGGTCGTTCAAAATGAACCGAATATTTTCGAGTGATGAACGTGGAAGGTATTATTTCCATGCCAAAAAATGGCAATTTTAAATCTACCTGTTCCAGAATTTGTCTGAAAAGTTCCTAATTACGATTAAGATGAATTTTTACCATACAAGTGGGCTCTTGTTTGTCTAGAAAATGATACGCTAGATCTCTAACTATATAAATATTCGGTTTATCAACGCGAGGATAAGTTATCCTCGCATTGATAAACCGGCCCTTAATGAACAACTTAAACAAAATTAATCAAACTATCCCTCTAGAACGACGGTACATTTCTACAATTAACTACTAGACAGACACTGTTTCCCAGTTATGTTACAATCGTAACATATCTGATTTTTTTAAATTGTCAATGCTGTATAAAAAAAATTGAAGCTCCCGGAATATCACGTATTTCCAGCCATTTTCGATGAGCAGACACTAGCTTTGACTAATTAATTGATGTCAAAACCACAGGTGGGTCTAGCAGGTTTCGATTTGTAGCTCAACAGAAACTTTTATTTCTCGTGAACATTTGACAAATTAAAAGTGATAGGTTATTAAAAAAACATGTCACATATACTTATATACCCAGAGGAAGATGTTCCATCTTAAATTTCTTTGATAACGTCTTTCAAATTCACTCACGAGAGAGCGAAAGTTAACTTGTCTTAAAGTAGCGAACACAGCTAGCATGATAAGAACTACCAGACTCGTCTACTTGTACAGGGCAAATTTGCCTACCTACCACCATAAAACCCTTTATATTGTGTGCTCTGGAGGTTTCTCTTTCGTGGTAAAACGTGTTTGGGACCCTTCTGATGAGAACTTGGTAATTTGCAATTTTGGCCAGCTTTTAAGAGTTCTGACTCACTGTGCAAGGACCACACTGTATATTAAACATTTTTATCTCTATGTATTCTTTATGGCTTCATTTGACGATTACAAAATAAATATGTTTGTCAACGACTATTAAATAACGTACTGATTATGCATATGTTTCCTCAAAGATAATGCTATGCATTATTCCCTGCAGTGAATAGTGAGGACAGAGTTGTTTATAAGAAATCACGTTAGTGATTTTTTATTAAAAGTTTAAAATGTTGAAATTGCAGCGGTGTTTTCTAAGGAATCAAATGATACATGCGAAAGAGGTAGGTACTTTTATAAACACTCACAAAACTACATTAGTAAGTTTCTTAATTCAAAGCATCATATATTAGCAACAAGCAGCAATCTCCAATATTGTTTTTGAAACCATTTACCTACGTACCTACAAACTGTATTATTTTATTAGTAAGCTATGAAATATGTCAATGTGTAATTTTGCTATTGATTTGTAACATCAAAATAATTTGTGCGACTTAAACATCAACATTATTTACAATAATTTTACACATTACTCAAAAAGAGTATATATAAGTATAATTAAATAAGTGGATACTAACAGTGAAAATAAGATTTCCCTGACACCGCCAGAGGTAAGAGAAGCTGCAGAAATCGCCTCATTAAACTTGTTGCCCGAAAAATCGAGGAAATTATATATAATGGCGTGTGAATTTTTCTTAAATTGGAGAAATGAGAATGAATTTAATAAATTTAATTATTTAACGGTCATGGACTCTACATGCATATGATGGCTACTATTCACTCTGGAGATTTACTTCGCCCTCGTGAGCAAGAGCCATCATTATATGCTCGTTGAATAATATACTTTTTACAGGGGACAGTTTATTTATACAATTATTTAATATATTCTAGTAGCGTCCTGGTAATCATTCAGTAATAAAGTTTTAAAGAACCAACTACTTCTCTGTTTGTTGAATTAATTTAGATATCACATTTTTAGTACAACAATATTTCCTATATTGTCTAACAACTGCTTCTCAGGTGTCGTTGCAATCGCAACATCCCATTTATTTCATTAGAAATTAAAAAAGTTAATCACAATAATTTTTATTGGTGCTTAAAACATGACACGTTATACACAAGACAAATACATTGATAAATAAATAATATACAAATTGTTGAAATAAAATATGTACATTAATTAAATTTTTAATTCATATTAATACATATAAATACTAACAAGTTCAACTTTGGGTACAGAAATAAGAAAGTTAATAATAGATCTTGACGGATCATCACGTAATTTTTTAAATAAGTAGTATAATTGTTTATTGAAAGTTATATTAGAAATTCAGTAAAGCAGATGTAAAGAATTCCAAAAAATAAGTGAGATACGAGCAATTTTTAAAATTTTTTGAAATGGCCACGTCACATGAATGCGATGTAAGAAAATTACTAAGTAGGTTATGGAAATTATTAGTAAGGTTGTAGACTTGACTGTAAAGCAGATAATAGTTGTTTGAATTACTGATAGGTAGCAGTATTTTTAGTTTTTTTTCAAAGAAAAACGGAATTTCATTTTCATTTCCGTAGTGGTCCTATGGAATTTTTTTTAATGGAACTGTGCTATTTCTTTTATTAATCAGAAATAATGATTCATAAACTATAATTTTTTCGGCATTAATTATTTCTTAATGATATCCTTCGTAATAATAGAAGTATTTTTAAAACGTAAGCGCCAACAAATCATTTTAATAAGGTACCTATCTACATTTAAATCCAAAATTGCAAATAGCCATGAAAATGAGACATTCGCAACAATTGAATTAGTCTTGACTTACTCACTAATTTTCTGAAGCAAGTGTATTAAAGTTGTTATAAACAAGAAAATTAATATAAAATGGCTGAAAATTATTCAAGAGATGAAAAAGTTGACATGATCATTATTTATTGAGACTCGACGTAATGCAACTAGAGCACAAAGTCTGTATGGAGGGAGATATCCAGAAAGAAGACAACCTCCGAGAAACTATTTCGCCCGGTTGGAGCAACAATTTAGAATTGAACCTAATGTAGAAATTGAAGAAAGATTTATTGTGGATGAAGAAACGGAAATTAATGTATTAGCTTTAGTGCATGTTGACCCAACCATTTCGATAAGACAAATTGAACATGAATTACCTGTTTTCAAAGAATCAGCCAGAAAAATTTTAAAGAAACACAGCTATCGTTCTTATAAATATCAATTGCATCAATTTTTGTATGAGAATGATTATCAACAAAGAGTAACCTTTTGTAATTGGTTACAGTTACGTCAATTAAGAAATGAGAATTTTATCAAAAACATTTTGTTCACGGATGAATCGAGATTTACAAACCTTGGGTTATTTAATCGAAACAACACTCAATATTGGGCAATTGATAATCCTCACATTATGAGACAGGGGCGGTTTCAGGAGCGGTTTGGCTTCAATGTTTGGTTAGGCGTACTGGGCGACCATATCATAGGTCCAATAATTTTTAGCGAAACTCTAACTGGACCAAGATATCTAGAATTTCTCCAAAATATAATAGTTCCACAGATTAATCAAATTCCCAATACCAATATTGACGAGGTTTACTTCTAACAAGACGGGGCTGGACCACACAATGCTATTATCGTTAGGGATTACTTAAATCAATTATTTCCAGATCGTTCGGAACCCATGGTCCAGTCAGATGGCCTGCAAGGTCGCCTGACTTAACTCCACTCGATTTTTTTATTTGGGCGCATTTGAAAAATAGAGTCTACATGACTGCTCCAACCACAAGGCAAGATCTGGAAGAAAGAGTTCGACACCAAATTGCACAAATAACACCTCAACAATTACAGAACGTTAGACGTGCAACAATAAGTCACGCAACTCTGTGTATTAATCATAACTGTGAACAATTTTTGTTATGGTTTATTATAATTTAGGTTTTAAATAGTTTTGTTATTCTTGGTAATTTATTTGTGGTTGTAACGTTATACCTATTAAAATTATTTCTTGTTTAATTTGTGTTTACTTTTAAAAAATACTTCTATTATTATGAAGGATATCGTTAAGGAATGATTAATGGCGAAAAAAATATAGTTTATGAATCATTATATTTCTGATTAATAAAAGAAATAGCACAGTTCCATTAAAAAAATTCCATAGGACCCCACAGAAATGAAAAATACTGGTATCTGTCAGTAATTTAAACAAGTATTTTCTGCTTTACAAACAAGTCTACAATCTTACTAATAATTTCCACAGCCTGCTTAGTAATTTTCTTACATCGTATTGATCTGACGCAGCCTTTTGAAAAAATTAAAAAATTGTTCGTATCTCACTTATTTTTTGGAATTTTTTACATCTGAAAAAACTGTTGCTTTTAGAAATTTATGCTTAATGAGAAAACAGCAAAAAAATAGTCATTCTCTTTAAGAAAAAAAAGTTGATGTCACTTCCGGTTCAACCGGAAGTGATATTTTCATTCCTGTTAGTCTAAATGTAGCCAATTGTCTAATTTATTTGTACTAAAAACCAAATTTTGAAATACAAAAACAACCAAAATATTGGGGGCATACATTGACTCGTGGCCACCCGGTATACTATTGTATATGTGATTGTTGTCTAAAGTAACAAATTTCTGCAAGTTGGCTTTCGCATTTGTGTATGTAAATACAGGGTGCCTTTAAAATTCACTCTATGATAAAAATTTTCTTGCAACTTGCTCTATAGTTTAGATTAAACAACAGTCTAATAATCTTTTTGTGAAGTACAAAGAACCTCTGCATTTAACTAGATTTTCTCCATAGACAGATATTTAAGGACAAATGAGAGTATGCTAGCGAATGCTTTACACACACCGTTGACAGTTGCCAACTGTCAATATGGTCTATTTGTCATTAGACTTGAATTCTGCAACCTCGAAAACATAGTTAGATAATTTCAATAATCAAAGTATGTATTATGAAAATATTATAAAACTACTCAAAGTAGTAACTTACGATGGAGCTTTGGTGCTCCATAGGAGCCAAAATACTCAATATGGAGCATCATGGCTATGGAGACTTTTGTTTAGAATGATAAAAGCTACAATATACAAATTCAGATGATTCCACTGAAACCTAATTTCCATAAGGTTTGTGCGGGGTCTTTTGGCAACCCATTATGGGAGGTGCAATGTCAGAAATCGATTATTCGTTATAATTTACATAAGATTAAAAATATCTGATAGAGCATACAACAAGAATGTACCAAAAAGCCACTTAGCACACTCATCAGAAATGTCTCCTAAAAGACCCTTAAACTGCTACTTTTGAGGAATCTTCTATAACTGAAAGTGAAGGACTCTTATGTAACCGTGAAAAATGTTCTTTGAGGTATCTTCTGCGCTTTGTCTGATACGAACAAGAGTCACATTTGTACATTGTTAACTCCGATGGATCCTTATGTACCATCAAAAAATGTTTTTTGAGGCCATCTCTATGCTTCGTTTGAAATGCGCAAGAGTCACATTTGTACATTGTTACTTCTGATGGATCCATGTGCAATACTAAATGTCTCTTAATATTAATCGCATATTTCGTCTGAAATGAACAAGAATCACATTTGTACATTGGCACTTCTGATGGATCCTTATGCACTAGCAAATGCCTTTTGAGGTATATGATGCTTTTTGTCTGAAATGGACAATAGTCACATTTATATGTTGCTGCCTCTGAACGAGCTTCATGTCTTTGCAAATGTTCCTTAAACCTATATTTGTGTATCGTCTGATATGAACAGGAGTCACATTTATACATTGTTACTTCTGATAATGTCTTATGCACTAGCAAATGCCTTTTGAGATACAGGCTACTCCTTGTTTGAAATGTACAATAGTTACATTGGTGCATCGCTACTTCAGAAGAATCCTTATGCACCCGGGAATGAGTCTTGAGATACCACTTTCGTTTTGTCTGAAATGAACAAGAGTCACATTTGTACATTGTTACTTCTGACGGATCCACATGCACCAGCAAATGTCTTTTGAGATAAGTGGTACTTATTGTTTCAAATGGACAAAAGTCGCATTTGTACGTTGTTACCTCTGCAGGAGTTACTACCTCCCTATGCCTCTGCAAATGATTTTTCAGACTGGCGTTATATTTTGTCTGATATGAACAAGAATCGCATTTGTACATTGTTACTTCTGATGGATCCTTGTGCACTATAAAATGTTTTTTCATGACCCTGATACTTTTGGTTTGATACACACAGGAGTCGCATTTATACATTGGTACTTCTGAAGAATCCTTATGTATTAGCTGATGTACTTTGAGGTTATATTTATATTTTGTATGAAAGGAACAGAATTCGCATTGATGCATTCTTGTTTTCAAGGCATGTTTCTTATTTGATGTGTCTTTAAGGGATGGTTTGGTTAGATCTTCTTTAAGGTCCGGCATTAAATGTTTCTGACTTCTATGTAACCCTGTGGTGACTTCCAGATGCGGAAAAACAACACCATCTTCTGACCTGGAAAATTATAAAAGTTGTTATATCTGAACCGAAAACTGGTAATTGTTTTTTCAGATTGGGCTAGCCAAATGTGAATCAATACATCCATTTGACTTTCGACCGTACTTTCTGAAGCTGATTTGAGATACGACGATTTCCGACGGGTGACGGATACCAGCAAAAATATACTTTTTAGTAAATTTGAGAAACGGATTCATTTAAACAGATACAACCTAATTCGCATTATATTTACATTAAAAACGCACTTGTAATTATATAAAAAGTAGCTAACAATTAAAAACGTGCATAAAGAGAATACATGTATAAGTAAAATATCTAAAGTGCATGTAAAAAAAATACAATTTGCATACATGTAAAAAAAAATGTTAAAGCAATATTTTTTAAGAATTACCTTTAAAAGATTTTAGTGACTTTGACACTTTTAATTAAAGAACAGACAAATCATTGAATTCTAGTATAGGTTCTACTGATATGCATATTATCCCAACTTCTCATGAGGTAGTCATGAATTTCATTATTGAAGGTAATGTTTACATACAGGTACGATGGTAGGCCTTTATTTAATATTTTATAAACAAAGACCATAGTCACATATTAAGCTCTTAAATCTACTAAGAACCATTCAAGACATTTTAGTATCATATTAATAAAATTATATCGGTTACAATGCAGTATTATTCTCATTCCCTATTTTGCAGCTTCTGGGGAGAAGCTTCGCTATTTTTGTCCAACAAGTACAATAAAGAAGCGCAATAATCAAAATGTGGTTGAATTATAGTTTGATAGACTGTGATTCTGGTATTCTTTGACAAATTAGTGGCCACCCTTGAGAAAAGGAACAGTTTTTTTGATAATTTTTTTTGAGTATAATTAACATGGCTTTTAAAAAATGTTAACTTGTTATTGACAATAAATCCAAGATATTTTATTTTAGCTACCATCTCAATTTTAATATTATATATATTTATGTTAATATCATCTATAATAATGTGTGCATATTTCTGTCTAGAGGTAAAATCATGAATTTGGTTTTTGTAATAACGAGTTTGAGTTTTCCGATATTAAGATACTTTTCAATATTTTTTTAAATCACTGTTCATTTTCTCAATAGCAGGAGTTAAATTTGTGTTGCTAGTAGAAATAAGAGAATCAAATCAAATAAATTTAGAAATTCAGAATCGACATGGTAATTCATATCTTTAATATACATGATAAAAAGAAGGGGGCCTAGAAGAATTCCTTGAAGAACACCAAAATTATTATTCATTTCTGATGATTCGATAGTTTATTTTTATTCGTTGCCTTCTGTTAGTTAAATAGTCAACTATCCAATTTATAACTGCCTGAAACTCCATAATATTCAAGTTAGACTTTCAATCAAAAGAAAGAGTAGTGCTATACCCCCCAATAAGAAACAGAAGTGCAGCTACGGTTACATGTTACAGAGTTATCGCTCCTCATGAGTGTAGCACAAATAATGTTATTATAGGAGAAACAAGCCCAACAGAGGTAGGAAACTATAGTACTCTTATTACACTTACCATTACTTACCCTATGCCCCACAATATGTGGCTTTAATGACAGCAGTTCTTTATTGGGGGATATAGTGCTATTCTTGTTTGTCTTTATCTGACTCTGGCCATTCTTTCATTCTTTTGCTTGTATTATGATGGGTGGAAATAGGGCAGTACACATTGGGCTGTATGTATTGACTGCACTGTAATTTTTTTTAAAAGACCAAAGAAAAGTAAGTTTTATTGAGTTAAATATACAGCCAACAGAACAAAAATGCATAAGAATTCCAACATTCGGCTGACAAATAACCAAATAGAGAGCTGTTTTCACGATTCTACCCATGTAACAGTCACGTTTTGAAAGAATAGTCAGTAAATTAAATAAAGTAAAAGCCTGTTTAAAACTCGTTTATTTGTAAAATTGTTTTTGTACAGTCATAAAACTTTAACTTCACGTCGGGTATAAAGACCGCTTGACCTTTATCGCAAATGCGGGGGGGGTTCTTGTTTGTTTCGAACAGGTACATTTTCATTGGTTTTAGGAAGCCAAGTTTTGACCTGGGGCCGAGACACCACG
This sequence comes from Stenurella melanura, assembly GCA_963583905.1. Classification (NCBI taxonomy): domain Eukaryota; kingdom Metazoa; phylum Arthropoda; class Insecta; order Coleoptera; family Cerambycidae; genus Stenurella; species Stenurella melanura. The sequence continues at coordinate 120,384,699 of OY757315.1, forward strand.
TAACGGGAGCAGGTGAATTTAACCTCCCCGAATTAATTACCACGCTTAATTCAGTGTAGGCTGAAAAATTAGAGCCGCTATATATTTGTAAATATTTGTACATAGTGATTAATAACTGCTAATAGAACGAGTAAAGTAGTTATGATGTTATCTGTATGTGGTTATTGTGTGCCATTGCCCATAGTTATAGCAAGGCAATGTTTTCGTCCAATAAACTTTTCTATTATGTACGTCTCTCGTGATGCCAATGTTGCTGTTTAAAGCCACTTGCAACCAGAATTATTGATGGCTCTATTACTTCATTTCACGATTGGCCAGTAATATTCTTGATTGTATTCAGTGTTACCGTCTGATAAAAACTTCTCGTACCCCATGAGAAGACTATAGTGCGTGAGTAACCTCGTTTTGGTGGCGTAGCTATACCGTCCCGTTATTTTGACACCTCCCCATATGTTTTGGGCTTAAAAAAAATAGTGTTCAACTGCCGAACCAGTTTATGTCGAAATTATTAATTGTCGGGCCTATTTTTGTTATTAATTTTACGTACAGTCTGTAGTATTTCCTTTTGTGTGATCTCATGTAATTTAATTGAGCCTTTATATGTTAACGTAAGAATTCTTTATTTTACCGCTCTGGCCAGATCGTGTTTAGTTAAGTTTAATTACTTACTATTAGGAATCTTAATTGAGTACCATTTCGCTTGTATTTTGCTATATGTCAGAAGGACTTTTAATGATTTGTTTACATGATTATTCTGACGAAAGTTTTTGTAAAGTTTACTCACACCCTGATGTCAATTGCTCTACTATTTGTGTATTTTTCAAGTAAGTTAAATTCAATCATTCGTTTTATTTCTACTTAAGAAAGTTTAATGCTTCACCCAAAATTAAAAATACACCAAATGGACAAGTTTTTATTTTTCCATAGCATTACTGAATACTTTTTGGAATTTATTCTTTAAATTGCACAGTTAATATCTAATACCTCTTACATGTATCACATATAATATACGTGGATAAATAAAGTAAGTGAAAATGTAAAAAAAAATGTCTTCTGAAAATGAACATATGTTTAAAATAAAGCTTAATTTAATATTACCTGCAGAAATCGGTTACATTTGTTTTTATTTTAATTTCCTCGTTAGATAGTAACTTTTGGCCTTCCATTTCAACAAGGTTTTTCTTTATAATTTCGTTTTCTTCGCAAAATGTTTCTTCTGTTTTAATTACATTAAGATTATTACTCTCCTCTTTATAGGGTAATATATTATTAGGTGCAAACTGTTTTTCATAATTAAATTTCAGATCATTCATGTCTACCATATAACTTTTATCTTCAGATTCGATTTCCTCTTTAATACTTTCACCATCACCAGACAATATTTGTTCCAATTTTACCATTTCACCTTCATTACCAACTACTCTCTCATCAGCATTTTCTCTTCTCTCACAAAATAGTTTTTCTACTTCGATTATATCAACCGATTTACCATCTACCTCTTCCTCTGTTACATCTCTTATCGTAAGCTGTAATAAACTGCTTAAGTCTATTTGATCTGCATAGTTTATATTGAGAGTTTCACAATATTTTTTAATCTTTTCTTCTACACTCAAACAATTGGTCACAAAATGGAAACACATCTCTAGAGATCCATGACAAGGTGTGCAGATTACAGGTTTCTTCGTGGTACTTAAATCCTATCAATCAAAAGGCAGATATTCAAAATGATGTGCATGAAATTAGAGTATTTCAATTTTTATAAACACAATGACTTTAATAAACATGAAAATTAGCGAAATATAAATATTCTTATAAAATGTGTTGCTATACTATAAACAGGATTTTAGTAATTTCAAAAATATTTGAAATTATTTTGAAGAAGCGGTTGATAACATTTTTTGAAAAATACAAAATATTACATAGCGCTCAACACGGGTACCGCAAGGGAAAATCAACCACTACAGCTTTAATAGAAGCAGTAGAAAAAATAACGGAGGCTCTTGACAGACAGGAAGAAACAGAACTAGTCTGTTGTGATTTGAGTAAAGCTTTCGACATAGTTGACCATAAAGTTTTACTTGACAAATTAGACTATTATGGTGTGAGAGGAATTCCACTTAAACTGTTCACGTCATATCTGACCAATCGACATCAGACAATATGGTGGAATAATAAAAAATCAGAACCATTTTTAATAACCAAAGGTGTACCACAAGGCTCGGTGTTAGGGCCGATATTATTTATAATATATATCAACGACCTACTATTTAATGTCAATAGCTATGGGGCTTGTTTATATGCAGACGATACAACTTTTATATCTAAAGGAAAAAATAAAATTGAGTTAACAACACAATCTCAAAATGTACTACATGAAGCAAATACGTGGTTCACCGCGAACTATTTAACATTAAATAGAGGAAAAACCCAAAACATCATCTTATCTACAAAAAGGGAAGCTGAGAAAACATCTTTAAATTTCTTGGGTTTAACTTTGGACAGTAAACTGAATTGGAAAGGCCATATTGATGAGCTCTGCAAAAAACTAGCTTCAGCTATTTACAGTATTAGAATATTAAAAAATGTGTCCACCTATCAAACGGCAAAAGTAGCCTATTATTCAAATTTCCACAGCATCGCAACATATGGAATACTCCTATGGGGAACAGTACCTGATGCCCAGAAAATCTTCATCCTACAAAAGAAGGCAATTAGAACTTTATGTGGCATGACCTACAGAGAGAGCTGCAGAGATGCCTTCAAAGAACATGGTATACTTACTATTCCAGGACTGTACATACTCAATTGCCTTAAATATGTACATTCACATAAAGAGAAATTTACGCATAATTTTGAGAATCATCAGTATAACACCAGAAATAGAGAACAATTACAGATTCCACATCATCGATTGAATATATCACAGCAGGGAGTGGACTACTGGGGGTCAAAATTATATAATAAAATCCCGCTCGAAATAAGAAATAAAAACTTTAATGTGTTCTCCAGCAGGGTGAAACAACTACTGACCACAGAAGTGTTCTACTCTATTAATGAGTTTTTAGAACATTGAGAATAGAAGTTCGTATCAATATTGGTTTGTCTTTTATTTTGTTTGTTGTATACATGGATATACATGTGCATATTTATATCTGTTTTGTGTTTTTTTTTTGTGATAAAATACAGTAAGCAGTATCGTTATTTCGTTACTGTTATCTCATTTTATAATTATTTGATATTTCTCTAAATTATAATCTGACGTTTCCTGTAATACTCTTTAGGGAATAGAGCATTATTTTGTATATTTTCTGTTTTACATTAATTGTAATCTGCAAAGTAATTATAAATTTGTATTTTTTTTGTTTCCTTTTCATGTAATTAACAATGTTTTATTGACGAGTGTACACAACTGTAATTGTCTTACACAAAATAAACTATACTAACTATACTATACTATGAAACTGGAATTTAAAATACAGTTTAGTCAATGGGGCGTTTCACCTCTAACTTGAGCTATAGTGAATGAATTTTGATGAAGCTTGTGAAGTATGTTTGTAATGAAGTTAATAAAAAAGTTGCAAAAAAGATTAGAGTAGGAAACGATTGGAAGGAGTAGAAAACATCCCTTATATCACGGGTTCGGTTACTCGTAGAATTTGGTCAAAAATTAAAAAAAAAACAATATGTTTACCTTTTTGGCTCAAAATAAAATGTTTTAAATCCACATCTATAATCATAAACACTCTATATATTGTGTATGCACCCCTGTGTCTGGATCCACAAAATTGAGTGAGTGGTTGACGGTAAGGTGGGTGTAGTTTGTGCTGTCTAATGAATTAAAAGCCTTCCAGCAGTCACTGTAGACTGTGATGAGAGAAGTACTCAATTATTGTTTCTTTATTTCATGTCTAATAAATTTAACATGTGGTGATCAAATTAAATAATGAAATACTAAATGCTCAACGTCTGTCATTGGTAATTTAATATTATCAAAAAAAGTATTATTATAAATCGAAACATTAATATTGCAAATGCATTTAGATTTGCGGTTGTATTTTCTTTGACATCTAAATATAGTCTTCAAACTACCCAACACTGGAGATAACATTGTTGCACATTTGGGGCATTTATAATGGCATATAATCACACCATGTCTGTAAATGAATTGCATTAACGTTTCCGACGCGATCAAACCATAAAAATTCAAACAATAATAATGATATAATATAATAATATAATAATATCTTTATTGATCTCTTTGGCTATTTTATAATAGATGAGACATGTCAAAGTTAAATGCTATATGTTAACAGCCTATAATATAATAGTAGTTAATTATTACTAATAAACTATATAACAATAAGGTGTATATAGATATAAATAAAGATTTGTATATAATACGTGCATTATACGCACATTGTATAATCCTTAAAAAAGGGTAATTAAATAAGTAATAACTATGTCTATCTGTAAAACATTCAAAGGTATACGACCTACACAAGATTAAACACATAAAAAAACACATAAAAAAGAAAAGTAACAATTTACAAACAATTATACAGAGAGAAAAAAACAAACTATAACACCTTCAGGCGACTCTGGTTTGTAAAAAAGTTATAAATTCCTTCAAGGAATAAAACGAGTTAATTGTTAAAAAGTTTTTTTAGGCGGTTCTTAAAGCTAGCTACTGATACTGTATTTTTAATTTGATCAGGCAAAGAATTATAGATTCGACAACCCGAGTTAATGGGTGACTTTTTGTAGGACTCATGGTTATGTTTTTTTAAAGAAATTAAATTTCTTCCCCTTGTAGGATATGCGTGGTAGTCTCCATTTTGAATAAGTTTGTTCCTATTCATATAAATATACGTCAAGAGTTTCATCAGATATATAGATGTCACCGTCAAAATATTATATTTTCTAAATATTTCACGGCAAGACTGATTGTATTCAAGATTAAAAATTAGCCTAAGTATCCGTTTTTGAATAATAAATACTCTGTATATTTGACTGGATTGACCCCATACTATAATATTGTAGGATATTGGGGAGTAAACAAATGAGTAATATACATTTAAAAGTGTATTAGTATTTAAATTATTTTTTAATGAATTTATGACATAAAAACTCTTGTTAAGTTTAGTACATACATTTTCAATTTGTTTACCCCACTCTAAATGTCTGTCGAGAGCTATTCCTAGGAAAGAAGCAGAATTTTCAGTGTTTATAATTTGATTGTTGAATGAAAATGTGTAGTTGGTTTCTGTGAAGTTTCGCCGATATTTAAATTCAATGCAAACTGTTTTCGCATAATTTATTATTAGACGATTTCTCTTACACCAGTGACTGAATTCTTCTAATACTATGAGAATCTTTCTTTTAACAAGCTCAGGATTTGTGTCAGATACTACAATGGTCGTATCATCAGCGTACATGAATACCTTTCCCTGAGTTATGTAATTGGGCAAATCGTTAATAAATAATAGAAAGATTAACGGTCCTAATACGCTCCCCTGGGGAGTTCCAATATTCATATCAAATATGTCTGATTTATTATCATTTATTTTGACGATTATTTTTCTTTCAGATAAAAACGAATTTACCCACTCATTTATAGGTCCTCGGAAGCCCATCTTAGATAATTTATCACATACAAAAGTTGTATCGATAGTGTCAAACGCTCGCGTTAAATCAAATAATACGGCAACAACATGTTGATTGACGTCCAGTTTATCATTTATGTGTTGAATAAACTCTACTGTTCCCGATTCTGTCGAGAGTCCCGGTCTAAATCCATGCTGCGAGTGTGTTAAAATACTATTTTGGTTTAAAAAATCAAATATTCTATTACATACTATTTTTTCAAAAATTTTCGAAAATATACTCAGTAGTGATATAGGGCGGTAGTTCTCGACATCAAATTGATCGCCTTTCTTAAATATGGGAATAATTGCAGCATTTTTTAAAGATTGTGGAAACTGCCCTAGTGAAACAGATAAATTAATTATATCAGCGAGGGTTTTGGATAATTCATTACAGCATTCCTTAATTAATTTGACGGGTATTTCATCCAAGCCGGTAGATTTTTTGTTGGGTAAGTTTTTGATAATTTGTGCAATTTCGTATTCAGTAACTGGGACAAAAAACATGGTTTCAGCAATAAATGAAGGTGAAGTGCACGCAGATGAAATATCATTACCAAAGTGACTGGTAATTTTATTGTAAACAATATTTGATAAATAGTCTCCAAAGGTATCTGCAATTTGCTTTGGGTCATTGATCTCAAGGTCATCACATTTGATAGATGTTATATTTTTGTTTTTTTTAGAAGAATTTTGTTTTAAGTTGTTAATTAAAGTCCAAACAGTTTTTGTTTTATTAGTTGAGTTATTAATGATCTTATCATACTGGGTTACCTTTTCATTTCGAACATCTCTTTGTACTTGTTTCTTAAATGTTTTGTATTTTTTAGTTATTTGCTCATCTCCGAGATGTTTTTTAAGCCAGTTTAATTTTTCCAATTCTTTTAAATCGTTGTTAAGAATTTAATTTTGCTAGAAGTCTGTTTGTTTTTATTTGTAAAACTATTTTTTGTGCAAGCCACATTAAAACACCATATAAAATGGTGAAAAAAATCGTCAAAAATAACGTCGATGTCATTACTAGTTGATAATAAAGAGTAACCTCTAAATAAATGTTTAAATTCGTTTATTGATTGTGGGCTAATTTTTTTGTATGATATCAGGGGTGATACCTTTACATTCTCAGTAATATTATGAGAAGGATTACAATATACTAATTGACCGTGATGATCCGACAAACCAGGGTCGAAATTGATACATTTGGTAAAATCTGGGTCATTAGTAATGACATAGTCAATTGTTGTTTGCGTACTGTGACAGTTGTTTGAGGCTATGCGTGTAGGTCCGGAAACCAACGAAGTTAGGTTAAGTGACATAAATATATCCGACAAAACTCTAGAGTGAACTGTATTTTCATTACTATCTATATTTAGATCGCCACTGATGACGACAAATTTATGTTCTGACAACGCCTTAGTTAGCAATTTAGAAAATTGCATTACAAACATCTCAAAGTCTCCTGAGGGGGGTCTATAAATACTTATTATACAACTGCTTTTGTTAAACGTTATAGCTGTGCATTCCATACATAATTCAATTGATAGTCTATTAAGGTATTCCACAGGTCTACAGAGAGAAGCTATGTTTTCCTTTACAAATATAACTGTTCCACCGTGTATATGCTTTTCACGGCAGTAGTCGCTAATTAAGGTATATCCATTTATATAAGTAGCTCTTAATTTATCTTTACATTGCCAATGCTCGCTTAGACATAAGAAAGTGGGATTATATTTGCTAAGTGATAATTCGAGTAGATTAACCTTATTTGAGACACATTGTATATTAATGTGGAATATAGTCCACCTTTCGTCATGAAGTTCATCATTATTTGTTAGGTTTATAGTGTCGTCTGAGAAGACAAGGCTGGTGGATGAAAATTTCTTTGTCTGGGGAATTTAAATCTGGCAAACAGCCGCCCCATTTGGCCAAATATCTGGGGTATATACTTCCTTACAGTGACTTATAGGGAAAGACACTTTGAAAGAAGATGTGGATTTATCTTGTTTCTGGAGTTTTTCGCAGGAGAAATCGATATTTGGAGCTGTTAACTTTAGGCATTTCCTTAATATATCTTCAGTGGTATCAGGACCTAATCTGTACACATGCAAGTGACCACGTTGAGGAATTGTTGTAATTTGGTCTAAGTTATTGTTATTAGTACCTATAACTGTTTTAAATTTACTTCTGTTTACTTTATTAGAGGTCAATGAACTGTGATTTGTTTTTGTGACCCTTTGCGCATTTCTGATAGCGACACCGACTTCATCAGCTGTGATTGTATTTGCAGTTTTTTGAGGCACAGTTTTTACTGCGGTAGAATAACTTTTTTGTATATTGGTCTTATCAGTTGTTGGTTTATTGCCTGAGTTTATTATACCGTCGTTTTTAGATTTGACGATGTTTGACCCACTGCTTGAAGATGGCGTAGGTGTTATGTTCTGTGAATAATTTTTTCTACCAGTGGTATTAGCATTATTGTTTAATTTGAGTAATCCTATGATTTCCTCTTGGTCATATATTCTTTTCTCTAGATGAAGCACTAGGTCTCTTAAAGTCTGTATTTCACGGGTTAGGTGCTTATGTTCTATGTTTACCTTTATACAAGGAATCCTATCACATTGCATATCAGACACGCCAATATCTTGTGTATCATAAAAATATTCAGTGTCTTTTTTTTCAAGCACTACATTTAGTTCACTCACTAAGTCACTACTCGATGCATTGTTATTGTTAACATTTTTAATTTTTTGTTCCAAGATAATGTCCACAAGTTCACTTTTCTTTAGCTTAGCTAACTCGCCTTTTGCTTGGTCCGCCATCACGCCATACAATGTGCGATTCATCTCACGTTTTTCGCAAGTGTCAGTTTAATTCATGCCCAACACTCACAGAAGATGTAGATGCGTAATTTGTAAAAGACATTTTCATATTAAAAAATATAACACAAATATTGTTAAGGGCTGAGCTAATGGTTATGAAAGACGCAGTTGAAACAAAAGACTGGTATTCCGTATCTGTATCATGTAGCCTTTAGTGTCATTTAGACTCTGTATCCAATGAAATATCCGCTTATTATGGTTCTTTTCATGCTAATATGTTGTATGGAATTTTAAACTGGGGACACTCAGCGCATGCTTCCAACATTTTTGGCTTACAACGTAGATGCATTCGCATACTATCTCATCTTAGATACAGAGATGATTGCAAAGGCCAATTCATTAATCTCAAGATATTAACTATCCCTTGTGCTTATATCCTCGAGTGTTTACTTTATCTTAAACAAAATGAACATCAATATGTAACGCACAGCCAAATCCATGAATATACCACAAGGAATAGCGATAAAATTAATGTCAATTTTCTTCGTCTTATGAGATCTAAAAATGGAACAGGTTATTATTCTGCCAAATTTTATAATACTCTTCCTCATTCAGTAAAAAACTTGAACTTCTTGCAATTTAAAAATAAAATGAAAGGTTATCTAAAAACTAAGGCCTTCTATAGGTTTGAAGAATTTACTGAGAATGATTTCTCAGATTTAATTTAACAGGCACTGTATATTCACGACCTCATATTATTACCCTTACTTAATTTGTTAATTGGTTTATATAATTTTATACTACTTTTAATCTTGTGTGTCACTCTTTGTCTTATGTAATTTTGTGAGTTATCCATTTTTAATATGTTTTACATCTACGATATTGTCCAATGTTTTGACGTGTGTAAGCATTGTATTATGTATTTTGACACCAATAAATTATTATTATTAATATTATTATCTGTATTTTGTTTATATAATATTAATTGTTACAAAATGTTGAATACAGTTTAGTTTATATAAAAATATGATCTTATATTTTGTCTAAAATCAAAAGTAATAATAAAATGTGCACTCCCGGTGAATCCTGGTGCTAGATTACCTGAGTCAACAGGCGTAATTCGTAAACATTTTGTGACGTATGTACACTGTTGCCGTTGTGAGTAAAAGTTCTGGCTGTAAAAGTGTATATGTTATTTAGTTTGTTTTAACTGTGAAATGCTTTTAAATTGTACATTATGCTTTCGCGCGGTGTAGTTGTGTTTTAAATTTTTTTTTGTGACATTAGAAGTAATATTTCACCTAGAATAAATAGATTACAGCGACAGAAAATCCTATTTTCACAATTACAAGATGTGGATCATTGTTATATTATTAATTAAACTGAGTCTGCGGTAGGTTTTCTTGGTGAAACATTGTAACAAGTTTTTTCCGTAACTTGTCCATTATTCAATTAGTTGCCAAATATTTTCCATTCAGCACCTGTACTACATAAAATTTGAATCTCCCGCGATAAAAACCACAATACAAAGTCACCATTGAGCATGTGCGGGCGGGATATTGGAGAGAGATGTAACTGACAGGAATTGAAAACCGGCACTTTCCGTCTTGACGTCGCTGAGGTGAGACTATTCTAATTTTTTTCTTAAAAGATTTGTAGTTATTAGAGCCATCCTACAATACTTTGTTGAAATTTACTTTTATAATGATAATTCTTTAAATAATAACCTAGTTATTTTGAATTAATATTAAATTTTAAGATGGCATTTAATAAAATTATTAATATATTTGAGGTTAACCTTGGTGGTTAATAAGAAACCACTTGTTAGTGGATGCACCAGCAGTAGTTTATTTGTCATTTTGGGACAGTTCCTGCTGGATGTTTATGTATTAACAGTTTCAATAATTTTTGTTTGCCAGTAGTTTATATTATATACTTACATATATATATATATATATATATATATATATATATATATATATATATATATATATATATATATATATATATATATATATATATATATATATATATATATATATATATATATATATATATATATATATATATATATATATACCTGTTTTCTATACAACTCGAGATCCTTTTGTTTTATAGACAACCCGAGATCCCCTTGGAGGATTACATGTTTTAGATAAAACAAAGTACAAAATGGCTTTAAAATGTATTCTTATTAAGGACATCAAAAGAGGGGAAACAAATTTTACGATTTGGTTATACATGAAATATATAATGCAAATCGAGATCTGTATTAAATTATGTCAAGGTGGGATCCTAAGCAGTATATTTTGTAGCGCTTCGTACATGTTGAGGTCCAGCTACGTTGCCAGTTCTAATTAGTGTCTCATTGCACGTTTCTGGTGTGTGTTATTCAAATGACTTCGATTTTCATGTGCGCTATCTGATTAAAACGTACTGGGTGGTCCCTGAGAATGGGAAGTTTTCAAAACATCATAATTTTGAAAGTAACTATACTTATTTGAAATAAGATATAACATTGGCTAGGTAATTATATGCATTTTTTATTTCTTAAAAATAATTCCTGGTAAATGTCTTCCCCTTATCTCTACACACTCTTGAATACGATTGGTGAAATAGATAATTCAATTTAATAAAAATTTTAATTTAATAAATCTAAGGGAATATTGGAAATTTCTTCACGAATTTTTATTTTCAACTCCTGAATATTTCTTGGTTCGCCAACAAAAACTCTATGCTTCAAGTAGCCCCACAAGAAGTAATCACGTGCCATAAGGTCTGGCGACCTTGGGGGCCATTCGATGTTTCCACGCCTGGAGATAATGCGACCAGGAAAATAATCTCTGCAAGGTATTTATTGATTCTTTTGTGGTAACTTTATGGCATGAGAGGAAGGAATTCTCCCGTGACGAGAAACCTCAAAGACAATATGACGAATAAATCCATGGCCAGCTGTACATGTTACAAAATAACAACATTTTCAAAACTTCCCGTTCCCAGGGACCACCCGCTGTATACCACGGACTCTGTCCGCCATTTTAAAAGTTCTACGCTCAATTTTAATTTTCAATTTACAGTGTCATGACCCACCAAAAATTGTAATGTTCATAAATAATTGAAGAAAAATAGGCATTGGATTTATTTGTTGTTTATTTGTGTTACAGGAAGGTCCAAAAATGATAAAATCACATTTTTCGAAATTGCCCACTTGTATTTAACTTGCAATATTAGTTAGTGTGTTTGTTTAGGTCAAAATTCGACTAGTTCTAATTAAGCTAGAGCTTTGAAATTTTGCGTAAGTCCGGTGACACTGCAACATAGTATAGCCATTATTGGTCTGAATCCAAGCGCCATCTTGGGACGTCCGCCATGGACGTCCCAAGATGGCGGATCATCTTTTTCTTCACAACTTTCTTGATATGGGTATCACATGAAAGGGTTTGGCGAGTCAAATGCGATAAAGTATGTGACGTCATTCTAAATTCAATATGGCGGAGGCCCCTAGGTGGCGGAATATCTTTTTCTTCCCAACCCCCTTAACATGGGTATCACATGAAAGGGTTTGGCGAGTCAAATGCGATAAACTATGTGACGTCATTCTAAATTCAATATGGCGGAGGCCCCAAGATGGCGGAATATCTTTTTCTCCTCAACCCCCTTGATATGGGTATCAAATGAAAGGGTTTGACGAGTAAAATGCGATAAACTATGTAACGTTATTCTAAATTCAATATGGCGGAGGCGCCAAGATGGTGGAATATCTTTTTCTTCTCAACCCCCTTGATATGGGTATCAAATGAAAGGGTTTGACGAGTAAAATACGATAAACTATGCAACGTCATTCTAAATCCAATATGGCGGACTCCCTAAGATAGCGGATTATTTTTTCCTCTTGATATGGGTATCAAATGAAAAGATTTGACGAGTAAAATATAATAAACTGTGTAACGCCCTTCTAAATCCAATATGGCGGATGCCCTAGGAGGGCGGATTATCTTTTTCTTCACAATTCCCTTGACATGGGTATCAAATGATAGGGTTTTGTCTGTCTGTCTGTAAAATACCTATTTTACTTAAAGACTAAAAAGTGGAAAATAAAATTATACAAAAAAAATGTTTTTAAAAACTAGCTTTTATTTAAAAAAAAGTGTACTAAAAAGTAATAAATAACTTTTTAAAACTTATGCATGTGGAAACCAAAAGCTTTGGGGCGGTCAACTGATCAACTGTTCAATAATACTATATGACCGTCCCCAAAGCTTTTGGTTTCCAGATGCATAAATTATTAAAAAATATTTTTACTTTTTAGTACATTTCCTTAAAAATAGTTTTTAATATCATATTATTTAATCTGCTTTTGAGACTCGTTATGCTTTTTGCACCACCAAGGAATCCCAATTTTGATAACCCCACGGAGAATGGCATCTAAAACTATTAACCCATGCTCTCCGTAGATGATCCACGAGAAATCTACTCGGTACTTGATGTATATTGATGCAATTTTTCTTAATTCACCTTTCCAACTGTGAGGGGAAATAATGAAGTTTTGCAGCGTCATCCTTCGAAAACCCACAACCTGATTCTTCAACGTATTATGATACGAATTATGATTCGTCCCAAGTGCGCGCGCACACTTTCCGTAAAGCACTATCAATGACTTCAAGTTAATTTTGTGTTATTTTGAGGGAAAAAATAATACTACCTGCGACGCTGATAATTATTAACAATTAGATGGCGAAATAGAAATCAACATATTGAACCTAACCAGCCGGTAATGACGTCATTGATCCGTTATAGCCATCATATTTTTAAGTAAACGTTTATTTCCCACTATTATCACAACTATTAAAATAGATAATGTCTGTAGACTTATAATGTGAGCACAAAGAAACCTACTTAAAGGTGTAGGGGAAAAAGTACTCGGGCGCGTGGTTCGAACTGAAAATCCGAACTTCTGACGGCTGCGCCACCGTGGTTACTATTTTGAGCAGTGTAATGTTTTGTTTGCAAAATTTTGAAGTAGGTCAAAGTCGTCCGTTGAAAGTCGGTAGATGGTATACGAGAAGGGCGAGGAGAACTTTTGAGCCATTTTTGAATACATTATGGCTATAACGAGTCAATGACGTCATTACCGGCTGTTTTGTTGTAGACCGGTACAACACCACCTGTTTTTAGTTGGGGAAGTCAGTGTGTTTTTTTAACTGCACATGTGTACCAAATTTCAAGTGAATATCTCGATATTATTTTGGGGGGGGCTTAAAAAAATATAAAAAATATGAGACCTTGGTTTTAGTATATACACGACATTCCAAGTTTCTGTACTTTTACCAACCTGCTTTACTAATTCTCCCCTATTTAACCTCCAACCCTTCGCCAGAATTAGCGCAATATGTAATCTAGTACATGATACATATGTGTACCAAATTACAAGTCGATATCTTAAACCGTTCCTGAGAAATCGTGTGTACAAAGAAAAGCTACAGACCGACAGACAAATTATTTTTTTGCTCAAATTTAAAATCTTGACGTTTTATGACATTTTAAGTCGATTTCAAAGAAAAAAAAAATGAAATTTATTTTACGATTACTATACTTTCGCTCCACTACGTGGGTGTGGAAGTAATTAAAAAACTAATTATTTTATGAATTTTATTTTGATCTACATATTATATTATATTTGATATTATATTATATTTCGTGACCAGGGTTTATTATTTTCTGAAGTTAAATTGGTTGTAATATTTTTTTAAGTAGCCTGGTACTTAGGAAACATCCCAACTCGTCTATAATTTCATATAACAATTTCGCATTTACATTTATATTTTGTATTATTAACTGTAAAGAAAAAATATCTAATTGTTCTTTGAACCTGCAATCTTATCAATAAATTTTAATGTCGATCTGCCTAATAAACAAAATAAAGTTAAACAAAAGCTGTTTTCGTTCAGCAGAGTGATTCGTAATCATAATAAACAGGATTTCAATGAACAGTAATTATATGATACAAAATTGCATGGTAGGTACAAAGACAACGCATGAAACAGGTACCTTATGATTACGAATCACCCTGCTGAACGAAAGCAGCTAAAATTCCAATGCTATCACGAGATTTGCGATGTTGCCGTCGTAAACGGAGCTCACCTTCATCCAAAAGTTGAAGCGTGTAAAATAAAACCAGACGCCCTCTGGCGTTGGTCGGGTGAACTAGAGGTGTATAAGATGTGATAAATTATGAAAATATGAGATCCGACCAAAAATTTTAAAATCAATGGTTATGGTCTAACCAATTAAAATGGCGACGATATACACGCAAAACAAGACGAGATCCAAAATCGGATCTCACCTTTCCAAACGGATCTCAGGTTGTTAATGAAACTACTAAAACAGATCTCGACTTGTGGCGATATAAGTATATATATATATATATATATATATATATATATATATATATATATATATATATATATATATATATATATATATATATATTTTGGTATTTAGGGTCGCTCTAAAACTTTTATTTAGATAATCTCATTTCACGACTAGTATACTAATTATTGAATTTATTAAAGTACGAGACGTAAAGTCAATTTGTTTAAATTAATTTTTATAATAGTACGGAGACTATCTCCAAAATTTTAAATTTTCTTATTTAATTTTTTCTTAATGTCATCGATTTCTTTTATGCTGCTTTAAACATTTCATCATAATTTAGAATAATTTTGTTGATTCACAGCCTCAGGGCCAAAATTTTGTGATAATCTAGTAGTAGAGTTTTTTTATTGGTGTTTAGTTTTTTTGTTTTTTTTTCGATTCATTGCTTAAATTTTACAAATTCTAATACCTATTTTTTGTGTAATTTCTATAAAATTTGTGACCTTGGCTTAACCAATGGTATTCCATTTTGTATTCTGCTAGATCATTCTTTTCAGTAAGTTTTAAAGTTAATTAATAATTTATTTAGCCATTTTAAATTTTATCCGATGGTTTTTTTCTTTGTGTGATTTAACTAAATTTGTATCAACTGGTTCCTGAATTATCATTGTTTTTCATGTAATAACTGGATCGACCAATTCTGGATCAAGCACATGGTAGTTTTGCTAGTGGCTGGACAAGAACTATAATTCGCTGAATATTTCCAACTTCGTGTCATCCTGGAACCTCCTCGTAGACCGGACAAACAATATAAGTTCTTAAACCCAGGTACCTGTGGCCATCTCCAGGAATTGACACACTGGAACTCCGCACTCGCCACCCAAAGTTACGTAAGCAATTAACTATCATTGTAGCTTTTCTTGGTCAGAAGATAACTACTAAATATAATTGTAAACCAGTTGATCTTTTCAATTTACCTTTTCAAATTAATTTTTTTTTTGTTTTTCTCTTAACAAAATGTCATTGTCAATATAAACGTTATTTATATATATATTTTTTATATTGTAAATATCAAAAATTTTCCACTCAACCTATTGTAAAGATTTTGTAAATTTAAATCATTTATTGTTAATATATTGTTATTTTGTTTAAATTTTGCTTTTGATTGTTTCATCCTTAAACAGTTTCAGGAATATCAGTTGTAAGAATACGCTGGCGCCCAGTTTCTTTGTTTATTTTTGTTTTGAACATTCAAATTATTAAATAACTCTTCTCGCCACAGAGTGACCTTCGACCAACCCCTGAGCTAACCGGTTGCTACTCTTTCATAGCTTCCTCAGCACCCCGCTGAGAAGTTGTGGTTGCAACATACTAAATAGAATAAATATTAAAAACACTTGGTATTACTATTCCACATTTTTTATTCAGATTTCTCTGACGTATGTTTTGATCTTTCGGCCATTATCAAAGACTTATACAATTAACCCAAGTGACCATTACAAGATATTTAAGGGATTTGAGGGGTATAGATAACCTAATTAACATTTTATTACTTAATTCTAATATAGCTACTACTAGGAATTTAATTTAAATTTTTAATTACTATTTCTGGGTATGTTTAATTTTAGTATGGTGTCTATTATGGGGGCATTATGAAATTTAGTTTGTGTATTAGTAACGTTTTTCTGTTTAAGGTTTTCTTGATTTCCAAATTCATAAGCATATCTAACCTATTTCCCTTATTGACGTTGTGCAGTTTAATACTACTACTCTTGAAAAAATTGTTTTTATCTATACAATGGTCTGCGAAACCAATTGATTATTCTCTAAAATAGACTTTTTGTGTCCATTTACCCATACATCTAAGTTAATTATCACATTTCATCCAATTTATAAATTCTATAAACAATAAAATTCAGTTTATGGTAGAAATCAAGATAGAACGTTCTATAAATTTTTAGATATTTCATTGACACGAGGTCCCATTTTAGAAATCGATATTTATAGAAAACCCACTTTTACTGACACAATCATACATGCAAATAATAATCAATCCTTGAAGATAAAAATGTCAGCTTTTCATAGTTATGTCCATAGATTGTTATCAGTCCAAAACTTTTCTATGTGTATGATTTGAAGATTTTTATACAATATCCGCACATCAGGACTGCCCAGTTATACAAAACTGCATCAATAATATAACCCAGTGGTAAAAATAACTTGCATTTAAACATATCTAAATGCTCTATAACACCATTCATTAGAAAAATTGAACATATTGAATATCAATACCAAATTAACGACATCGTCATTACCAGTTCCCTTGAGATCAAAGATCTTGGCATATTCTTCGATCAAAAGTTTAATTTTATTACACATGTAAATAATATAGTTTTTTTTCCTTCTTCAATTCTTTGGGTGATTCATCCAGACCCTTTAGTGTAAGATTGGGCGAACATCAAAATTATATAAGAAAAAATGAAATTGAGAGGTCCAAGATCTGTGAACACCCTTGGGAAAATGGACACAGAATAAACTGGGACTCAGCAAAAATTTTAACAAAGGAGGCAGATAGCAAAAAAAGAAAAATTAAAGAATCCGCGGTAATATTATTGAATGAAGATAAATGCGTGTCGAATTGTTCCGTAGATGTCTGTACAACTTGGTTGCCAATGTTGAAAGAAGAACTACACAAACTTAACATTGTATAAAAACTAAAAAAACTATTAAAGTGAACTTCATATTTCTAAGTCAAATAAAAAATTCCCGACAAAGGAGACACCCAAAAAAAGCCATAAACCTCGGCCATAAAAGTGCTTGCTCTTTTACAGCATTATGTATATGTGTAAAAAATTAAGTAAACAGTAGTGACCGTTAGATCGTAAAATATTTTAGGAGTGAGTGGCGTATTATTAGAAATTATAACTGATACTGGCGAGTTTCCCTTAATTTCTTATTTTAATCCATGCCCTGCTCTATCCTAGTGGTAATAGGCGGCAAAGCTTTGAAATTTTTTATCTGACTTAGAAATATGAAGTTTACTTTATATCAACAGTTCTATGTAAATAATAAGTATCTATGGATATTGAATATAACAAACATCCTTAGAGCTGTGTATTTATCATACACAGCAAAACAGATTTTTCAAAAAAAGCCTTGAAAAAGGAAACAGAATTGATTTCCGGAACGTCGGCGAAATATTTAATTTCAAGTTTTTATACTTATTTGTGTTGTTTA
Source organism: Stenurella melanura (assembly GCA_963583905.1). Classification (NCBI taxonomy): domain Eukaryota; kingdom Metazoa; phylum Arthropoda; class Insecta; order Coleoptera; family Cerambycidae; genus Stenurella; species Stenurella melanura. The sequence continues at coordinate 120,402,772 of OY757315.1, forward strand.
TTTTAAAAAAAAGCAACCTTTAACTGATCCTTTGACGCAAAAGTCACAGGCGTAGAGGTTATTTACCAGTAATATATTGGTTAATTGTGATATTTTGTAGATTCCCGAGCACCGCTTAAAAAGAAAACATACGTGTGACAGGAAGACCCAAAGAATTGAAGAAGGAAAAAAAATTAAGATAATGCCACAAATAACATTTAGACAATATTTAAATAATATAGTGTCATCGGCTGAGAGAATGTTAGGATTTGTTATAAGAAATTGTAGACATTTTCATAATCCTCTGTCATTAAAGTTATTGTTTTTTGCCTATGTCAGGTCCAAATTAGAATACGGCGCAATGATATGGTATCCACTGTATCAATGCCACACCGATGCAATAGAATCAGTATAGAGAAAATTTTTAAAATATTAATTTTATAAGATCAGTGGTACCTATCCGGAAATGATATAATGAATACTCATTACTTAATGGGCATCAACATATATCTTTAAAATCAAAGAGAATTTTGGTCTCTATACACAGGGTGTTTGGTGCATCGTGTGCCAAATGGAAATGGCCGACAGAAAGGGTTATCTGCTATCCTTTCAGGCCCCTTAATACTTCCCATGCCCTGTGGGATTTTTCATATCGACCTTTTATCTTTTTAATGAAAAAAAATCCCAAATTCTACATTTAAGATTGGGCGGGATGGCCCTATTCAATGGCCTCCACGTTCCCCAGACCTAACTCCGTTGGATTTTTATGTCGGGGGACGTGTCAAAGAGCTCGTGTACACGACGGAGGTTGCGACTAGGGAGGAACTTGTCCTCTTGTCCAACGCATAGAAACGGCTTTCGGTACAATTAGGGAGGAAATACGACTTCATACAACAACTGTCGAAATACGAAGCAGATGTCGGGCCTGCATTCGCAACAGAGACCAACACTTTCAGCAAGATTTTTAAATTTTTTTAATAAATGATAAAAATGTAACTATTTCTTTATTTCCAGAAAACCAATGAACAGAAAGAGATAGAAGATAGATTTTACTTCGCAAGAGTGAGATAACAGGTTTTACCTGTTTCCCATGCATAATTTAGGCAAAAATAATTTTTTATTCGGAATTTTGAATATTAGCCTTAGGTGACCTAATTCATTAATTTAGCGAATTCACGAAGTTATTAAAAGATTTTTATGATATGTGGCACATCACTAGCAAGAGGATAGACTAGAGAATTTTTGAGGGAGTTGGAAGATCCCGGTTGCTCTGAGTTTTTTTTTATAGCCATGTAAAGTCTAAGTTTAAATTTAAATTTTACGTATTCCGAAAGTTTGCGAGTGAAGAAAAAAACAACTAGATGACTAATGCCAGTAATTTTGGATTTAAAAGAACCCTTCAACAATACACATCAAAATAAAAATGAAATTCGCAGTCTACGCCTAATACTTTTTTTATAATTTGAATTTAAATGTAGAATTTGGGATTTTTCTTTACTTAAAACTCAAAGAATCCCTACCTAATCTCGTGGTATTAAAATTACTAATATCTAACATGTATGAGAAATATTGATACATACCAATTTAGGAAGACATTGCTGCTCTATCATTTTCTCCAACATAACACCTCCCTTTTCACCGTAAAGAGATATAGGAGAACAACTTTTTACTGGGCTTATACAAAAATCACATATATCCTCTTGAACATCAGTATCATTTTCATTGCTACTTAGAGAGTTATCTGCTAGATTCAGTTTGGCATTGTTCTTGTTGACAAATGGAATACTATTATCACGTGCGCTGAAGCACATTACTTTGAAATCAAAACATTGTCTCAGCACTTCTGCACAGTTTGTACATATCACGGGTGTCTGTACTGCAGCAAAATTCTAAAATAAAATTCACTGAAATCATCACGCCACACAAATGTGTAATTTGAATTGAACCAAGACAAACTTCAACCTTTGTAATGGAGCATTTAATATTTGGCACTTACTGCTTTTGGCAAAAGTTTATCCAAGAATTCTTTCGTATTACCCTCGAAAGCTTTAAAGTGGTTACATATTTTTAAACATAGCCTGCATGTTATTTCCTGCGGTCCCATTTTACAATTTCCACCCTAGAACTAAAACATACGCCAGAAAAGTTGACATCAAAAACTTAGGTTAGTCTTTTTCTTCTTCCTGTTATGTACCACATCAGTTTTAACTTTTAACCAGTTGACCTAACCTCACATTCTGGACGTCGTTGTAGCCTTTTTTTTGTACATCAGAAAATGGGGACTCGGGAAATAATATGCAGACTTTGTTTAAACATTTGTGACAGCTTTAAAGCTTTAGAGGGAAATATGAAAGGCTTTTTGGATAAGCTTTTGCCAAGAATTGTAAGTGCAAAACGTAAATGCTCAATTGTAAATATTAAATGGTGAAGTTTGTGTTGAATATGGTTCAGATCAATATTCACAACATATTTTGGCTGTGTGAAGATTTTTACTTTTGTTTTAGAGTCTAGTTGCAACACAGGAATCCATGATATGTACACACTGTGCAGAAATGCTAGAAAAATGTTATGATTTTAAAGTAATGTGCCTCAATGGACACGATAACATGATTTCATCGGATCACAAAAAGAATGTCGTCGAACTGAATCTAATAGGTGCCCCACTGAACAGCAATGAAAGCAATAGCTGTGTTCAACAGGCTCAGGATGAATGTGGATTTTGTAAGAGCCTAGTAAAAGATTGTATTGTGTCCTTTCTTGTTGAAAGAGGAGACGTGGTATTAGAGAAAATGATACAGCAATGTCTTCCAGAATTGGTATGTATTAATGTTTTCTTATATGTGTTAGGTTAAACATTTCAAATTTTCTCAGCAAATATTTAGATAAGGCCCTTTACAGTTTTGATATCTTACAGCTGTTAATTAAGTACTAGCCCAGCACTAATAGATCACAGAAATTAAAATTATTTAATATTATATTAATGATATCTTCTGAAATAAATAATAATACTGGATTATATATAAATGACATAAAATTCAAACCACGAATGTTGTCGTTCACGTCATCATCTTTTAATTTCCGAATCAAATCGACTCGAGGTCACACAGGATGGTATGCATGTACCATTTGAAAGGAGTTTTCTGTAAAATAACAATTATTGCTTCGTACAGTTTTTATAAACAGATTCAGAAAATGCAGTTTAGGGTATAGGAATAACGATGTAATTGACCACGCCCCGCTAGTTCCATAAATCGTGAAAGCAGAGGCACACGATGAATTGAATTTAGTACGGCATGAACTAAGGATGGGTGCGGACGTAGGTAATAATTTCTAATACGAAACGAGACAATATCTTTTCGTCAAAAGCGAAGAAGTTTGTCACATTTTTGACAACTAGTTTCTTCTATTGAAAGCATTTCTGCAGTTTCTCTTTTAGCCGTAAATGCTACGGGAATAAAATAATAATTCTTATTAAAACCGAAATGAAAATAGAACATTAAAATAAAATTAAATAACTCGGAAACTAAAATCAACTAATTATCAAAAAATAAATTATTCTTATTAAATTACAAAAATAGAACATTAAAATAAAATAACCCTCAGAAACTAAAACCAACTAATAATTATCAAACAATAAATTACTGAAGTAAGGATTCAAACAAACCACCTTCTTGTGCCAAACAATAGCCAAACCAATTATACAATTAACCTCTCATATCATTGAGTTGATTTGGAGTAATGCTTGCACAAAGTTGGATAAGTTTTTCCCATAATTCAACTAAATTATTGGCTCGTTCAAACACATGTTTGTATGCGGTTTCCTTTAAAAAGCCCCACAGAAAGAAATCATGGGGTGCTAGATCAGGTGACCTGGGGGGCCATTTTATCATTCCCCTCGTAGCTATTAAACGATTGGGAAATATTTTTTCCAGAAAATTAATAACAGTTAAGGTATTGTGACTTGGGCAGCCATCTTGTTGAAACCAAATGTCATCAAAGTTGACAGGAAGATTTTGAACTGCAGGAATTATTTGGTTTTGTAAAAGCTCTAAATATTTATTGCCATTTAAATTGCCATCGATTAGCTGTGGGCCTATAATATGATTGTCTAAAATTCTCGTCCAAACGTTCAACTTTTGAGGATACTGAGTTCGCACAGCAACACTCAAATGTTTATTTTTCCGAGACCAATATCGTACTATGAATGGATTGTGTTTCCTATGTAATGAAATTGATGATTTATCTGTAAACAATATATTCTTTAAGAAGTTTTCATTCTCATTCACTTTATTTATCATGATTTCATAAAATTCCAACCGTTTGAAATTGTCCTCGGGAAATATTTCTTGCGTTGTTTGAACTTTAAAACAATTGTACCCATTTCTTTTCAAAATATTTCTTACAGTTCTTTCCTTCATGTCAACTTCATCAGCAATTTGCCTGCTAGAACAAGGTTCACTAATTTCAACAAGTGCACAGACATTAGTTTCGCGAATTTCACGTTCTTCGCTCGTTTGTTGATGACGGGGTTCGGGTTTACAGCATTTTTTACAGTAATTCACGACACACCCTCAAATTTTTTAATAATGTATGAAATTATGCCAGCTGAGGGGATTGGTCTGTCTTGATATGCCACAGTAAATAAATTTATTGTGTCTTCAGTGGAATGGCCCCGGAAGTACCACTTGACAATTTGGGCTTTTTCTGCAGTTGTATAAACACGCGGCATTTTAATAATGAAATTGAGATTAATTTATTTTATTCCCACATGTCTAAACAGCTACACTATTAAAAGCAGAATGGGTGCGCTGTTCTCAGCTCGACATAGTCAAGCGATGGCGCTATTGTTTTATACCAATGCCCTGCATTGTCCTACGACAAGGCGTGGTTTATCTGTGCAGAAACAAGTTTATGTACCTTAAACTAAATTTGCTGAATCTGTATATAATATTCTCGCCAAGCGACAACACTACATCAGCAAACTTGCTTTCGGAGTGCATATAAATTTTATCCCTCACATCCATCTTCCTTGCCTCCAAGTCCTTACTTTTACTTTTCTTTCTGGGTCTATATTTTGCCACAGTAGTATTTGCGGCATCCTGCTCCTCACGGGTTACCATCCGCATACAAATACTCAATGCATTAGAAGTACGTTAAAAGAATATTTACTTTATAAACATCTGCCACATTTAATATAGCAATTCACCTCATGGACTGCTTGCAAAGATAAAAGAGGACTTCCATTACATTTTTCCTGATTGAAGCACCAAACTAATTTCACCACCATGTCTCTGGCTACTACATTCAGTCTACTGCTGAGCATTTTGAGATTAGTTTCTTCACAAACAGTAAAACTAAATCACTCAGAACAATTTACATAATTATCATTTAAAGATTACTCCCAATATACAGACTGTCTATTTTACGAGGGCCACACCAAATATCTCGCTTAATATCTATTGTAGAAGAATAAAGTTTTAGAAACAGTTATCCCATTTTTTGTGAGCTATATTTCAGTAAAAAGAAATTTGAAATCCATAGCCTACTTTATGAGATATATTACAAAAACCTGAAAAATAGGAAAACCACAAACGGTTATAGCTTCCTTATTTGAGGAGATACGAAAAAAGTTAAAGGAATGAAAGTTGACGGCAAAGACAATAAGAATAATAACGTGTAACAAAAAAATCGAAAAATGCAGTTGGCTTTGACATACGCTATTGTGCAAAAATGAAAAATACATATCTCAAAGTAGGCCATGACGCCATTAATTCCGTTATTTTTTTCTCATTCCAACGATATAAAACATGTCACAGAAATTTTAACCGATAGTGTCAATATTTAATATTTTACGAATACCACAATTCATATAATTGAATCGTAACAATCAGCTGTGCCATAATTAGTGAAAAACAATGTATACAGTTATTAATAAATTTGACAGATTGTCACTGTTGTATGTTGCGTTGTCGAATTCTAAGACAAATTTTATATCAGTAATTATGGTGTACACCAATAATAACAAATTCGATATGATTAGCATTTATTGTCAGTGTAATTTTGACGCTGAGATGGCAGTCACGGTTTACGGAGATAGATTTCCAGATGCTCCGCAGCCAAATCTAACTATGTTTAGGAAGTTAGTTCAAAATCTAAAAACGCACGGTTCATTTTCAAAAAAAGTAGTAAGGCGAGCGCATGTTGCGGATAATGTAAGAAAAGTGAATAGAGTAATGAATTATGTTAACCAAAATGAGGAAACCTCTTTGAGACAAATTCAGAGAAACTGTCGCATAAAAAAAGACAGTGCAAGAAAAATATTGAAAAAAAAACGGATTTCGATGCTACAAAATGAGGAAAGTTCAACATTTAAATGAGGGAGATAAGCCAAGGAGAGTAAGATTTTGTAGATGGTTATTAAATAAGAAAAGGAATGACACGCTGATATGTAGCAAAATTCTTTGGTCGGACGAATCAAATTTTTCTAATAATGGATTTTTCAATAGAAATATGCATTATAAGTGGACACGAGAAAATACACATTGGTGCAGAGAGACTGCTTTCCAAGAAAGATTTTCTACAAATGTTTGGTTGGGTCTTTTAGGGACTAAAGTAATTGGACCTTATTTTTATGATGGCAAATTAACTGCTCGTAGATACCTTAATTTCCTGCAAAACGAATTTCAAGATTTTCTTTATGAATTAACAGTGGCAGAAAGATTAAATTATTCATATTTTCAACAAGATGGGGCTCCACCTCACACTGCTGTAATATGTACAAATTATTTAAATCAAGTTATGCCAGATAGCTGGATAGGCACCTATGGACCCATTCTATGGCCAGCTCGATCACCAGATATTACTCCCTTGGATTTTTTCGTCTGGGGTTACATTAAAGACAAGGTATTTCAAACTGCCCCTGAAAATATTGAGGACATCAAAACCAGAATTCGAAACGCATGTGAGGCAATTACTCCTGAAATGCTCCAAAATGTAATGCGTGACGTGTCTCGTAGAGCACGTTTATGTGTCAGAATGCATGGTGCACAATTTGAGCATTTGTAGTTAAAAAAATAAATACACACAATTCCTTTACAATATAGTAGTAGGTAGTACTGTTATACATAGTTTTTCGTTTTTTTCTTTGGATGTTCGTTTTGTACTTGTATTTTTATTTATGAGATATTTATTGGTTTGTATTAAATTGTAATAAATAATTACGGAATTATAATTATTATAAAGTGAGTTTTTACTATTATGGCACAGCTGATTGTTACGATTCAATTATATGAATTGTGGTATTCGTAAAATATTAAATATTGACACTATCGGTTAAAATTTCTGTGACATGTTTTATATCGTTGGAATGAGAAAAAAATAACGGAATTAATGGCGTCATGGCTTACTTTGAGATATGTATTTTTCATTTTTGCACAATAGCGTATATCAAAGCCAACTGCATTTTTCGATTTTTTTGTTACACGTTATTATTCTTATTGTCTTTGCCGTCAACTTTCATTCCTTTAACTTTTTTCGTATCTCCTCAAATAAGGAAGCTATAACCGTTTGTGGTTTTCCTATTTTTCAGGTTTTTGTAATATATCTCAAAGTAGGCTATGGATTTCAAATTTCTTTTTACTGAAATATAGCTCACAAAAAATGGGATAACTGTTTCTAAAACTTTATTCTTCTACAATAGATATTAAGCGAGATATTTGGTGTGGCCCTCGTAAAATAGACAGTCTGTATATGTCAAATTATGTGTTTTATAATAAGCTTCTTAAGTAGATGCAGTGGTTATTTGAGCCAATGTATCAGACTTACAATATATTATAATACATGTATATTGCCACACTTCAATAACTATGTTCATCAATTCTATACCTCTTAAATAAAAATGAGATGAGTACGCTTCAAAAGCTTCAAAACCGAAGTATGAGATTCATCATCATTAGTGGATTTGTTTTTACTACAACACTCAGGCCTCAAGGCCCATTGTGCTCGTAGGGATCTACAGTTTTGCGTGGACTCCAAACCACGGTCATCGGCTATCAACTTTGACGCGCCCCCGGCCATCTCACCGCCTTTCTGGCGGGCCAATAGCCCTTGGGGTCTTCTCTGCAGCGAAGACAGTTGCCCTGTGCCATCGGCGCCACCTTACTAAGCGACTTAACGGCCCGGAACTGTCTCAGTCGATAGCCTACCGACTAATAGACGGATACACTGGTTCACCCATCCAAATGCCGGACTCAGCCAGCGTGCCTTAACATCGCTGAGTGAGTGTCGGAAATTAAACCGGTGACCGTACCTCGTCCCCCGAAGTATGAGATTAATTTTAGGTTGCTGTAGACTGACACCTGTTAGAGTGATGTTAAATGCGTTAGGATGGCTTTCTCTATAAAATTATATAACATTTTTCATTTTGGTGTTTATATGTTAATACTGTTAACTTTAAGTGTTTCAAGAAAGCTATTTATAAATATTTATTAGAGATGGAACCTTACACTGTGAGGGAATATATATGCAATATTCGAATTAAATGTTAATCATATACCTTGTAATAAATCTGTGTAATTGTTGTAAAATTTTTGTAATAAATCTGTGTAATTGTTGTAAAATTTTATATTTGGGTTTTTACTGTATGTTTTAATGTGTAAACTGTTTTTGTGTTGGATACTGTTCATGTCATATATATACATTAATTGCGAAATTGCAGCTATTGCTCATTTTAATCACAACTTCTAATATAACGCCCTTTCATTCTGTTTAGATCTGTGTAAGACTAAATTTTTTGAAATAAACTACTATTCTATTCTATTCTATATGTAAGAATAAAAATGACGTAACTTCTGAATATCTGCAGGATAAATTAGTTTATAATACAGACCGTCATAATTACAATACTAGAAATAATCTAAACTTTCATTTGCAAACAAATAGAAAAGAAATCGACTAAAAATAATGTATTCTCTAAGGGATTAAGTGAGTATAATGATCTACCAGTAGGTATTAGAAACAGTATTACACTAAACATATTTAGAAGTCAACTTAAGAAGTATTTGCTGAATGAGTAGCCGTATGGTTTGTCAAATCTATCCGCCCGCCCTGCCTTGCCCTGCCCGCCAGCCCGCATACCCCTCCTGCCATCCTTGCCCTGCCCTGTCCTGCCCAACCTGGTCCTGCCCGGCTCTGCCCATGCGCCTTCCTGCCAGCCTGCTTGCCCGTCCTGCCATGCCCACTTTTTGAACAACATTACTTTAATGCTTAAATTATTCTTTGGAGAAATTTATACTCCACCATGCATAGAATCACTACGACAAAAACCATTCACTAGTACATAGTCTGTTAATTTAAATAAAATAATAAATAAATAAATATGAAAATTAAATAAAACATAATTTTTATCATTTGCTTTTTGATTGGTAGGATTTAAGTATCGTCAAGCGATCTGCAATCTGCACGCCCTGTCGTGAATCTCTAGAAACATGTTTTCGTTTCATAACAAACTGTTTGACTGTGGAGGAAAAGATTAAGAGATATTGCGAAAGTCACAATATAAACAGTTCAGATCTAATAGAGCTCAACAGTGTCTTACAGTTCACAATAAGAGAGCTAGATGGTAACTCAGTTGGTACAATCAAAACGGAAAGAGAATTCTGTGAGGGAGGAACGAGTTCAGACATGAGAGAAACTACCGAACGATACAATGTTTTTAAATTAGAACAGATGGCCTATGATAGCGAAAATGCTAACGAGGAGTTAGAACATAGAAATGGAAATGGTGTGAACATGACTGATCTGAAATTTAACAGAGAAGAACAGAATGTACCAAAGAGTCCTTTGGTCGGTACAAAGGAGAGTTATAATCTTGACATAGTTAAAATAGAAGAAACATTTTGTAGAGAAAACGAAATTAAAGAGGAAGTCCTTGTTGACATGGAAGACCAAAAATTTTTAGTTAACGAAAATATTGAGATAAAAACTGATGAACCCGAATTCTACAGGTAATATTAATTTAAGCTTGATTTTTTCACGATTGTTGTTTTACGCACTTGCTTGTTTTATTCATCCATACCAAACGGTATAGCAGGGGATAAGCATAGAGCCAAATGGGATGAATTCTACGTTACTTTTACCACTTCTAAAGCTAGAAAACTAATTCAAAAACTAAATTATAGAGAATACTGTAGAGAATATTATGCAATTTTTATTTTTAATTATATCGCTTAAGCAATAATTTTTTTTAAAGAAAATATTTTTCATTTACAATTTTTTTTGGTACCTTTGAAGTGATAGACTTGGAAAAATTCTCAAATATAGTACTTAGTGTACAGGGTAACCTGTATAAGTTTCATCAGAATCTGACCGCTGCAACATACTAAGAAAAAAGATAGTGTTCCCTGATTCCTGGGTAGCTATTCTGTAATTTCAGTGAACGTGAGCATTTGTCGTGAGAGAGAGCTCATGTCATGATCCCTTCCCAGTGAAACAAAAATACTATTCTTTAACTACAGTAACTATGCGGGGACGTGAAGTGATTCTCCCAGCGTTGCCAACAGTTGCTCCTGGATTTCAACCAATAGAATTGCCGCAACGCCATGATCGAAGGTCGTGCGTTGTATGATGGGAAATGCATCTTGTCAAAATGCGAGTTTCTGACATTCAAAACGAGTGCAATATCTGTTATTTTGTAAAAGTGACATAATTTTCCGTTAGGTTAAGAATAATAACATCAAAAATCTGTTTCAACCCGATGAATAGTGCCTTAAAATATATTTTGATTAAATGGGTGGAAAAACAACTACAGCTTCTGTAGATCATTTACAAATCAGTTCACAAAAAGATGCCAGAATATGTGGGAGAGAGTAATAACCACTTTAAATGCTGTCCCTAGAAACTACCCTGGTAGCACCAATGTTGCACCAATATATAATCCATATAAGACCAATATATGAATATAGGACGAATATTTATATATTGGTCCTATATGGATTATATATTGGTCCAATATGTTGTGCTACTAGGGTAATAAAAATAATTTGGAGCAATGGAGAAAAGTAAATTTTATTTGTAATATCATAATTGGATTGTACATAACCTGACTTGTATAATATATTGTATAATATGCACAAGCATGTTCTTTATTTACTTAATTATAAAAACCCTATCTGCTAAGCCGAAGGAATTGTTTATGCAATGAAGTTGTCGTGTTCTTTTTGAGGATTTTTCCAGCAATCTGAAGGTCTCAGTGCCTCATTGATAATTTAGTACATCGGCAATATTCATCGCCCTTTAATCCCTACAGTTTAAGAAACACAAAACTCATTGTATGATCTAACACAAAAATTACTTCAAATAAACAAGTATATCATGCCACTGACATCCAAATAAAATGACAGTTTGCCCAAAAGTGAGGTTATACTTACATCCTCTCACGCGTGAACGGTCCCGCTCCCTACAATTTACCAAGAGAAGCAAGTTCCCCGATTTTTGGCGTGATGTGACCGCTCCCACAGTTACAGAATACGCTATTTTGGTTTTCAAGAGAACTCCGCCCACTTTCTCATGACATGTGCTCACATCACATCACACTGATACAGAATAGCTACCCTGGTTAACCACATGTGGTCAGATATAAGATGCGTATCATAGGCTAATGTTACAGGTAGGTAGTAATAAATAAAAACTATTTTTAGTTATTGTCTTTATTTTAGTTTAATCATTACCGCTATTTGAATTTATAAAAACAGATATGTTCTCTTTTCCGAATATTTCAAAGTCGCTGCTGGCTTAACTATTCAAGAGACATGCTTAGCACGAGAAATATAATAAATTATGGCTGCTACATCTGAACGTCAATCCATCAATCTGTTGCTGTTGGACAATCACAAGTACAGCTTTATCGGCGGAACTCGTATCGTTTGAAACAGCACAGGCACATAAAAGAAGAAAAAAGTTGACTCCAGAGATGAGAATACCATATTTCCATGTATTTTGATCCACTAAATACTCATTTTTTTTAATCGCGAGAAACATTATACTTAGGCATAAAAAAATTTCTCTTGGTTAAAACAGAAATGGTACGGAATATTGCAATTTGGGCCTCAAATTCAGGTGCAACAGATCAAAATACTTGGAAATATTGTATTCTGGTCCTTGGAACAAACTTTTTTAAACTTTTTCGTGCCTGTTAATATAGCATCGATAAATTTTGATATCGTTATGATGTGATCGTAGTCTAGTATCACACAGTCCGCTTGCATCGATGCCCTGCCAAGTTTGAACACTCTTTTATTTATGATTTCTTAGGTCTACAGGATCGCCGAATTTCATGTTGGCATTTCTGAAAATGGAATTTTCTCCAGTAATATACAAATCAAGATGACGGACAGGGCAGTTTGAAAAAAATTCGTATCTCCCGTCGTAGTTGTCCGATCTTTGATTTCAAAAAAAGGAAATATTTAAAAAAGTATATGTTTTACTATAAAAAATACAAGATCTAAGAATATTTAATATCTAACTGTTAATTTTGCAAAAGAAGTAAAATTTTGGTTTTCTAACTTCTTTAAATATTTTTTATTTGAAGAACAATAAATTATATGGAAAAACAGTTTAAACAAAGAAATGTGTAGAATTTAATGCTGAATGCAATGATATACAGGGTGTTTCAGTTAAAAGTCCCCAGGCCATTATCTATAAAATTAATAAAGATATTTTATTTTTGTAAATGGCAGATTGATACCAAAGAAAGGTTTAAATACCGGTGATTAGAATTTTTCCTCAACAGCACACAGAGATGGCGCTGCGATGCAAAACTATTTTTTGATGGCTGGAACCTTGAAACATAAGTCATGTGATTAAACAATAATTTGTGAATAATTTTGATGGTATAGAGAATTTACAAAAAACAAGCCGTTTTGGAGTTACATGAGTTTCTTTCATTAATGCCAGTACACGTGAATTTTGATAAATCCCTATAATTTATTTATTATTTATTATAGAATATTGGTTACCAAACACTTTTTTTCAAGATAAGGAAAGTGATATAATACACTATCATAAAATTATGTTTACCACTTCCGGCCAAACCGGAACTAACATGATGAACCAATATCCATATGTTCCTACATATTACATTTTTTTTTTTTTCTAATAACGCTTCTAATAAAACGGCCCCCAAAACTTAAAGTAAGTAAGACAACAAAGAAAATAGACACTAATTTAGAATGGTAATGAAAAATCTACTTAAGAGATATTAGTAGGCTTTGATTTAATTTTAAGTTTGACAGTTATTAAACAAAGTTTGTAGTTGGTGCATTTCAATTATAGTTTCAAACAGAAATAGTGTACTTAGAAACAATTCAAAGCAAATTAATCCAAATAAGGCAATAAAAAAAAATAAATTTAAAAAATGGTTAGATACGCCAATGAAGATAAGTTAAATATGATTTTAATATATGGTGAATGCAAAAGAAATTCCCGACAAGCAAAACGATTGTTTTGTTTACGATTTCCAAATAGACCTACACCCGATAAAAAAACATTTATCATGCTGTTTAAAAATTTAAGAAACTGGGGTAGTTTTAAGAAAACTTATTCGTAACAGAAATAGGCCAGTTAGAAACGATGAAAATACAGCCTTGGTGTTAAATAGTGTTGTCAACAATCCTCAATGTTCTCTCCGGAAATTGGCATCAGAAACTAATCTGTCGATATCTTCGTGCCATAGAATATTAAAATCAAATAAATACCATCCATACAAATTAAAATTGATCCATCATTTAAGGCCTGGTGATTATGAACGAAGATTACATTTTCTAGCTGAATTTTCAGTTCTTTCTGAAGAATGCCCAAATTTTTTTAAAAATGTGCTCTGGAGCGATGAAAGCCGTTTTCACAACAACGGAGTTGTGAGTAAGCATAACTGCCGATACTGGTCACAAAATAATCCTAGATGGATGAGAATGACCCGAAATCAGGTAACATTTGGAGTTAACGTGTGGTGTGGAATATTAAATTCATATGTTATTGGACCATATCTATTCCATGGGACTTTAAATGGAAGAAAATATGAGATATTTTTGAGAAATGTATTGCCAGGATTATTAGAGACTATCCCTCATAACCAGGAGAATATTTGGTTTCACCAAGATGGTGCACCACCCCATAACTCAGTACTAGTCAAAGATTGTCTTAATGAAATGTACCCTCAGAGATGGATTGGTACTAATGGAGTAGTCAGATGGCCAGCACCATCACCTGACTTGACTCCATTAGATTTTTACCTTTGGGGGTATTTAAAAAGTGTAGTGTACATTGAACCCATTGAGGATATGGCCGATTTGTATAATAAAATATATGCAAGTGTTGCTGCTATAGATAGACATACGTTATAAAAAGTTTGCAATGAAGAGTTACTGAAACGGTACAATATGTGTATTCATGAAGAAGGGAGAAATTTTGAACATTTAATATAATAAGTCCCTACTAATAAGAAAGAAATTAGTTTAATTTCATTTTTAATAATATTTCGTTAGTTTTTAAATGTTTGTTTATAAAACTTTTGTTTACGTTCTTTACTGAATTGTTAATATAAATTTAGCCCATTCTAAATTAGTGTGTATTTTCTTTGTTGTCTTACTTACTTTAAGTTTTGGGAGCCGTTTTATTAGAAGCGTTATTAGAAAAAAAAATGTAATATGTAGGAACATATGGATATTGGTTCATCATGTTAGTTCCGGTTTGGCCGGAAGTGGTAAACATAATTTTATGATAGTGTATTATATCACTTTCCTTATCTTGAAAAAAAGTGTTTGGTAACCAATATTCTATAATAAATAATAAATAAATTATAGGGATTTATCAAAATTCACGTGTACTGGCATTAATGAAAGAAACTCATGTAACTCCAAAACGGCTTGTTTTTTGTAAATTCTCTATACCATCAAAATTATTCACAAATTATTGTTTAATCACATGACTTATGTTTCAAGGTTCCAGCCATCAAAAAATAGTTTTGCATCGCAGCGCCATCTCTGTGTGCTGTTGAGGAAAAATTCTAATCACCGTTATTTAAACCTTTCTTTGGTATCAATCATCTGCCATTTACAAAAATAAAATATCTTTATTAGTTTTAGAGATAATGGCCTGGGGACTTTTAAGTGAAACACCCTGTATAGTTTATTGAGTATTGGTTAATGCACTAGCTGGAGGGAAATACAAATTTTTAAATATTTCTCTTTACACACAATTACTGCGATAACTGCAACTGCCCTTAGTTAAATGAACCGTCCTATCTCGCGCAATTTCGACATACCCCAGCATATAGTTCTCTCTCTATTCTAATACTCATTCTATGCGTACTAACATACGAGTATTTTAATTTAGCGGCTCGGTGCATAAGTTAAATTTCAAAAAGATAACTAAACATATCCATAAAAATGAGCATTACAGTTAGGTAGGTAGGTACATTATTTGCTTTACTACAGATGTCATCATTATTCGAAAGAAAATTATAAGTGCATTGGGGAGCTCTGAAATGAACAACTCTCATACATACTATAAGAAACAATGCATAAAATTAAATATGTACCTATATTATGTAAAGCAAGTTTCTATCTGTGAACATAATCGCAGTGGTCCCCAACGCACTTATGATTTTTTTTTCGAATAATGAGGATATTCTGTAGTAAAACAAATAATGTACCTGCTTATTTAACTGTAAACTAAAAGAAATAGCCAGTATTTCTAGCCAGTTAATATGAATTATTTGTTCCTTTTTAAAGGTTTATTTTTTGCGTCTAGGATTTTTTAAATTATTAATTCTTTTATTACATAAGGAATCTACTGTGTGTCATTACGTATTGGCCACCCTGTATGCATATGGACTGTTGTGTGGGCACATCGAAGAAACTTTTGAGACTTACCCCTCTTGTGCCTATTGTTTTCCAGTTAAATTCTGGTTTGATTAATTACTAGTTACCCTCCCCTCTCCCCTGCATGTCTAATTATAAAAACAATTAAACTAATTTGGCTGTGTGATTGTCTAGTTTAGTGGTAGGACTCAAATTTACGTTTGTGATTTGTAGTTTATTGTTACCATAGTTCTTTTTCTAGGTTTGATATTACTGGTTCTATTTATTTATTTATTTGATAATTAACTACTTATTACGACATTTAATGATTCGTTCTTTACACTAGACATTGCTATTGATTTATTTGGCAAAGTTCTAATTATAGTTCTTTATTTAATTGTTCAAATTAAGCACTGAATATTGTTTTGGCACTTGTTTATTTAATTGGTAAAATAATTAAGTATTTTTGTAATACCCTGTATAAAGTTCAGACTCAAAATTATTCTTTTTATTTAATTTACACTGAGTTCTTTATATTATTTTATGGTAACTTTTGTTTAAGCTTATATCATATTTTAGTTTTCACTATTATAGTATCCAACTAAACCTTATGTTTACTTATTTTATTTTAAATATTCGTTTTATTTAAGCCCAAGTAAATCTTATATTTACTGGCTAGTTTTTCTGGTAATAATGCACTTTATTTTCTATTTCTTAAAAATAAGGAACGTTTTTATACGTATAATCAGACAATTGTCAGATAATATCAGTTACAAAAATATTGCAATATGGCAATGGCCAGAAAGTAGTTGCTTACATATAAATCAAAATGTGAACAATTTAATCATAAATTTATATTACAGCAACAGACTTGGGACAAATAGTCACGTGTAAGTTTATCGAATGGTCAATTAAACAACTCCAATAATCACTAAAATAATAATGATTATAACGAGAATACTCGTTCAAAACTGAAGTAAAAGAATGTTAAATTCGGAACATGTAAAGTTCATACTTGGGTGGCGAAAAACTCGCAATAGTTTATTTAATTGAATGCACGGCAAGTTGAAATCTCAAGTAATTGCCTATTCAAACATAGTTTGACGTTGCGAAGCGTAGAATGATGGGATCTGATCAATAAACTTGATTCAGAACCGGCCTATTGACTACCAATTGGTTTTTGTGTTGCGAATATTGTAATTCAAACAATCGAATGAACAAGTAATTTATATCAATTTCAACTCACCCATGACATAAATGTGTCATCGTGAATGAATACAAGGCAAAACACCCAGTACAAAGTTTAACATGTGATAATATTTAAAATGATAATTATGTTAAACTAGCAGGGGGCAAATCACAGGCCTTATCAGTGGATGACCCACAAAAGTCCAGTGACCGCATCCCTACAAGTAGGATATAAATGCTGAACAGCTGTAATACCCTTCGGACATCTGATATTGCAGAAGTTCATTGACCACACAACAAAACGTAACGTAACAGAAATTGTTTACCAACAAAATCTGCCGCTGCTGAAAGTAAATAATTTTAAAAGTTACTGTTTTAAATGAGACATGAGTGAACATAGTCTGAAATTCAACAAACCAGCTAAATCTGCTGCAAATAGAATTAACATTATAGAAAATTTCTAAATAATAAAATTCTAACTGGTCAAAGTGCCACAGTAAAAAGACCCCCTGGCGATTCCGAGTATCTGAAATATAGAATCAGTTCGTCAATTGTTTAAAGCAAAAATGAATCAAAATAATTCCGGCTTGAAATTATTAAGTTCACGTAACTAAATGTAAATACCGTGTTATTAGGGATGTTATCACGCAGCTCGTCCATGTCCGGCGAGTCGTAGCTGGACGGCGGTATCTTATTAGCTTTGGACATAATAATACGGCTTTGTAGCAAGTTGCTTGACCAGTGGTCAGCAGCGGTCAATTCGTAGTGCGAGGATTAATTATCCCACTTAGGCTCAAAGAGACTGAGGATTAATTATCACTCTGCTTATTGATGTTTGCTTTTAAAGTAAAGACAATGCTTCGGCATCGGCTTGACCAGTGGATGGCGATGGTCAGCTAGAGTAATGATAATTATCAGACTCGGATTCGAGGATTAATTATCATTCAGAATAGTGGTCTATCTTCCAAAAAGTGACCCGTGGACATCGGTGGTCAGCTAGTATATTGATAATTATCAGACTCGGATTCGAGGATTAATTATCATTCGTAGTAGCGGTCTCAAGGAAGTGACCCCTGTACAAACTTCTCTCGAGTATTTATACCCGAAAAAGCGATGACGTTACACACAAAACTGCGTAGTTTTGATACTATTCTCACGGGAATCTAGCCAGCTGTGCGTGTGCCTTATCTTAGTTTATTTTAACATCGTAAAATGTTAAGTGATATGCACCCGTTCGAACTGGCCTTTACACCAAGTTTTGTACGTTTTAGGAAGACTTAACGGATATTTAAAACTATACGAATTGGACAAATTCTAAAACATGTATGTTCTAGCATGAGAATCGCGGTAAAATATTATTAGGTAGGTACCGGGTGATATTTAATCGTGTGTCGAATTATACAGAACTTCAGAATTACGTAAATCTGGATTAATAGAAGCGGGAATAAATTTTTAAATTAATACACAGGGTGTGATTCGCTTCACTTTCGACTATTAAAAATCGATCATCTTCCACTGACATCACAATACAATTTTTCTGCATTTTCACACAGTCGTAATCAAAATGGCATCGCCCTTAGGAATATATTTGAAATAAGTATTAGTTAGTTTACTGGTAATAACAATTTTCATAATTTTTCAGGTATGAAGCTGGTGTTGTTTTACCACATCTTGAAGATGCCGCAAGGTTACAAAGAAGATGGGAATGTTTAACGCCCGACCTTGGAAGAGATCTCTCGACACCATATACCAATCACACTCTGGATCATTCCGAAGTAACAACATACAAATGTGACTCTTCATTTCAAACGATGAGCACCAATGGTCACAAGATGCATTCAGTCATGCATAAGGATCCGTCGGAAGTAACGATGTATCAATGTGACTCTTGTTCATTTCAAACAAAATTTAGAGGTGTTTTAAGAAACCATTTACTACTACATAAGGATTCTTCAGAGGTAGCAATTTACAAATGTAACTCTTGTCCATATCAGGCGAAAGTAAAGGCTTATATTGAGAGACACCTACTGATACATAAGGATCCATCGGAAGTGAAAATGTACAAATGTGACTCTTGTTCGTTTCAGGCAAGGCATAAAAGTTACCTCAAGTGTCATGCACTGAAGCATAAGGATTCTTCAGAAGTAGCAGTGTTCAAATGTGACTCTTGTTCGTTTGAGTCAAAATGGAGAGGAGGTTTAAAAAAACATTTACTACGACATATTGATCCTTCTGAGTTAACAATGCACAAATGTGACTTTTGTTCGTATCAGACAAAACTTAAAGGAAACCTAAAAAAACATTTACTGCAACATAGTGATCATTCAAAGGCAACACAAATGCACAAATGTGACTTTTGTTCATTTCAAACGAAACTTAAGGGTTGCCTAAAGAGACACTTACTACTACATAAGGATCCTTCGGAGGTAACAATGTACAAATGTGACTTTTGTTCGTTTCAGACAAAACTTAAAGGGAACCTAAAATATCATTTGTTGAAGCACAAGAGTATTTCAGAGGTAACAGCATACACATGTCCCTCGTGTCCATATCAGACAAAACATAGAGGTAACCTCAAACAACATTTGCTGAAGCATGAGGATCCTTCAATACTACGAACGTACAGATGTGACTCTTGTTCATTTCAGACAATAAGTTCTGTGTGCCTCAGTAGGCATTTACTAGTGCATAAGGATAAATCGGAAGTAACAATGTACAAATGTAACTCTTGTTCATTTGAGACTAAACGTAAGTCATATCTCAAGACTCATTCTTATGTGCATAAGGATCCTTCTGAAGCAGCAATGCACCAATGTAACTATTGTCCGTTTCAAACAAGCAGGAGCATGTACCTCAAGAGACATTTGATAATGCATATGGATCCATCAGAAGTTACAATGTACAAATGTGATGTGTGTTCGTTGCAAACAAAATATAAGGCTAGTCTCAAAAAACATTTGCTAAAACATAATGATGTTTCTGAGTTAACAATGTTCAAATGTGACTCCTGTTCGTATCAAGCAAAAAGTCAGACTTGCCTTACAAAACATTTACTGATACATAGAAGGTCCCCAACTATAATATAATACTGGATGGTACTTGGTTTAATGCTGGGTCATTATGCCTCAGTAGGAAAAACTACCTTGGTTAAAAATTACATGAAATTAAGAACTGCTGGCTTGGTTTATGGGAACCTCTTGTAATGGTTAAATCAACATTGTTGAGGTTACGTTCCACATTAACATCATCTGCAATAATGTGCATGTGTTTTTAATTCTAGATAAAATAATACAAAACTAAAAAAAGACTATTCGTGGAGTAAAACTAAGGCTTCTAGGGAATTGCCTTACTATAGCAATTTTTTTGCTGGAACTTGTTGAGAACATTTCAAGAAGTTTAAAAGTGAATTATTTTTTGTTTGCTTATTATTGTAATGAAACATTTATAGGATTTATTTCATTAGTAGTTAGGTAATACATAGGTGAACATATGTTTTTTCATTCAGTCAATGTCAAACATTGTTAAAAAAAACTTGGAAATTGTCTTGGTTTTTGCTTAAAAATGTAAGTGGCTTTGTGCATTTCTGATGAGCTCCAGAATAAGGGCGAAAAATGTTTCAAAGGCTAAGCATTTCCAAGAAACAACATGATAGATTTCATGAAAATGTAATCCATTTGAATGAAAAATTTTCCAAAAGGCGCGGTATGTAAATAAATTCATTTTAGGCCATTGTTCTCATTTTAACTAAATCTTCATGGCTGTAGGGGGTTATGTGGATACTGGTTTATTGTCTAAATGTTATTTGTGGCATTTTATTTTTTTTTCTTCAATTCTTTGGAACTTCCTGCCACATGTATGTTTTCCATTTAAGCGATGCTAGGGGAATCTACAAAATATATCACAATTAACCAGTATGTTACTGGTAAATAACCTCTACGCCTGTGACGTTTACGTCAAAGGATCAGTTAGAGGTTGGTTTTTTAAATAACACAAATAAGTATAAAAACTTGGAATTAAATATTTCGCCGACGTTTCGGAAATTTGCTGTTTCCTTTTTATTTATTTAAAAAACCATCCTCTAACTGATCCTTTGACGTGAACGTCACAGGCATAGAGGTTTTACCAATAACATACAGGTTAATTGTGATATATGATATAGTTAACATTTTTTAGTTTTTATACAATGTTAAGTTTGTGAAGTTCTTTTAACATTGGCAGCCAAGTTGTACAGACATCTACGGAACAATTCGACATGCAACTATCCTCATTTAATAATATTATCATGGATTCTTTAATTTTTCTTTTTTGCTATCTGCCTCTTTTGTTAAAATTTTTGCCGACTCCCAGTTTATTCTATGTTCGTTCTCCCACGTTCGCAGATCTTGGACCTCTGAATTTCATTTTTTCTGATATAATTTTGATGTTCACCCAATCTTACACTAAAAGGTCTGGATGACTCACCCACGTATTGTTTGTTGCACTCGCACGGAATACTATAAATGCAGTTTTTTCAATTTTGCTCCTGGTTCTTGGGTTTCGTCTTTGTCGGAATAGATCTTAAAGTGTTGCTTGTTTGAAATACCGCCCTAATATCAAATCTATCACCGATACGGCGCAACTTTTCAGATAATCCGCATACATAAGGAATTAATGCTGTGTAACGTTTTTCAGGTTTTTCTCGTACCTGATTGTTATTTTCAATATTTATGAAGGTTTTATCGACGAAACCCCCAGGGTATTGGTTATTAATAAGAACTTTTGAATTAGATGAGATAATGAAATGCGGTTTTCGCAAGTCTTCTTTTAATTTTGATAAGTTTTTTCCTGACTAATTGTCTTTTTTTGCCCACTTCCGGTTTAACCGGAAATGGCACAGCATATTTTCGGGGATAAGGCAGCTTTGTTATTTCAAATGGAACACCCTTCACAGCTGGAAAACCCATTGTTTCCCTTTTCCGAAAATGCCATATTTGTCAAAAATTGATTGGTACAATTTTTGTTCTGAAAGTTCCCCAAGAAACAATTTAAATACCTTTTAGATTTATTTAGGTTTTATCAGTGTTTTATAATGGCCACACCTCATAAACCACTAATTTATGCCAGATTTATTAAATGCCAAATGCACTTAAAGATAGTTTTGTCTTAAAGAAAGTTTTAAAAAGGCCTTCAAGAACTTTAAAACTAAATTATGAATCATTATTTCTGATTAATAAAAATAGCACGGTTCCATTAAAGAAAATTCCATAGGACCCCTAGGGAAATGAAAATGAAACTCCGTTTTTTTTCAACTAAAAATACTGCTACCTATCAGTAATTCAAACAACTATTTTCTTCTTTACAGACAAGTCTACAACCTTACTAATAATTTCTATAGCTTACTTAGTAATTTTATAAAAAAATTAAAAAGTTGTTCATATCACTTATTTTTTGGAATTTTTTACATCTGAAAAAACTGTTGCACTTAGAAATTTATGCTTAATGATAAACCATCAAAAAAATATAGTCATTCCATTTAAGAAAAAAAAAGTTTGATGTCACTTCCGGTTCAACCGGAAGTGAGATTTTCATTCCTGTTAGTCTAAAAGTAGCTTATTACTGTCTAATTTATGTGTACCAAAAACCAAATTTTTAAATACAATAACTAAAATATTGGGGGCATATATTGGCTCGTGGCCACCCGGTATACATGTATGTATACTTTATTTAGCCTTTCGTTTAATATTTATCTATATTTATATTTAATTGTCTATATTAGTAGTTTTAGTTTTATACACATGTACTTGTTCTTTAGGTATAGGCAGCCCTGGGCTGTCTGCCTTGTATGTATATAATAAAAAAAAATTAAGAATTATTCACAGCTTATAGGGTTTATACATGCAGTCACCATTTTATTTCCAACCATCGAGGAATAAAACGGTCAGCTATATTGGCAATGTCCCAGATTGAACAAAACGATGTAATTTCTATCTAATAGAAATGTTTAAGAAAAACAATGTACATATACTAAACCATATTATGGGCAGATGCTAAAGCTCTTTTTATTTTTGAACTCACAAAAAAAAAATTATTTATATATTTTTTTTAAATTGTGGTTTTAGGGAGCGCACGAATTCTTAAGAACTATCTAATACATATTTTACAGTAAACTTAGCCTCGTTGAAAATTTTAGCCCACTATGAGTATAATCCCATCAATTAATTACAAGCAGCAGTCCATCTATTTTTCTGAACTGTTCTTAGTAGTCGCCAATTGTCCATTTTATAACATATATATAACTATAGCGGTCCATGCTGCATGTAGAATAGATTTATTTGCATTTATTTTTACTTCATTAAATACAAAAATTCCGCACAAAGCATTTGTTTGTGTCTTTTTATTGATAATGTGTTTTTATCGTCCATTCTAAACTGTATTGTTGAACAAACATTTATGATGTAATTGAATATTGTATTATTTAACTAACTATACCCAATATGTATTTTAGTGTTTATACGAGTTGAACATACTGGACAAATACAGAAATGCTTAATAATATTTTGTTTTATTTATTTGCTTTCTATAACGACTTTGTATACTTATTTCATGAGTCAGAGGAGCCAGAGACTGGCGGGGTAGTGCCTCCCAATGACCATCAGCTTACCAGGTTCCGAAAAGTTATAGCAGAATAAGAATTATTTGATTTTCTCAATAAAAAAATTTATACGTAAGGGGCAGCAAAATCAGTACAATTTTTTTCCTAAGATGTATGAAATCACACCTATATTGTCCATTTTTTTCATAACAATTAACGCACCGTTTGCAAAGATGAAAAAAGAAAACGAAAAATATATTTATTTATATAGGGTATTACAAGGGTTACCAGTGGCGACAGGGGCCTAAAACTCGAGGTAAACATTTCTGTTCCTTTTGTCGATCTACTGATGCCGATTTGGGTCTAACGCTTCTGGGGCCATTCTAATTTACTTATTCTGCTACACGCTTTCTGAGGTTGGACTGTACATAAGTAGTCTTTACATTCGTTCGGAAGTGCCAGTGTCAGTAGTATTTTCTCTGTTGTCTCCAAGTAAATTTATGACTATCTGACGCCAGATGTGCCTTCGCTACAATCTGTGGCTACCTCCACTCTCACGCAGATTCTAACAACTCTTGAAATCCCCAAAGATGAGTATGGAAAAGTGTTACTTACCGTGATTGCTACTACCTGCCTTCCGCATTGTTGTTTAGTGGTACACGTCTGCTCAGATTGTCGTCATCACTCGAGAAACACCTAGACTATAATAACCATATTTTTTTAAAAGTGCAATTTTTTATCCTTTACATGTAGAGGGGAGGGGGAGCTGACATAATAGTTGTATAATAATATTTAGTTAATGGTGTTTTATTTAAAAATTGACGGGAACATTTAAAATATTGAATCAAAATTAACATATATAATATAATATAACAAATATACAGTTTGGAATCGTTTCTGACTTTTTCATTTTCACATTTATATCCAACAAATATTTTTCCATCTTAATGATCAAACAAGCTAAGCATTATACTCTTCGCCGATTTTCCGCACTTCTTATATAATTGTTTGCACATTCTATAGAATACTCTCAGACTTTTCATTGTTAAGTTATCGTGCATACAAAAAACATGACGGACAAACAGACGTACATTTTGAAAGTTGTTTGGAATTTAATTACCAACACAGTGATATGAAAATGTTTTCCCTACCACCGATATTAATAATAATAATAATAATGTCTTTATTTAATTCCATAGAATACATTACAAAATGCTTACCCAGGGTGGCGAGATCTAGCATGACTACTCAGCTAACCACTCAATAGAAAATTATAAGTCAACGGACAGCATAAACATTAACGTTATGAAATAACCTATAGAAAATTGACAAGTTTCATAAGAAAACAAAATAAAATAAACAGACAAAATTATAAAATGTTAGAACTAATTATGAATTCTTTCAGATAATTTTTAAAGGTCGCAATGATTGAGCATGACTTTGTGATAGGAGACAGAGAATTAAAAGCCTTGACGGCGTTGTAGCTAAATGAATGAAGGAACAAGGCTGTGTTGTGTCTAGGAACATTATATAGGCTCTTGTGACGTGTGCTTCTTGGATGAATGTCGGATCCTTTGAGGAGTTTATTATAGAGTTAAGTTAGTTGCTTTGACTGATTGATTTTGTATACTAATGTACATAAGTGCATAAAAAGCCACCGCTCCAATTTGACCCAACCAGCTTCACGGTAATAGAATGAAACGCTTAAAAATGAATTATTATTTGTTTGCTTATAATCGTATTGAAACATATTCTTTATAGGATTTTGCAAACAGCAGAAAAATAGCTATATATAACTAAAAGAAAAACTTTGTGTAAAAATATTAATGAAATCTTTGCATTCATTCGATAACCTGAATTCTGGCTATGGTAGCAAATTAAAATACTAAAATGAATTTGTCTAATTTCTTATTTGACAATTCTCATTCTAACACTAGCATCCACACAGTCTCCTACGGCCATGCAGATTAAACTAGTATCTACATAACGATCATGAAGATTCAGTTAAAAATGAGAACAAAGGCCTAAAATGAATGTATTTATCTACCTTGTCTTAAAAAAATTTTCATTCCAATGGATTACAGATTGATAGATTTCATGAAAATGTAATCCATTTCATTATTATTTTTTTAATGAAACGTATTTTTTGTACCTAATTCATCTAACACTTTATTGTTTATATTAATACAGTAATAAATAGTCCTGTTTCTTTAAATGTCTAAATATCTTAAGGAATGCCTAGTATACACATTGTGGCTATGAAAAAAAGGTATACTAGTCGATGTTAAAATATTGCCCAAGTGTTCTAGTGCGGGCCACCCCACGAGCGACGTGGTTAGCGTCACTGGTGTAACCTGGCTAGCACAGTAAAGATACGGAGAGCAAAAGGGCGTGGAGTTCAAGGCTTGGGCGCCATTGATTACTGAGTGTAATCAAGGAAAATTGAAGATAAAGATAAACAAAAGACAGAAGTTACATATGTACAATAGAACTATATTACAAAACATTATATTACAAAATGAATGAGCTATCACAGCATCAGCGATACTGTATAGCAAAATATTAAACCGAAATATGTACAAGATAAACTATATTACAAGATACTCTATATTACAAGTTGCTCAACAGCAAGATAAACTTGAGGCGTTTACGAGACAAAAAAACTATATTACAAAAGATACGTCTCGTAACGTTACCTCAATACTAAAAATCATATAATACAACAAGATATGAACATTTACGAGATTTAAACCGAACTATAATACAAAGGTATCTCGCAAATAATCCAACAAACAAACTATTTACAGCACTAGATATACTAAAGTGCAACACAAAATATATTACAAAGTAAGGCCTGGGGGCTACTTGAGAATATTACGAGAGACAAAATAACTATATTACAAAAAAAATGTCTCGTAACGGTTTCTCAATACTCACAAAACATATATTACAACGAAATGCCCCATAGCTTTACCACATCAACTCTATATATACTCGTTACACAAAATGAACCATGACTATTACCATATTTAACCAAACAAAAGTGCATATACAATACCACGATGGAAAATTTCAACAATGAATCAAGATAAAGGTAACTGTGAATTAAAATATATTACAACGAATTCACAAAACAAAGTCTTACAAAAGACGCTTGATTCTAAGATTTAAACTTAAGATACCTACTTGGCTTTATGAACCAAAACTAAGTACATTGCTTTCATGGAGCGAGATCTACTATAAGTGAAAATAATCCCTCTTATGTGAGATAATAATCAAAAGTACTTATCTATTGTTTTAAAAGTCCTGGTGAGAGAAATTCCTAAGTGCGCTCCTGTTCTGGGATGAATACGGATTTATGTAGGCTGATGTTGGGTACCTCCATTTTGCTGACTTGGAATGATTTACTTAGTAGTAAAATCTTGAAAATGCGCCATGTCGAGAAATTCCATAATAAAGAGAAACGTAGCATCGTAGAAAAGCTGAATATAGGTAATTGTTCACGAAGCAAAGGTGTAACATCGAGATAACTTCGAAGTTAAAATGAAATTTGTAATTGTATAGAAAAAGAAAAAGAACCTAAAACAATATTTTTATACGTTAGATGGTATTTAACGATATATAATTATTTAACTATTACCTTATACGTCTATAAAGTTCCTTCCTATTTTAATATCCCCATTAGGGTCTTACAAAATTTCTATTACGTCCACCTCGCAGGACGGCTCAAGTGAAAGAGAAGGAATTTAGTCTAACGCGGCGTATTGTGACATATGCCCCGGACCGACAGTAACGTGGCTCCGCCCCAAAAAGTAGTTCTTTTATTTTAATGAAATATTTAATCAGCTGAAGGATCTATATTGTTACTGATAGTTCTACGTTTCATGTGACTATCCGACTTTACTATAAACACTCGACTCAACTTCATTTTTCAGTTAGTTTGATTTATTTATTTAATTTAATTTGAATATCATCGAGCGTGCGCTGTTCAACACACCGATGCATAAGCATAAGCTACTACCAACTTCTCATCTGTTTAGGAATGTTCGTTATAGTACCAGTATAGGATAATAAAACGTTTGATTATTAAAATTTTTCTACTAAATGTTAGAAAATGTAACGAAGGATGCTTTTGTGCATTCCGCACGTTACAACATATTAAAAGTAAAGAATATTGAAAAAATGATTCACAATATATAGGTACATAGCCAAAAAAATTGGACATGTAATTCAAACATTGTCGTTTATATTTAATCCAAGCCTGACTTTGTATAAAAGTAGAATCGGTAGATTTATTTTGTTTGAATGTGCACAGTTTTGAAATGTTTGGAAAGGGCACGTTTGGTGCCGTTTGCAATAACATGAAAATTACAATAAAATTATTTTATAATTGAAATACCTACCTCATATAGTGTTTGAAACTACAAAGCCATTTGGTAGATATAACTAATCTGTGATAGCTCTAATAAATAAGAAATAAAAAAGAAAGTGTATCGTTGATGTTTTTATTTTATCACGATTAACAAAAAGTAACATATTTTAACAGTACAATTTTAGAACAAAGGGTATTTAATTTGCTAAAACTGTCCACAATGTTCGCTAATACTTTTGTTTGTATACAATGCATACAATACAAATACTAATAAGTTAATTATTAAGTATATATATTCTTTATAGGATTTTGCAAACAGTGGAAAGAAAAGCTATCTATGAGAACTAAAGGAAAAACTATATAGTTTTTCCTTTAGTTCTCATAGATAGCTTTTCTTTCCACTGTTTGCAAAATCCTATAAAGAATATGTTTCATTACTATAAGCAAACAAATAATAAATAATTCACTTTTAAATAGGTATATATACTCGTAGAAAAATTAACTTTAAACACTTTCTTTATTCACTTATTAATCTTGCGGTCACCTTTGCATGTCTGGGCAATTGACCCCTTAATCCTTACCAAGAGACCTAAAACATTCCATTAAAAAAGTGCTGTAATCCTCAACCCTAATTCAGTGGACTAAGTCACATTTATGTTGTGCAGTGGTACAAGAGAAAAGTTGTTGGGGCAAGGGTTAACTGATTTAGAATTCCCAGTCCTATTAATGTTAATTAGTTGGCAAGTTACAAAAATATACAAGATCTATAAAGAAACAAAAAAAGCCGAAAATAACTACATTTATTACAGAATATACATACCTAAAATAATGACTTTATTCAACAATACAATTGTATTTAAAACTGAAAAGGTTCACTCTATGTAACTAGCAGACCTTTAGAATGGTATCAGAAAAAGTGCTCTCATCCCAAACACCAGGGAGATGGGCTGGAAAAAGTGAAACAAAAAAAAAGTAGTCTTTTTCATTATAAAGTGGAAGGCACTTTTTGTGATACCTACATAGTCTCAAAGCGAAGTTGCAAACAGAGTGCCATCTACATAAGCAACCTCACATATATTATGAAAAACTGGTTGACGCAGTTCGAGGTAAATCATCTTTGTTTTGCTACAGTCGTCATTTCTGATGGATTGTTATGTAGCTAATGTTTTTTAAGACCAACTTTATATTTCAACTAAAAAGAACAAGTCACATTTGTATATTGTTACCTCTAGCATCTTTATTATGCATTAGCAAATGATTAAGGTTCTTTTTAAGTTTTGCCCGAAATTGACAAAAATTACATTTGTGCATTGTTACTTCTGATGGATCCATATGCGCTAGCGAATGCTGTATGACGTCAGCAGTACATATTTCCTGAAATGAAGAAGTCACATTTACTTATCTATTTCTAATGGATTCTAATGCAGTAACAATTGTTTGAGGCTAAATCTATATTTCGTCTGAATGGAACTAGAATCACATTTGTACATTTCCGATGGATCTCTATGCTGCAGTAATGTATTTCAAGGTTATCTTCGTCTTGTCTGAAACGAACAAGAGGCACATTTGTACATTATAACTTTTGCTTCACCAAATGTGTTTTGAGGTAATATTCGCGTTTTGTTTGAAATGAACAAGTCACATTTTTACATTGTTACTTCTGATGGATCCTTATGATACACCAAATGTTTTTTGAGGCTATCTTTGCGTATTGATTGAAATGAGCAAGAGGTACATTTGTACATCGTCACTTCTGACGGATCCTTATGCAGCAGCAAATGTCTTCCGAGGCAACGTCTCCATTTTGTTCGAAATGAACAAGAGTAACATTTGTACATTGTTACTTCTGATGGACCCTTATGCTTCATCAAATGTATTTTAAGGCAATATTCTCTTTTTGTTTGAAATGAACAAGAGTCACATTTGTATATGGTTACTTCTGATGGACCCTTATGCATCTCCAAATGCGTTCGGAGGCTACCTTTGTGTTTTGTTTGAAATGAGCAAGAGGCACATTTGTACATTGTTGCTTCTGATGGATCCTTATGAAGCAGCACATGCATTTTGAGGCAACATTTCCATTTTGTTTGAAATGAACAAGAGTTACATTTGAACATCTCTATTTCTGATGTATTTTTATGCTGCAACAAATGTCGTTCAAGGTTAAGTCTATATTTTGTCTGAAAGGAACAAGAGTCACATTTGTGCATTGTTACTTTTGATGGATCCTCATGCTGCAGCAAATGCGTTTTGAGGTTACCTTTATTTCTTGTCTGATATGAACATGAACTACATTTGTATATTGTTACTTCTGATGGACACTTATGATTCTTCAAATGTGCTAGGAGGCTACCTTTGAGTTTTGTTTCAAATGAACAAGAGGCACATTTGTATACTGTTACTTCTGATGGATCATTACAAAGCAGCAAATGTCTTTTAAGGCCATGTTTCCATTTCGTTTGAAATGAACAAGAGTCACATTTGTATATTGTTGCTTCTGATGGATCCTTATGCTTCTCCAAATGTGTTAGGAGGCTACCTTTGAATTTTGTTTGAAATGAACAAGAGGCACATTTGTACATTGTTACTTCTGATGCATCCTTATGAAGCAGCAAATGTCTTCTGAGGCCTTGTTTCCATTTTGTTTGAAATGAACAAGATTCACATTTGTACATCTCTATTTCTGATGTTACTTTTGGTTGATCCTCATGCTGCAGCAAATGTTTTTTGAGGTTACCTTTATCCCTTGTCTGATATGAACATGAACTACATTTATACATTGTTATTTCTGATGGATCCTTATGCCTCAAAATATGTACCTTGAGGCTGCTTTTATGCCTTGTCTGGTATAAACAAGAGTCACATTTGTACACTGTTACTTTTGAAGCATCTTTATGATTCAGCGCATGATCTGCAAGGCTAGCTTTATATTTTGTCTGAAATGAACAAGAATCACATTTGAACATTTTTACTTCTGATGGATTCTTATGCACTAGCAAATGACGTTGCAATATTGCCTTATATTTGGCCTGAAATGAACAAAAATCGCATGTGTACATTGCTTCTAATGGATTCTTGTGCAGTACCAGTTGATTTCGTCTTCTATGTACCCCCGTGACGTCTTCTAAATGTGACAAAAGAGCACCATCCTCCAACCTGAAAAATTTGTAAAATTCTCATTACCACTGAGTTGAAGACTAGCAATTGATTATGCATACCATAAAATATGGTATAAAACAATTGCTTTTAAAAATAAAAAGATGCTGTTTTGAACACCCACTATAATATTGAAACATATTCTTTATAGGATTTTGCAAACAGCAGAAAAATAACTATCTATAATTAAAAGAAAAACTGTGTAAAATTATTAATGACATCTTTGCATTCTTTTGATAACCTAAATTCTGGTTATGCTAGCAAAAAATCCTAAAATGAATTTGTCTAATTTCTTATTTGACCATTCTCATTCTATCCACACAGTCCCCTACGGCCATGCAGATTAAACTAGTATCTACATAACCCCTACGATCATGAAGATTCAGTTAAAAATGAGAACAAAGGCCTAAATTGAATTTATTTATCTACCTTGTCTTAAAAAATATAGATACTAGTTTAATCTGCATGGCCGTAGGGGACTGTGTGGATGCTAGTGTTAGAATGAGAATTGTCAAATAAGAAATTAGACAAATTCATTTTAGGATTTTAATTTGCTAGCATAACCAGAATTCAGGTTATCGAAAGAATGCAAAGATTTCATTAATATTTTTAGAGTTTTTCTTTTAGTTATAGATAGTTATTTTTCTGCTGTTTGCAAAATCCTATAAAGAATATGTTTCAATACAATTATAAGCAAAGAAATAATAATTCATCTTTTTTAAACACCCACTATAATATAGAAAAACATGAAAAAGTTGGATTATACAGGGTCGACCAGTATAATAGGCCATAATTCAAGGGTACCTTCTTTGGACCAAAATATGATATAATCAAATATTCTTTAATAAATTGTTGCTGTGGAAAGACAGTGTCCGAAAATGCATACAAGTACAAAGGTAGGGGAAGGGGGGGTACAGTGTTACACGGGGTACACTGTTACATTCATTATATTCGACTTACTATTTACACTAGATCACTGGTATCGCCGTGAAGGTTAGTTTTGTTTATGCTTTGGGTGTGTACGTATTAGTAGCAAGTTGCGGCGGAATTAACTTGAAAAAGTAAGTATTTTACATATTTTTGGTCTAAAAGTAAAATATTACACTAATTTAAAAGTTGTCCCAGTTATTATAGAATAATTTTTTGAGATTTTTGTCATTATACACCTATAAATATGCCCTCTAAGTAACAGTTCAGCACAAAAACATAACCTTAAATGTTTTTGTATTTGTGAACAGTAACTTTTTCTGGCAAAGATACCAGTGGGGCAGAGTGTTACATGTGCCCAAGGGGTACAGTGTTACATGTAAGACTGTACCCCGCATGGAAAAGCAATAATATTAATTTAAAATTGTTGCCTCAGGAACATCCTACAATGGTACGAAATAGAAAAGAAAAACGAAAAATCGGAGATTTTGATGAAGAATCGATGAAAAGAGCCGTGCTAAACGTTATCGATAATGAGATATCTATACGAGCAGCTGCACGAGAAGCGAATTTAGTACACATGACCCTTAAAAGGTATGTCGACAAATATAGGAACAGTTCCGAGGAAGAGCGCCTGAATTTCCACCAAGATATGATGTAAATAAAGTATTTCCCAAAGAATTAGAAGATCAATTGAGAGATTATCTCCTCATATCATGTCGTATGCACCATGGCTTAACAAGAAAAAATGCTATGATGTTAGCATATGAATTGGCTAAAAGCAATAATTTAAAATATCCATCTTCTTGGGATAAAAATCGGCAAGCAGGTGTCGATTGGCTAAGCGGCTATATGAAGAGATGTCCAAAATTGGCAATAAGAAAACCAGAGGCTACTAGTTTGGGACGCGCAACGAGTTTTAATCGAACAAATATTACTGAATTTTTTGACAACTTATCTAGAGCTTATAGTAAATTTCCAAAAGGCCCTCTTCCTCAGAACATTTATAACCTCGACGAAACTGTATTGACGACAGTACACAACCCTCCCAATATTATTGGGCAAAAGGGCCTAAAGCAAATTGGTCAAGTTACGTCCGGGGAAAGGGGCGTCTTGGTGACAGCATGTTGTTTTGTAAATGCCACAGGGAATTCAGTGGCTCCATTTCTGATATTTCCACGAGTTCACTTTAAAGACCGAATGCTTACAGGAGCTCCTCCAGGAACTGCAGGTGGCGCTGAAAAAACTGGTTGGGTGAACAGCGAAGCGTTTATGGATATTTTGAAACATTTTCATGGATTTGTAAAAAGTACACAGGAGTCGCCGATACTTCTAATAATGGACAATCACCAATCGCATATTTCAATAAGCTCCCTTGAATTTTGTAAGAGCAATGGAATTATGCTTCTAAGTCTGCCTCCTCATACCAGTGAAAAACTTCAGCCATTGGACAAGGCGGTATACAAATCCCTCAAAAGTAACTTTAACATTGCATGCAACGACTGGATGGTCATGAATCCCGGCAAAACTATTACAATATACGAAATTGCCGGGTTACTAGGAATAGCTTAACCAAAGGCATTCACGCCTACCAATATTATCAACGGATTTAGGTCTACTGGAATTTGGCCCCTTAATAGGAATATCTTTAGTGATGAAGACTTTCTATCTTCTTCAGTTACAGACAGACCATTAGAAAATGTGTTACCACTCGAAGAGCTTCCACAACTGCCTGCACAACGTTCACCAGTCCCCTCAACTTCACGACAATCACCAATACATCGAACTCCAGAACATTCTCCAAGACATTCGCCTCCACCAGGCAGTCTGGAATTTTCAGTCACGACTCATAAGTCACTCACAGTCAAGGCCACAACTTCTACATCAAGGTTCATAACACCTGTTGAGGTTCGACCATACCCAAAAGCCTCTGCTAGGAAAGAAGTTAGACAAAAGAATAGAAAAAAAAGAAGCCAAATACTAACTGATACACCGATTAAGGACCAAATTATAGAAGAAATAAAGTTAAGCAAAGCAAAGTCCGTTAAGCGAAATGTGTTAAAAGAAAAAAAGAAACAGATATTATCTAAACGGATAAAGGAAGACACATCGGAATCAGAGGAAGAATCCATGTCAATTGCAGACAGTGACGCTAGCGTAGGAGCTTTCAGTGATGTAGAGTTAGATCCTGATTTAGACGAAATAGGCATTGGAGAATATGTCCTCATTAAAGAGGGAAGAACAAAAGAACACGATGTTATGTCAGTAGGAAAAATTTTAACAAAGAATGAGTTGGAAATTAGTGTTCAGTATATTCGGCGACTGTTTCCGAGTTTCAAATTTGTTGAAACTCAAGAAGAATATTTATTTGAAACGTCAAAAGTATTAGCGAAATTACCAAATCCAAGACCCTCTGGAGGTACAGCCAGAAGGTCCGAAATGTTGGTATTTCCAATAGATTTACAAACTTATTATAATGAACTTAAATAGTATTACAAATGAACCCTGCATGAATCCAGAAAACTGTTTTTTATTTTCGTTTCCACTTAGAGAATGTTATGTTTATGTTTCAGTTTAACTTGTTATAGTATTTTATAAATAAAACATTATAAATAACCTCGATTTTGATTAATTCTATAACTTGTAACAGTGTACCCTACCCCCTGTAACAGAGTACCCCGTTACAGGGCAACAGTGTTACATGTGACCATAGGTCAAAAATTATCATCTAAAAAATAAACTGTTTGACAGAATCAACAAATACAATAAAAAATATTAGGCTAAAGAGAGACAATTAGTTACAGTAAAAAATAAAATTTCTAACTATGTCTTATAATAAATAAAGAGGCCAAACAAAATTCTTGTAACACTGTACCCCCCCCTTCCCCTACAGGGTATCAGAAAATGTATAGAAGATTTACTCCAAGTTGCTGCAAACAGTTCATAAGAAAGTCAGTGAGTTTGCATTGTTGTCACTTTTTAGTTTTTACTTATGTTTAATTTTTTCAATATTATACACTTTGTCCTTTTCAATTTAAGTTTGTTTTCAAAGAGTTATTGAAATATTTTGCGGCAGTTTTCTCGAAAATGATTGGAATTTTCAAGTTCTATCAAGCGTACCTTGTTCACGTAGAAATGATTTCAGATTTTCTAATCAAGAGTGCCATAACCTTTCATAAGAAAAAAACATTTGATGTTAGGTACAACTCATGAGACCGACCTCCACGGGTTAGCATGATATGATGCATAAATTATTGTTTCTTAGCTTAAAAAATGTTTCCTTACCAAATTTGGAGAAAATCGGTCAAGGGGTAGTTAAGATATTGCTATTATTAGTGGACCACCGTGTATAACAAATTCGTTGTTCACTATATCTAACTCATTGAAATGCTTATATAAGATGCCTAGTGTATACAATGTGATCACAGATTGAGACTTGGAAGGGGAAAAACTGTTTCTTTCTTTTTCCTTAAGGAAATGGCTTTGGAAACAGCTCATATAGTCAAAAAACTTTTTTATTGGAAGTCATTTTTTATAAAAATGTCTGCTTTATGTGAAAAGTTCCAGATTAACACGTTTTTCCAAAATGTGCATGCATGGTGCTAAATATTTAAAAAATGTGAAATCTACAAAAACTACTTTTATTTGTAACAGTATCGAGAAAATATATTCAGAAAATTGTTATGGATTAAAAGTTATAATCAAGTATAAAAACCTGCTTTTCGAATATGAACTTATTTTTCATATTTAGAATTTATTTTTCTGTTCTATTCAATCTTTAACATCTTTGTAAACAATTGTTAAACATCTTACTAACATTTAATCTAATGTATTTGACGCAGCCAAATATTTTCCTAAAAGTGATATGAAAGAAACAAAGTGTTTATTGTAAGTCATTTAAGGGAGGATATTTCAAATAGTGGAGTCGAGGAACAATTTCATGGTACAATTCCTTAGCCACCAGGGAGCCCCGATCTGACTAATGTAGATTTATAGTTACGGAAGAATATTAAGAACACTTTACACAGTTTAAGAGATAGGATTAGGAAAAATATGAGCGATAGAAAAAGAACATATAATATTACCTATTAAAATCCTCTTCCTCTATTTTAATTTCAATTTCTTCATTAGTTAAACATTTTTGGTCCTCCATTTCAACAAGATTTTCGTCTTTGGGTCCTTTATTCTCACATAACATATCCTCTGTTTTAATCCTAGCAAGACTATCACTCTCTTCTTTATAGGCTAGCTCACTTTCCATGAACTGTTCCTCATTGCTAAGTTCCAGATCATTCATGTCAACATAGCTATTATTTTTATGTTCGTCCGCCTCATTAGCATTACCACTATTATCACAGAATACTTGTTCCAATTTAAAAATAGCGCATCCTTTATCAACTTCTTTGTTGCCAACATTTTCTCTTTCCTCGCAGAATTGTTCTTCTATTTTGATTTTACCAACTAAGTCGCCGTTTTTTGATACATCTCCTATTATAAACTGTAATAAACTGCTTTGCTCTATCTGATCCGTACTATTTATATCGAGGCTTTCACGGCATCTCTTAATCTTTTCTTCTACAATCAAACAGTTGGTTATAAACCGGGAACACATCCCTAGAGATTCATGGCAAGGTGCACAGATGACAGGTTTCTTGATGATACTTAAATCCTGTCAATCAAAAAGCAAATATTAAATATTGTGACGAAGTGAATTTTTGCAGACAAAAATGTAATTTAATTTAATCATAGACTTCGCCACTTTTCCCATCTTACGGCCGAAAGATTAGAAATTGTTCTGTTTATTTTTATTTAGCCCGCGACATGTAGTTTTCTGTAGAAAAATAATGTAAGGTTCCGCAGCGATGAGAAGTTTTCTAAAATAACATTTTAATTAATTCCGATAAATTATTCCCGATGGCGTTAGTCACAGTTAAATTATTCCCCACTTGGTATTCAACACCAAGTTGGAGGGGATTTTACTTTCTGGGGGAACCAGTGAGTCAAAGACACACAGAAACGGGAGTTGATTTCTGCGAGCCTAAAGGATTACCACGTGAGGATCTAATATACCGTACCGCTCACCTGGAGATCACCACGTGTGTAATTCGATAGTCTCTGCCATCGCCATAAAATATAATAGCAATGTAAGTTTTAAAATATTTCTTGGTATTTCCGTAAATTTCAAAATTAAATTTCATCTTAACAGTTAAATGAATTAACACGTGGGGGTTCTAAAATACCGTACTGACCGTCCGCTTGGAGAACACCCCGTGAGAGTTTACTTAACTGTGCCCCGTATACCAGCAGTGTAAATTCATAATTTATTTTATTTGAGACACTTCATAAATAATATTTTCATGATAAACTAGCAAATCTCTGTTAAATATTCATGGCCCGATTTGTCTATATTAGAGAAGTGTACGATAAAAATTATTTGATCCGAGATAAGCAACTGTTTCTTGCCTGGCGTTTTTATCCGCTATTACCAGATAAGAAATAAAACATTGAAATGCGTGATTAGCAATAACACTTTAAAACGATTTCAAATTTGATGTATCAGAATATAAATATATTTTTCCGAAATACTGACGCCCATCATATGTCTATGATGGGCGTCAGACAAAATTTCTCCGTGGTAATGTTTGTCCAATCGGGGGGCCTGTTAGATTCTCAAGATTTAATCCAGATAGCTATGTCCCAAATAATTTCCAAGGGAAAATGGACATAGAAGATATTTCGAGAGAATTATTATTTTGTCTCAGACTGTGGAGTCAAAATAATATCCGCCAAGTTGGTTGGAATGATAGAAACTCGCCGTCCGTAAATTTGTGTTTTTATTAAACCGAATTTTGCCGTGTAAAACCGTTCCAAAGCCTATTGTTTTAACTTAACCGTTGTTTCATAATTTATTGGGTTAAAATAATATCCGACATGTTGTCGGATTGGTAGAACTCCGTTTTCCGGCTATTTTATTATTTTATTTTGTTTTAAACTATTTCATAGATTAGCGGATTAGGATAAAATCCGTTAATTTTAAATGGTTTTCAGTAATTTGTTATAGTCCGAGAGTTCAGGGGAAAATCTAGGAGATACTCTGAATAAATAAATTATATTTTGATACATAAACCTTTTCACTGTACATCTGGCAAGAAACACGTGGCGAATCTTATTTCCGAACCGAATGCAATTAGAGGTACTCAACTATGTGGTTTGAGGCTCTTGGCGGATCTCTCTGAACCAAACCGACACCGTCGAGATTAATTCTGGCTGTCCGTCCAGGCAGAATGATCTTTACCGAGGGAGCTGATACCGAATCCGATTACCATTTTGTTCGGTATCAGTTTTCCACAATTTCACCAAGTTCTTTACACCACATGCTGCCAATTCCTATCTGACATGTATACAGATATGATAAATTCTGTCCGAGAATAGTTGTTTACTTTTACTAAAAATTTAATTGCTTTCTGCTTTGCTACTAACTTGTTTTGTCTTAACATCCACTGCTTGCTTGCTTGCTGTTATAACCGACCGTACCGTTTTACCGTCTTTGCCGCCAAGCCTACTATCATTTTGCACACTATTGGCTTGGTTTTGTTGATAACCGAATTAATAAGAAAATATTAAAATCAGTAGTTTAATATCTTCTCACCGCCTGGTTCCTTGTCTTCGTAATTTCACTTGTTTTCTTAGTTTCACTTGTAAATAAACCGAAATGATATATCTTAAGTTTTACTTGTAAATTTTCATAACATGACATATCTTAAGTTTTGATATTATTTATCTGAACTCTATAAGAGTATTTTGGTACCTGACCGTTTTATTTATTTTAATAATTATTGTTTGTTGTTGAATACTTTTAATAAATGTTATCTTCTGAAATGTGCGTTTTACTGTTGTGTGTGAATGAAAATCTAATCTGCCGTCCAGACCCCTGGACATACCGTGTCTCCACTGTAGCTATCCCAGCCCTACTGCAACAGGCTGCGTTTAGGAGGCTAATGTGGGACCTTTGCCCCACGTAAAAATTGCAAAGGTGGCGCTCGAGATAACCGAAATACAGCTCAGCGCTAAAGTGCCGCTTCCGCTTGTCTATGCGCTAGGCAACCGGGAGAAAGCACGTCACAATATAATGCTATATCGCACTTAATATAGATACACCCTTGCAGTTTCATTATTTTTAGAAATAAGTAATTTCTGGTACACCAATAAAGCTTCATAATAATAGTAGTAATAGTAATAATAATAAGCCCACGCTGCTCTCGGAACTGAAGACCATACCAGCCTGTCAGAAATCAGCTGAATGGCTGGCAGGCCAAATGCAGAAAGCGGTCGTCTTGGGGTCCCTTCGAATACTTAGGGTACACGACTCTAGAATGTACAGTCACTAACCCCAAAGGTCTTGGGGAGTGGCTGTAATTATCGCCGGCGCGGCTACCATGTGGTATCGGTCGGAATGCACGGGAGCCCTGTCTGGCAATGGTGAAACCGAAAAAAAATAATAAAAAAATAATAATAATATTTATTTCCCACTGTGACAAAGTACACTGTATGGGATTCGTCAATTAATGCAAGTATTCAGTCACTTTATAATAACATTTATCAATTAAAATATGTTTAAATTTCTTTTCAAAATATACAAATTTTGACTGTTTTTAATTGATAGTAGCAAGCAGTTAAACATCTGAGGTCCTATACAATTGGGATCACCGAAACTAAGTTTTTGTTTTGCAAATGGCATGTAATGAAACATATTCTTTATAAGATTTTGCAAACAGCAGAAAAAATTATCTATGAGAATTAAAATAAAAACTATTTGTTAAATTATTGATACACAATCTTTGCATCCTTTTGATAACCTGAATTCTGGTTATGCTAGTGATTAAAATCCTAAAACGAATTTGTCTTTCTTATTGTACAATTCTCATTTTAACACTAGTTTCTACACAGCTACGGCTATGCAGAAGTAAACCAGTATCCACACAACCCCCTATGGCTATGAAGATTCAGCTAAAATGAGAAGTCCTAAAATGAATTTATTTACATCTCGTCTTTTGGAAAAATGTTTGGGGCTGGACCACACAATGCTATTATCGTTAAGGATTACTTAAATCAATTATTTCCAGATCGTTGGATTGGGACTCATGGTCCAGTCAGATGGCCTGCAAGGTCTCCTGACTTAACCCCACTCGATTTTTTTATTTGGGCGCATTTGAAAAATAGACTCTCCATGACTGCTCCAACCACAAGGCAAGATCTGGAAGAAAGAGTTCGACACAAAATTGCACAAATAACACCTCAACAATTACAGAATGTTAGACGTACGATAAGTCACGCTACTCTGTGTATTAATCATAACGGTGAACAGTTTGAACAATTTTTATAATGGTTTATTATAACTTAGGTTTTAAATAGTTTTGTTATTCTTGGTAATTTATTCATGGTTGTAACGTTGTACCTATTAAAGTTATTTCTTGTTCAATTTGTGTTTACTTTTTAAAAATACTTCTATTATTACGAAGGATATCGTTAAGAAACGATTAATGGCGAAAAAAATATAGTTTATGAATCGTTATTTCTGATTAATAAAAGAAATAGCACAGTTCCATTAAAAAAAATTCCATAGGACCCCTACGGAAATGAAAATGAAATTCCGTTTTTTTTTTTTTTTAAACTAAAAATACTGGTACCTATCAGTAATTCAAACAACTATTTTCTGCTTTACAGACAAGTCTACAACCTTACTAATAATTTCCATAGCCTACTTAGTAATTTTCTTACATCACATTCATCTGACGCGGCCATTTTGAAAAAATTAAAAAATTGTTCGTATCTCAACTATTTTTTGGAATGTTTTACATCTGAAAAAACTGTTGCACTTAGAAATTTTCTGCTTAATGAGAAACCATCAAAAAAATATAGTCATTCCATTTAAGAAAAAAAAGTTGACGTCACTTCCGGTTCAACCGGAAGTGATATTTTCATTCCTGTTAGTCTAAAAGTAGCTTATTATGTCTAATTTATTTGTACCAAAAACCAAATTTTTAAATACAAAAACCAAAATATTGACTCGTGGAAACCCTGAATCTACCTGTATGTGAGAATCAATTGATTCAGCAATGTACTGAGTAGCGCAGATTAAGTTACTCAAAGAGTTTAGCGATTGCTATTCTACCATTCAACTGAAACACGTACACGCAGACATCAACACAAGTATTCCCTGCGATAATGTCATCTACCGCAGCTGAGATTTGAACTCAGGAGAAATAACAGCGACTAGACAGGATGTGCCACCCAACAGCAGTTTAGCCTACTGCTACCATCTCGGTAACATAAAAAACGCCACTAAACATACTCTGACCAGGATTCGAATCAGGT
Source organism: Stenurella melanura (assembly GCA_963583905.1). Lineage (NCBI taxonomy): Eukaryota > Metazoa > Arthropoda > Insecta > Coleoptera > Cerambycidae > Stenurella > Stenurella melanura. The sequence continues at coordinate 120,444,194 of OY757315.1, forward strand.
ACTCTGTAGTTACAAGCCAACCAACGGTGTTGAAATAGGTCAGTAAACCCATCACAACTCTACATATAATTACATTTAGTTTCAGTCTTGAAGACTCTGATGAAGAATGTTGTCTAAATCTTATCACATTAAAATTAGTAATGTCTAACACATACGAAGAATCTTGATACATACCAATTCTGGAAGACATTGTTTTATAATATTCTCCAAAGCTCTGTCTCCATTTTCACCACAAAAGGAAATGACAGAACAATACTTTACTGGGCTCATGCATAATCCGCATATATTCTGTTCCTCTGAAACATCAGTACTCTTCTTATTTCTGCCGATAAGAGAATCTATTCTATCCATCTTGTTAGCCAACGGAATTGTATTAGCATGAGCATTGAGGCACATCGCTTTAAAGTCTAAAGATTTTTTTAGCATTTCCGCGCAGTCAGTACACATCACGGGTTTCTGTATCGCAGCTAAATTCTAAAACACAATTCACATGTCGTGGGTATTGAATTGAAGCAATTCATTCACAAACCTCATCTTTGTAACTGAAAATTAAATTTTCGACACTTACCATGTCTGGCAGAAATGTATCCACAGAGTTTTTCATACTTTCCTCTAAAGCTTCAAAGGTGTCACATATTGTCAAACAAAGTCTGCATATTACTACTTCAGTTCCCATTTCTCAATAATCAACACACAACACAAAACATACGTTAGAGAAGTTAGCGTCAAAATGTTAGGTTATTTTCTTCTATCTTATTTTCGTCATTAACAGCAAAGAATTTAGATGCCTGAGCTGCTTTCCTTTTGTAGTGAACATAATAAACAGGATTTCAATGAACAACAATCATATGATACAAAATTGCATGGTAGGGACAGAGACAATGTCTTTACTATCATTTTCAGGCGTCGAACCAAAGAATTCTCTAATATTTGCTCGAACCCTAAACTAGAATTCGATGCTTAACTTTTCAATAAAGAAATTGATGTTTTACTCTTCGTGATGCTGTCTCTCGAGACGTAGTTCTCAAAAACACCAAAATTCCTAAACACAATAATACTCGACGTGAGTTTCGCTAATCATGTTAGCATCATCGGGAGATGGTTAACGTAGTAAGCGAAACGCTCGTCGAGCGCCCTGTTCAAGTGTTCTGCTATTTAAAGCTAAAGATATCTATCCTTGGCACACCCTCTCGGATTATATTATTTTTCTGGAAAACTACAAATAGTACAGGCAAATTAACAATTTAAGAAGATCCCAACAAAAGTTGTAGCTCGTCATTTTCTCTACAAAAAAGGTCTTTACAAATGTTTGTCTTACTTAAGCCGTTTTAGAATAAGTTTTCCACTTATAGTTTTAAGCCGCTTCGAAATGCGCGAAAATTGAGAATTCTCCAGGAGTTTCGTACGACCGGGCTCATCGATCGATAATTCTTATTATTCAGAGCCCCTAAAAAATCAATATAACATAAAATGTAGAGAAAACTTTCAGCTTTAATGTGGAACTAATCACAAAATTCATAAAAAAATTTATCAGAGAAAGTGTCAGAAGATAGCTTAGTGAACTTTGTACAGTTGATCCACAGATTTATTCATATTTTATTTGCCGGGAGTCGTTAGAATGATAATTCATTTTGCTTATATATTCTTATATAATGATATATTAATCCAATTAACATTTAATTGCAATTACTTTTGTTGGAAAAATATGCCTTGCGATCAAAGTAGAGGGTATATTTCTCATCGATCAATCACCTCCAAATTTTTTAGTTCAATTCGCTATATCTTAAGTAATAATAATAGCACTATAACTACAATAAAACATATTTTCTTTCGAATGACTTTAGAGTTTTTTAAATGCGCGCAGTACTTTTTGAATTTGTCTACATTATTCATACACGTTCAGAAAATGCATAATTATACAGTAAAACATATTCAACTTATTTGTTTCTTAACATCCTTCAATGAAATTTTCACGAAGTATAGATTAAAGTGCGTGGAATCGAATCCATGCAGTGAAAAAGCACCCATTGTTACGGGAGAAATAGGCAGGATGCATAAAACTCAAAGATGTGAATAAATCAACTGTATAAAGTTTACTAAGCCATCTTCTAACACTTTTTCTCTACGATGAAAATTTGTATGAATTTTGTGATTAGTTCCACATTGAAGCTAAGACTTTTCTCTACATTTTACGTTGTTTTCATTTTTTTAGCGGCTCTGAATTGTAATAATTATCGATCGATATGTCCGGTTGTACGAACTCCCATAGAATTCTCATTTTCCGCGCATTTCGGAGCGGCTCAAAACTATAAGTGGAAGACTGGATTTATCTCCTAAACGGCTTAAGTAAAACAAAAATATGTAAAGACCTATTTTGTAGAGAAAGAGACGAGCTACAAATTTTGTTCAAAACTTTTTTCTGTATGTTCATTATTTTAGCCGTTAGAGCAAGAAAACCGAAAATCAAAAAGTTTTTCCAAATTTTTTTGAATTTTCCCGGAACTTGAAAGTGCAAAGAATGCATCATTCCATTCTACAGGTCATTAACTACTTAAATCAAAGAGATGATTCTTTAATTAATTTTTGCGAGGTTTTTACATTTTTCCTTCATTGCCTGCACTAAAAGTATGCTACTCTGAGTTTTTCATCATATATCAAGAATATAGTATTCTTTCAGCGGTGCTAGTGCCATCTCCTAAAAATCTGTAGGGGCGATGCAATAAGCTAAAGATATCAACACTTGGTACGCGGCTGCCTGACGCGTTGCCAATTTTTTATTCTTTATAATTTTATATGTTTGGTGAGATAATAATAATAATAATAGTAATTTGAAATCTTGCATTGGTCACAGACAGAACTGCAGCAGATAGATAGGAAGTTACGCTTCAATTTTACTCAGCGAAGACTGCTCCACCCCAACTCTGCAATTGAGAGGCTTTATGTAGCTAGATGTGAGGGAGGTAGAGGACTCGTCTGCATGCAAAATAGTCACCATATTGAAGTAAAGAACCTACGCTATTATTTTCACAATAAGAACCTGCCTATCTATCGATCTATAGAGGCACAGGATGCGAATTATTCACCTCTGAATCTCGCTTGTCGAGAAATGGAAGTAAATTTAGCGAACTTCAAGGAACAATGGAAAAACAATAAGGCTTTGCATGGCAGATACTTTGCCGCACTTAAGCAACCGGACGCAGATGAAAAATCCACCCATACGTATCTCACATCAGGGTACTTGTTCCCTGAAACAGAAGGCGCATTAATGGCTATTCAAGACTAGGTTGTACCAACAAGAAACTACAAAAGGCACATATTGAAACAGATGATTGACTCCACAAAGTGCCGCTTATGTAATAGAGATGAAGAGTCAATACAGCACTTAATATCAGGATGTAGTTATCTTGCTCCAACAGCTTACACCAGCAGATATAATAGTATGGGTCAAGTAGTTCATCAGGCAGTGGCTCTTGAAACTGGCCTGAAAAAAGGATTCGTCCCACCATATAAATACTAGCCAACTGAAGTATTGGAAAATGAAAACTTATAAAATATAATAAATACAAATATAAAATATACTGGGACACAGCCATAATTACTGACAAATAGCATAACCGACCTGACATGATAGTCATCGACAAGATGCAGAAAAACACTACCATCATCGATTTCTCGGTCTCACTAGACGACAACCTTGGCAGAGCCTACCATCAGAAAAAAGAGAAATACGAGCCATGAGCCACCGAAATTAAGGAAATCTGGAATATGCAAAAAGTGGATATTAAATCATTAATAATATCTGCAACGGGTACCGTGCACAAAAAGCTCCGTTTCCACTTACAAGAACTAAATATAGTTGCGGGCAATGCTATACAGTGGATGCAGAAAGCAGTAGTATTGGGTACCACTGCATTAGTCCGCCACGTTCTCTCCATTCAGTAGACAACAGGGAAGCCTTGAGTAATCCGGGGACTCTGAATAACCACCCACTAAAAGTGTGATAGAAAAAAAATAATAATAAAAATAATAATATTATTTATTGGTCTTTTTGATCATGTTCATGATATAAGACAGGTCATTGAAAGGTAACATAAAATAGTATAATGTTTAGATAATATAAACAATGCTATATTAACAATGAAAAAATGTATAGGACAAACAGTTATGAGTATTCCACTAACGGTCAAGAATGTATAAAACAAATGCCTGTGTGTGACACAAACAAGGAGTCATGTACAAACCGAATTACAGTAAATAATTATATAGACCACAGACTATATGTGCATAGATGTGCAATTAAGAATTGAAAAATTCATTAGAATTGTAAAATACATATGCCATCAGATGCCTTTTTAGATTCATTTTAAAATTGTATTTATTTCTAGCTTTTTTAAGGTTGTCAGGTAGCTTATTATATATTTTTATACAGGAGTAATAAGGTGATTTTTCGAATTTACTGCTGTGATGTAGTGGCACACTTAATTGGGCCGAATATCTCGTACACCAGACCTTGGTGTTCAGATCTCTCTGTCAAGAAGTCTCAATCTGCCTACTCTGTTGTTTAAAGACAAGGACCTTACTGACAAGACAAGGTAGTATTCAATACTCTATATTTTGAGAATAGAGAACTAAAATAATAACTAAAACTAATGAAATGCCTATTTCTAGTGATCAATCAGATCAGTTTTCCTAACTTAATGACCAAACGGGTCCAATTTGCCAATTGGGCAAGCGAGATCCGGTGTAAAATGGAAAAGGCAAACAGGAATGGATGAGTACTTACTGTTTTTGTTCTTTTCTTGGTTTGGAATAGCAACTCTTGCTAATCAGGCACTAGTTCTTGCACCACTCTCCCCCAAGCTTCGTTGACTACGCCAGAAATGTGGGAACGTACAATAAAAACGTAGCCGTTCACTTTAGTTATTTACTCAGATCTAATGTTTTACAAGATAATTCGCGGTTTTATACAGGGTGTTGCGTGAGTGACTAGCCATACGCTAGTGAGGGGTACGGAATCTTAAGACGATTTAAGAATGACCTTTATTAGATCTCTAATTCCTCTCGTTTCTGACATAAAGCGTGTTTTCTATTTTTTGCCAAAAATTTAGATCGGTCGTATTTTCTTATAATGGCTGTAGCAAATTGTACCAAATTTAATAGATATGTTTTACTAATAGAGGTCTACATAATTCAGTATCGAAAACAAAAAAAAAGTCAGGGCCTGAGCCAATTTTTTAAATTTTTGATCTTACCTAAAAACATCATCCTGTATATGGATTTTGGCAATGTCCAATACAGATTTTCAAAATAGTCTAATAGTGTGTCTGAACCATGTAGTTAGTTTTTTTGGCACACTTTTAACGCCTCGAGAATTAACAGCCGAGTTTCACAACAAATCCATTTAAAAAATATTTGGGTGACTTTCGGTCACAAAAACATCAGTAACTACATGGATGACATTAATTTTGTGTGGAGAGATTTAATTTTACTGTCCGTTTGTTAGAATTTGCTACGATAAAAAAATGTAAAAATATGTAAATGTCAACAAAAGCAAAAAAAAAAAAAATAAATATGTAAAAATGTGAACAAACAAAATTTTTATTTATTAGAACAAATACAAAAGAGTAGACATTATATTGAAGGGAAATAACTGAGACAATGAAGCTCCTAAATAGTTAGTACAATTAGTTAAAAAGAATTTGATCCAGTACAATTACATGAAATTAAAATAACACACCTAAAATGTAACGAACAAAAAATAATTTAAAAAAAATGACTACAAAAAATGTTCAAAATGTCTGCCTCCAACTTCAATATAATATTATAATAATGTAAATGAAATATTTAGCCAGTTTTTACACAGTTTTAATGATTAGAGAATTAACAACCATATAAATCTATTTCAAAAATCTCTTGATAAGCATTTGCCATAGACAATACCAAAGTACCTGTCAAAAACTTTGTTCTTGCTTGTTTGAGGCAGCACTTAAACTGTTAAACTACTTAGTTAAAAATATTAAAGTTAAAATGTCTTATTCTGAAGAGTACGTTGACATTAGTTACATTTATAGTTTTTGTAATGGGAACTCCACGGCCGCCGTTAGAGAATATCGTCCACGGTTTCCCAATCGACGAATTCCCAATAAATCAACTTTTTTTTTGTTCACAATTATACAAAACAACACGGGAAATTTCCTTCAGCTCCTTTGCGAGGTGAACGTCCTATTCGACAAGATGTAAATGAGAGTAGGCGCAGCTTTAGGAGTCCTCATGTAAGAGTTTGGAAAACTTTAAAAAACAACCATTTGTATCCTTTCAGTTTTTATATAGTTATTTTAATATCATGTAATTGTACTGGATCAAATTCTTTTTAACTAATTGTACTAACTATTTAGGAGCTCCATTGTCTCAGTTATTTCAGTTCAATATAATTTTTACTCTTTTGTATTTGTTCTAATAAATAAAAATGTTTGTTCACATTTTTACATATTTAATTTTTTTTTTTACTTTTGTTGACATTTACACATTTTTACATTTTTTTATCGTTGTAGCAAATTCTAACAAACAGACAGTAAAATTAAATCTATCCCCACAATATTAATGTCATCCATGTAGTTACTGATGTCTTTGTGACCGAAAGTCACCCAAATATTTTTTTAATGGATTTATTGTGAAACTCAGCTGTTAATTCTCGGGGCGTTAAAAGTGTGCAAAAAAAACTAACCACATGGTTCAGACGCACTATTAGACTATTTTGAAAATCTGTATTGGACATTGCCAAAATCCATATACAGGATGATGTTTTTAGGTAAGATCCAAAATTTAAAAAATTGGCTCAGGCCCTGACTTTTTTTTGTTTGTTTTCGATACTGAATTATGTAGACCTCTATTAGTAAAACATATCTATTAAATTTGGTACAATTTGCTACAGCCATTAAAAAAATATGACCGATCTAAAATTTTGGCAAAAAATAAAAAACACGCTGTATATCAAAAACGAGAGGCATTAGAGATCTAATAAAGGTCATTCTTAAATCGTCTTAAGATTCCTTACCCCTCACTAGCGTATGGCCAGTCACTCACGAAACACCCTGTATAATACCTTATCTTTTAGTATGATACCTCTACGTGATCTCGTAAAGTATGTATGTTATGTGAAATATTACAAGAATTATTATAAGAAAAGCAGTGTCCCTACCGGGATACCAATATAACTTATTTGTAAAGCATTCTAAAAATAATTTTTGAATTATTAGACAATCCAAAAAATATTTTAAATATGTTTTACAAATATTTTCTTTGCATAAAATTTAATATTTTGAAAATGAAGTAATATATTTTTCTGTGCCCTGTCAATATTTCAATAATATTTTTAATACATATTTCAATATTTCCAAAATATGCTAATACTTTGGAAAACATGTATTTTTTTTATATATTAAATGCTGTTAGGGCTCGCAGAGAGAACCTGATGATGGCAGGTGAGATTCTGCCGAATTATCGTTCAGACAACCATGGCTCCCACAGGAGCCTACCAACTACGCGGGAAAACACCCGGAAGCACACCAATGGAGATGGAGCTTCCCCCATTTCGTCGTTTTACAACGTCGAAATGGCCACTTGGTTTAAGGGAATTCTTGCATTAGTCGTGTCGGACCCGCCTTGCACTGTTTAGTGCCAGGAGCGAGAAACTGCAGCATGCAAGTTGATCTGAGTTTTTTAATTAGGAATAATTCGTTCGGCTGGTGCTTCTTTCATTCAAAACTAAGCGTTGTGATTTCTATACTTAACGCGGCCAGGCTCGAAATTATTTGCAATTTGGTTAAGTATCCTTATGAAAATAAAGATTCATGGGGGTGATTGACAGAAATATTTTATTTTAATATATTCTGCTCTCTAGAACAGTGGCGGCTCGTGATATTGTCTGCAGAGGAGGCTTGATATTCTGAAAGACAACTGATGTGCAATATGACTACAATTTGTACATTTCCCCACCACCCCTGAGGTATTACAACGGCGCGTTACATTTTTTTGCCGTGGGTTGTTCGCCAGGATACCGATTCACGACTTGAGAGAATAGAACTAATAAAAGAATAGAATGAAAAGGAAATAGGAAATATGATGAGATGAAAAAATCATTCTCATGAAATTCTCGTTCCTACGACTCGAGTATCGGTATCCAAAGGAGTCCTACTATCCCACTTGTAATTAAATTATATAACTTTTAATAAAAATAAAAATAGTTTTGGTAAAAAAATTAAAGTGTTTTTCTACAAACAAAAAATTGTATTCATTATCACTGCCAGGCGTGTAAAATTATAAGTTTTAATAGAAATTAAAATAGTTTTGAGAAAGAAGTTATATAAAAAAAATATAACCGCGGAACTCTATATTATGGAGAATTATAAAAAATATTTCCTAAAAAATAAATAACACAAATAAATATTTTTTCTAAAATAACAACTACCTATATTATTCTCTGCTTTAAAGCCTGAATATTTTTATAAACTAGTGGTAACCTGCGATTTTTGGAACTAGCAAAATGGTTGATTATTTCATCATAAAATGAATCGCGTTTACTCAATTCTGACAAAAAACGTTTTTCTATTGAAATAAGCGATACATTTGAAAGGCGGTCTTGACTCATTTTGTTTCTAGTAAAAATGTTTTTATGTGTTTAAGTGTTGAAAATAATCATTCTACAGAAGCTTACCGGAATTGTCTCAAAAAATAGTGGCGTTATTCTAAAAGTTCTCTAATTTTGGGTCATAAGTTTTTAGAAAATCTACCAGCTCTTTGAAATTTCCTTTATTGCACGATTCTCGTTTTTCGTCATGTCCTCGGAAAGAATTTTCTTGTGAAGATAACTATATAACGGCATCTATTAACCTCTTTAATATTTCCCTATTCTCACGGACCTTTTCGTTAACATTTTCTATTTCTCTCTTATGTGCAGAATCCAAGAAATTTACAATATTTTGTTTACCAAACATTTCGAATTTAATGCAAGATGAAATGTGCTCCTGGGATTTTTCGTGCCTTTCTAAACCTCGCGACAAGTTTTGCAAATTATTAAACCCGGCCCTGCCCCAAATTGAGGATTGATCATTAGTAAATAATAAACATCTCCAACAATATAATTTGTTTCTAACTGTTGATGCCGTTAACCACTCGACTTTTTTATAATTGTTATCACAAAACCCTCGGTTTTGTTTACCACTTTTAAAAACTAACGAAAGCATTGCTGGTGTAGGCCTGGCATTTCTTTTAATTCTTACCTTTTCGTCATAAATAAGAGTAGTAAATCCATTTAATAACAAATAATCCACCACGTCTGGACAACAAGACATGTTGTTGGGAATATTTTCACCTAGAGCACTTATTTCTAGCCCGCCTATCAAATGTTTTATGTATTTATACGTCAAGTTGTTCTTAACCGGTTAAACGCAACTGTCAGATGTCAGTTCGTTTTCTTTGTGAATCACCTGACTCTTGAATGACCTGTGCACATGCGCTATAAAAACTAAGATCTGAGGCTAGCCTCATACTTGGCTATTCCAAGTGTTGCTATTTTACACAGCGCAAAGAAATTCAAGGTCATTCCTGTTATAAGTAAATGCGGTAAAGTTGGAAGCTATTTCGTATTAGCCTCCAGCGAACCGCAGTGTTCATTCAGTAAAAGACAGGCCGACCGGGAAATATGCATACAAAGACTATCCGGACTGTAACGTTATAGGTATGTTTGTGGAAAGGAAATGCAAAAATGTTATATATAAACTGAAAATTAATTAATGAATAATAAACAATAAAAAATATTGAAAATTGAGATATACCTAATAGAAATTTCTTAAGATATTACTTTTGAAGATATGGTGGTTCTTCCAAGGGGAGGCTCAGCCTCCCCTGACGAGCCGCCACTGCTCTAGAAGCACGCTGTCTACTATATATATATGACTAAGAGTCACATTTATATGTTTTGTAGTGGGAGAAGGGAAAAATTGTTGGGGCAGGGGTTAACTGATTTAAAGTTCCCAGTTCTATTATTATGTTTATCAGTCGGCAAACTACAAAAATCTATAAAGAAACAGAAAACGACAAAATGACTACATTTATTACACAATATACATACCTACAAAAATTACCGAGCACAAAATAATAATTATATTCAACAACAGAATTATTGTATTTAGAACCAACAGACTTTTAAAATGGTATCAAAGAAAGTGCTCTCTGCCCAAACACCAAGGAGTTGTCATCATAGAGTAGAAGGCACTTTCTTAAATACCTACATATACTCCAGTCATATGGCTTCTGATTTTACAAATTATATCCTTCATATTTCTTTTTTATATCGATTTATTTTGGTGTAGTGATCTCTTCCATTTTTTCTGTACAACGAACGGTTTAGGAAAAAATGTGCTTCACAGTTTCAATGCAAGGCATATGGTCCATTTCATATATATGCATAGAATATGTGCTTGTTCTATGAATAGCAAATGATGGTAATCGTGGACAACTTTCCACTGAAGAACATTTTATTGTTTAAACTATAAAAATTACTGTACCGTACAATAAAAATTATAGTACAGACAATAAGCATTATTAAATTTTAGTAAATTTATTTTTTTAAACATTTACATACTTTCAGAATTTATAAATGCAATAATTTTGAACATTTTTAAGTTTATTAATTGTAATTATCACATTAATTAAATGACTGGATTATATTTATATAAAATTGTAAGAAAGTTTTTTTTTTTAATTTTGTAAATTTCATATTAATTTTTTTTTATAAATTATAGTTAATATATTATAAACTATAATATGCCATGGTTATTAATAATCATCTATATTAGATTTAAAAATTAAGTAATTGTTGAAAAATTTGTTTATACGCAATAGCGATAAAATGTGCATTAGTCCTATATAGGAACAATATTCACATATTGGTCCAATATTATGTACTACTTACTAGGGGAGGGTATGGACATATATTGAACATTTACAATATATGTCCATACCTCTCCCCTAGTAATACATAATATTGGACCAATATATAATCCATATAGGACCAATATATGAATATTGGTCCTATATAGGACCAATATTCATATATTGGTCTTATATGGATTATATATTGGTGCTACTAAGGTCTTAACACTGGAGTCTTGAAGATTTTTTAAACCATGTTCCACAGTTACGGTGGGACCACTGGAGTGTCTCATCACATATAAAACAATTCTCCGCCATTATTAGAGTGTCAAGTAACGTTTGCGATATTACTGCACGACGTTATGACAGCTACGCATGCGTCGTTGAGGCATACGTAAGAATCTTCCGTTAATAACTTACCGCCTGACGTAATTTGCGATCGATTAACGTAAGTATGTTTTAGGAATAACATTGTACCGAAGATTACCAAATTCGTCTGACTGGATACGAAATTCGCAAATCAACATTTGCCATTTGTTTGGGTATTATGTGTTTAAGAAAAAATGAAGACAATGTGATATAATTTATTCTCGATTATAAATATAAACCCAAAACAAATGTTTTTGACATTTGCTAGCGTTAAAAGTCCTCCGGACCATAACTCTGTAAAAATCTACATTGCACCAACCTGTGTTGTTTCATTGCTTAATGTTAATAGCAAACGTCATGTGCTAGTGAAAATTTCCATATCATTATATTATCAATATAAAGATGATGAACTTGGAAGATACATCCGACCCAAACTTCATAACTTGCTGTCCGATTTTGAAGTTATGTCCATCATAAAATAAAAGAATATTATTGAATGAGGATAATTGCGTGTCGAATTGTTCCGTAGATGTCTGTACAACTTGGCTGCCAATGTTAAAAGAAGAACTTCACAAACATTGTATAGAAACTAAAAAACTGTTAACTATATCAACAGTTCTATGTAAATAGTAAGTATCTATGGATATTGAATATAACAAACATTCTTAGAGCTGTGTATTTGTCATATACAGCAAAAAAGATTTTTCAAATAAAGCCTTGAGAAAGGAAACAGATTAGATTTCCGAAACGTCGGCGAAATATTTAATTTCAAGTTTTTATACTTATTTGTGTTGTGTATTTATCAAAACCAACCTTTAACTGATCCTTTGACGTAAACGTCACGGGCGTAGAGGTTTTTTACCAGTAACATACTGGTTAATTGTGATATATTTTGTAGATTCCACTAGCACCGCTTAGAAAGAAAACATACATGTGGTATATATTCCCAAAGAATTGAAGAAGGAAAAAAATTAAGATAATGCCACAAATAACATTTAGACAATATCATAAAGCCTCATGCAAATACACAGTGTTATTGAAAATATAGAACCCCTTACCAACGATTTCGACTGCAGTGACTATATACTCATAATAGCAGGAAAAAACGATCTACATAATTATAAATTTCCATCCTTCAGAGACATAAACAACAAACTCAAAAAATGTAGCAACACTAACATCATAATCTCCTCTGTTCCATACACAAGGAATCATAATCTGAACCAGCGCATTTATAAGTATAACTGTAACCTTAATGTATATATACAAAAATTAAATAAGTTTACAGAAGGTAGTATATTATACTACGAGATAAATAAAGAAAGTTTTTCTGTTAATCATAATGCTATTTGTAAGGACTTGTCTAACATCATTACCAGCAAGACATGCGATTTGAAGAAATCGTTAATTTTTATAAAAAGAAATACTGTCAAAACTAATATAGAATCTGGCAACATGAAGATTATAAGGGAACAAGGTGCAAAAAACAATCCAGCAGAATCTAGTACTGTACTGAAGTCAACCTCAATGGATGATGCAATTACAAGTGACGAGAAAAGTCAAAGACAGAAAGTAAATTGTTCTGATAAAATTAATTTTTTAGATGTACAGTTAGAGAAAATAACATTAACATAGTGCATCAAAATGTGCAATGCATTGGTAACAAACTATTAGAGTTAGAATTATTTAAAAAATATATAAATTGTGATATTTTTTGTGTATAGGAGTTTTGGGCAAAAAAGGATCAACTTCAATCTTTACATATTGATGGATATTGTTTATGCAGTTATTTTTGTAGAGAAAATGTAAAAAATGGTGGTGTAGCCATATATGTAAAGAATGATTTGGAATATATAAATTTAATTATGTAAGTAATCTTTCTATAGAAAAAGATTTTGAGTGTTCAGCTATAAAGTGCATGGTAAAAGAAAATGAATCATTTTTAATTTTGACACTGTACAGAAGCCCTGACGGAAATATTACCGTTTTTTTGGACAAGTTAAATACAGCACTAGAATTACTGATAAGCAACCATAAACAACATAAAATTATAATATGCGGTGACTTTAACATTAATTTTCTTATACCTTCTAAGAATCGTACAGCTCTTTTGGATATTTTTGATTCATATTGTATTAGACCTACCATAGCGGAATGTACTAGAGTTAATTCCTGCATTGATAATATTTGTGTGAATTTAAATGAAAAATCATACAAGAGTTCAGTGATCATAATGCTCAAAGTATATCAGTGACAATAAAATGTGAGATGATAAATAAATAAGTAAATAAGTAAATAAGTTTTATTCCGTTTTAGCTCACATTTACATGTATAAAACAGGTCACAGTTTACAAAATAAAAGATATGAGACACATGAGGCAGACAAACGAGTTGATAAATATAAAATAGATAATTCACACATTATTATCATCACACATAATATTCTTGAGTTGAGTATGGCTCAATACTGCATATGTACTGGAAGACTTGTTTACTGAAGCATTTGTGGTTAACATTGTTTTTTATATTGTTAGGGAGTGCATTAAAAAATTTTAGTGCAGCATAATGTAGTCCTTTCTCTGTAAGTGTTAGCCTATGTACTGGGTAAGCATAATTCATTTTGTGCCTAGTATCGTGCGCATGGTCTGTGTTTATATTTATAAATTCAGAGTTGTTGCTTTTTAAGAACATCAAGCAGGAATAAATGTATAGACCTGGGATTGTGAGTAGTTTGTTTTCCCTGAATCGGCCCCTACAAGACTCGTCAAATTTCATTTTGAATATCACCCTGATTGCTTTCTTTTGCAGTTTAAAAATTTTGGAAAGGCCTGGCGAGCCACCCCAGATTTCGATTCCATACTTAGCAATGGAGAGAAAGTTTGCGTGGTACACCATGATAAGATTAGTACTGTTAAAAGAACGTGATAGGACCCTGAGTGCATAGCATGATTTGTTCAATTTATTCACTGTGAGGTCGATATGTGCAGACCATTTAATGTTATTGTCTAGTGTTATGCCTAGCAATTTAGTTGAATCTGTTGTCGTAATTGGCAC